>VWZD01012511.1:284772-339869 GCA_013396695.1 Sakesphorus luctuosus
GAAATGGTCTGAAATCTGCAAGTTGAAATGTTAAGTGCAAACAATTACCCTTGGGAAGAAGTTCACTGTCCACATGAAATGCAGAATTTCTGGCCAGCAGTGGTGCAGTTCATATGGAATTGGGAGCTCTGTAGAATTACAGGCGAAATGAACTCAGCTCAGGATGAAGTTTGGGCATCACAGCTTAAGGATAACATGGACTGGTAAGAGGAACAAACAAAGCAAGGATTTTAGAACACACAAGGAGCAGGAATCTGCTGACTTGACTGAGTGTGTGTAATTTAGGAAGGAAAAGGTGGAGGAGAAGAGGAACCTGTTAATACTTTTAGATATGGGAAGGGGTTTTCATAAGGTGTTTTATGTTAAATTATACTCTGTGTCTATTCAGAGAAACACAAGAGTGATTGGCAAAAGGCAAAATCTATGCAGTGTTGGGTTAAAAAACCTGACCCATGTATATGAGTAGTGACTAGAACAGGTTACCCTGGGAGGCTGTGCAGTTTATGCACACATTTCAGACTGCCCAACATCTGGCACAGGGGTGCTGTTCTAGAGTGGTCAGGATGCCCAAAGTGACCCTGAGGGTCCTTTGAGTCCTGCTCATTATGGGGTTACAGTTTTATTAAAGTAATATTCCCAGTCTTCATATGGCATTTTCTTACTACAAATGATTATCTCCCTCCACCCAGGTTAGTGTAGAATTGCAGCAGTGAGTGCTTTTCATATGCAGTGATCAAAACTGGACTGAAATTTGGGGGGGATTTTAGACTCCCTGGTTATCTTCAGATAACTGTCTTCAAGCATCTGGGGAAGGCTGGTTACCAAAGGAGTTTATCTCCTTATGAGCTATTTGCATGGCAATAGTACATTTAACATGATTCAGCTTACTATGTCAGCAGGAGTTTTTGTACTCAGACAAATCTATAACTACTTTAGAAAGATTTATCTAAAATTAATATTTTAGAATCTACCCAACTATTTGGCATCCTATAATCTGTTCATGAACTAGAATTTAAAAGAAATAGAAAATTGGAATTTTGCTGTACAAGATTAAAACTTTACACAAATGCAGTTTGGTTGCTGATGTAATATGGGAGCTATTCTGCATGTTAACATTTTTCTCTGAAGAAAATGGATATGCACTATGAAAAAACAACCAATCAACAAAACAAACCTTTCCATAATTATGTTGTCTGGCAGAAATCCACAATAATTTCCTAGTGTTAATATAAAATCCAATAATGTTTGATGGTTAAAATTACTTTTTGTACTTACTGTTTTTAATGATTTTAACAATTATTTAATAGTTTAAGGAATGTCAGTGTCACTGCTCTTAGTGCTTTTATATAGGAGGGAGTATCACTTTGCTTCCTTTTGACTCTGGTAGAGGAGGGATTGACCCAGTGTTTTTCCAGGCAGGAATACCTTGTTACCTCTCAGCAGGGAGATGTCCAGCTGGACAGTCCCCAGGGATTGTGGAGCTCAGTGTTTGTGCTCCCAGTGGTTCTGGGTGCACTTCACACCTGCTGTTCTGCAGTCCATGTGCTGACCAACCTGTTTCTCCTGCTGCCCTTTGGGTTCAAGGGAGCTCTGCAAGGTCCTGGAGCTGCTCCTGCTTTTGGGGGGGTACAAGGGATGGACCTGCCTGGAGTGTGACCTGGGCCAGGGTACCCCTGGGAGGCAGGAGGTGTACCAGCCTGGCATGGCCACAGGCAGGGGACTTTACCTGGAACTTGGAGGCAGGAAATTCTCCAGGATTAATGCAAATCAGGGTGCTGCTGCAAGGTGTTGGACTTGGAAGCAAGAGTCAGCTACTGCCTGTGTCAGGATAAAGGCAAGGGGGACACAATCACTGCAGTCACTTGGCTGTTTGAGCTTTCTTTCTCAGAAAGTTGGCAATTTGTGCTGCCCAGCTCTGCTCTGCACTAGGGTGGCCNAGCTGTTTGAGCTTGCTTTCTCAGAAAGCTGCTGTGTTCAAGTTGGCAATTTGTGCACCCCAGCTCTGCTCTGCACTGGGGTGGCCTCACCATGAATATTGTGTGCAGTTTGGGCACCACAATCTGAGAAACATATTCAGCTACTTGAGAATGTCCAAATGAGAGCAATGAAGATGGTGAAGGGCCTGGAGGGGCAGTGTGTGAGGAGTGACTGAGGTCACTTGGTGTGTTCAGCTCGACAAGGGGAGACTGAGGGGAGAACTCATTGCAGGTCCAANATCCAGCTTCCTCGGGAGGAGCAGAGGAGGGGCAGGCACTGAGCTCTGCTCTGTGGGACCAGGGACAGCACCCAGGGAATGGCCTGGAGTTGTGCCAGGTGGGGTTAGGGTGGATATGTGAAACAGGTTCTTTCCCCAGAGGGGGTTGGACCCTGAACAGGCTCCCCAGGGCAGTGGGCACAGCCCCAAGGCTGACAGAGCTCCAGGAGTGTTTGGATGATCCCATCAGGCACAGGGTGTGACTCTTGGGGATGGTCCTGTGTGGCCAGGACTTGGACTCACTGATCTTTGTGAGTCCCCTCCAACTCAGCATATTCTGTGATTCTCTGGTAGTCTTGGTGTTCTAGTAATCAGAGAAAGCTGTAGTAAATGATTCTATGAGCTTGGCCGTGGCACTGAGTGCCATGATCTGGTAAAGGGAGTGGAGTTGGCCCAAGGGTTGGACTTGATGATCTCAGAGGTCTTTTCCAACCCGATCCATTCTATGATTCTAAACAGCTTTAGACATTGAGTATGTCTGTGCTACAGTCACATGAAAGAAGAAGCTGGTCCTGCTGCCCCCCAGGCTCCTGTCACACTGTGCCTTTTCCTGAACCCTGGTGTGCCAGAGGGGCAGGAGAATCTGGGAGTGGTGATTTTGTGTGTGTAATTGCAGTGCTACACTCCTCGTGAGCTTCTGCCAAGTGCCAGGTACATCCCTTGCAGACAGGCTGCTTATGGAAGTGTCTGCACAACCAGGACCCTGAAAACTGGGGCAGGGCACTGTGGTGGGGGTGCAGAAAGGTCCTGTGACAACCAGAGGTTGATGTTTCACTCACTGGAATACCAGAACAACCTACAATATGTATTTGCTTTTCATTGGGCAGAAATCATGTAATATAAGACACAAGGGAGCTTTGCAGTTCTTCCAGGATTTTTGCTGGTGCTTTATGTGCAAATGGATGGATTTATTTGAGAATAGATGGCAGTTTGTTTGTCTGCTCTAGCTGAAGTAGATTTTTTTCTCTCTTTTTTCTTTTCTCTGTATTTTTTTTTCTATTGTTGGGTTTGCTGGTTATAAAGGAGGAATGACTTCATTATGTGTTGAACTGACTTTTTCACAATGAACTTGAGAATCTGAAAACATTCTATCAAATGTCACCATTTCATGTGATGCATTTCAGTTTAAAACAGATTTTTTTTCCAGAGTTGAAATTAGAATTGCTGACATTAAGGAAATGAAAATGATTGATGGACTGTTTTTACTTGACCAGCTGCTGCTGATTTCTCACTCAATATCTCATTAGCTTGTGCTGAAGTCATACATAAGGCAACCTAGAAAATAGCCTGAAGTCCCTGAAACTACAAAGAAGAAAAATGTAAGTTGTTGTGGTGCTTTTGATCTATGAACTGTGACTGTGGATGCTCTGGGATGGCGTGATCGATGGCATAATTTCTGTTACTAAATTGTTTACTCTTTACTGAGTGTTACACTGTGTTATATTTTGGCTCAGAGGCAGCCAGAAAAGGTCACTTAATTTCCTCATTAGCCACTGTGGCCCTTGCTCAGGTGGAGCTTTTTAGGAGCAATGTGGTTTCATTGGGAACAGCTGGACCTGCTCAGCTGAGAGAAAGTTCTGGAGCTTCCCAAGCCAGAGGCTGGGCTCTCCTGGAGCAGACTGTGGAGAAAGAAGGGAACGTTTCTGTGGATCCTGAGTGAGTTTTATAAAGTTCTGGCACCTCCCAACCCCTTGCTGAGCATTCTTAGCCTGAGAGCAGGTTTGTAGGAGAGGGAGGGTGTGTGATGAGCAAGGGAGGGGATGGCCGACTAACACTGTGGTTTTTAGTTTCTTTTATCCCTCAGGTCAGCTTTGGTGCTCTGTCAGAGTTTTGTTGCAGCAAAGCACAGCTTTGATGGGGTGTCTGTTTGGCTCCCTTGAGGAGAAGCTGAGGGAGGTTCTGGTGCAGAGATGGGCAGGCTCTGGGAACACAGAAAGTTTCAATTCTTCAATCACTGTATGGATGAGTTGGTTTCTTCCGTGGGAGAAGGAGGGAGTAACCCTCTAATCAAACACTCTTTCTAGTCTGGGAAATACCTGGAAAAGCTGCAGATGAGTATTTAATTGTGAGATTAACCAGTGTGTTGTGGCTGTTTGTGTCCAGTTGTGCTACACACAACACTCATTCTTATCTCTTGCTGACTCCCAACTACCTTCTGTGCAAGTGCAAAGGTCCCACTGCTTTAAAGGCCAGTGGTGGAGCTGTGACTGACTTTAATGGACCCAGAATATCATCTTTTTTGAAGGAGTGAAGCTCAGCATGGGGATCTTCCTAACTTTTTAAGAAGTGTGGCCTGTGAATGTTCCATGCTGTGCTTTTTTGGCTTTGCCTGTATTGCCAGACATCTGAGTTTATTGGAGTGTCTTATAACCATTGCTAGAAAAATATGTCCAGTATTGCTGTGAAATAGTCCTGGTTATATCTCTCTTTTTATTTATTTGTGCTGTGGTTTTGATGCTTTGATACACTCTCTGTGCAGTTTGGCTTTTACTTTGATTTTCTGCTGACATTTGTGGTGCAGAATGGGAGAATTTCTGCAAAGCAGAAGGGAGACACTGTGCTTAGACCTCCTGTTCAAGCTGAGTATATTAGTAAAAGAAAAAAGGTTGATAGTCAGTAGAATCCATCCTATTTTCCTCACTGTTTTTATAATTATTTTGTGACAGCCAAAATGTCTGACCAGGACTCAGTTCTGTGTCTCTTTTGGCCTCAGACTGCAGGTAATTATTCAGAGTGTGCTGCTCCTCCTTATTACCCCCAGGCAGGTGCAATCTATCATCTTTTCTTTCAACAATTCCTCTTTTCCCTCCACCCCAAAAGAAATCAGAAAATATTTATAAGATTCTGCAGCTCATAAAACCTGCTTCGTTATCCTTGAATCAAATATATCTGATTGCAAAGCTCTTATTTTTATAAGAATTTCAGGAGTGGAATATTTTATAGGTTTTGATGTTCTTTTACTAAAGGCAAAACCCCAATTTGTTTAAAACTAATTTTTTTGAGAGTTAGTTCTGCAAAGTAAAAGCCCTTTTAGTCAGAAGGAAAATAATGGATCTGCCTTGAGATGTCCAAACAGAATGAAGTATTCAAGCTGAAATGATAACATGAGTTCAGATGGTGTTGTCATTATATATTGTGTTACTGTCCCATCCTTCTGATGTAACATCCCATCTTATTCACCAGTTCTCACAGGCAGGGCAGAGGCAGAGGGAATCAGCTTGGTGAGTGTAGGTGTTGTGTCACTTTGCCCCCAGAGGGTTAAATCTGATTTGGAGCCGCTCATTATGAATGAGCAGCTGATTTTGTGCACTCCCATTTTATTTCTTCCCCTTTGCTTGTTTATCTTCCTCCTTTACCACAATGATCAGACACATGGTTTTGTCAAGTCCTTCACAGCTGAATCATTTTGGCCTTTGTTTTATGTTGCCTTCTCCTACGGTTTTCTCTCCTTTCTTTCTCCAATTTGCACATCTAGCCCTTCTCCTGTAAAGATGGGGTTAGTTTTTTTCCTCATTGGTTGTTTTTCCTGCAGTTTTTCTCATAGGAGAAGATGTTTTCCAGTGAAATGATGGTTTATTGTTGTCCAGCTGTAATGGAGATAGTGGCTTTGGGTGAGAAACAACTGTGGGATTCTCGAGGGTTGTTACTGGTACTTGTCACATGCCTTCCTCATTCCTGACCTGTTTATCTCTTCAGTCACTGAACTTACAAAGCAGCTCCTACTGTTTCAACTTAGTTAACCATTGATGTCAAAGATTTTGTTTTTATACTGCTTCCTGATTTTTCAAATTATTTTCCAATGTTACCTTCATTAACTGATAGTCCTGAAAACTGTGGAGTTATTATACCACTAAAGCACAGCAGAGCTCTGCTTTTCATGGGCAGCATTTTGTGTCCTCCTTGCCCCATCCAGTTGAATTAATATTCATATGAGCAATATTTTGGTGTTGTTAGGTGTGTAAGTATTTATTTATTAATCATTCTGTCTTTTATTTTCCCACTTTCCTCAGTTTCTCTAAAGGTCTCTTAGGTGACACAGGTCATTTAGCAATGTTATTTTTAACCCAAAAGCACTTGATTAGGGGTCTAACATGGATATATTAGAGCCTCATTGTATTTATTTGCCTCCCAGAGCATTTTGTATATGTGAGTCGAGTCACATTTTTTTTTCTATGGTTGGTTATTGCTTTTAGTTCATGTGTGCAAGGCCAAGTTCTTTATCCCTCTTCCTGCCTTACATTCAGATTCTCTCTTACTGATTACTGGCAGGCACAGAACAGATTTGATACTGAACAAAATGGAAACAAAATGTTTTTCATTTGTGAGAAAGGCAGATGTATTTTCCATTCTCAGGTTGTTTTCCTGTGTGTGTGTTCAGTCCAGACTTAAATTTAATCCTTCTCATCTCCTATTTTATTTTGTGCTTTATTGGCCTGCACCTCCTTTTAAAAGCCATCTTTAAATATCTTCTTTTCTGGGTCCATATAATTTTTGAGAAGGTAATTTTTTGTTCCTGCAGCATAACTTCGTGGCATTTATGGTGTTTGTATCCCCTTTCTTTGCATCCACTCTCAGGAGTAACACTGAATTATCTCTGCATTTAAATCTTCTAGTTTGAGCTGGCAATGTCAGTGTTTTATTTCAGCAACTGTTGTATTTCTGTGCTATGATCAAGGCTGCTGCATAAACTCTGTCCTTGCCTCTGAATTTTGTCAAAGAAAAACTTAGGCATAAACTCCTAGAACAGGCCTAATTTATTATTTCTAAGCACAATTTTTTTTTTTCTAAAGAATGAGTTTGCTTTATTGTAAGAGACTTGCATATTACAGGAAGGAATCTTAGAAAGTAATTTAGCAGTATAAAATCAGTTCTTAATTTCAGGGGGTATCTTGATTTCTTTGCTAAAGAAAAGGTGGAGCTTCAAAAATCCTGATGCAAAATACCTGCAGGGAGGGAGGGAAGGAATGACCAAGTGCCTGTGAATATGGGAGAAGAGACTGGAGCACTTTGCATGTGAGTTGTCATTTGAAATCTAAATGGTGAGACTGATCCTGCAGTGCAGAACAGAGGCAGGTCCTTAGGCCTGTTTGGGATCCAGGGGTTTCCAGCAGGATTCTTTGTAGGACCAGGGAGTTAGAGAAATAAAGAAGGGGAAGAAATCTTCAGGAAAAAGGTAGCATTGGAGTGGCTGTGTCAAAGCCAGACAGGAGACAGAACCACAAAGCAAATTTAATCAATAATGCTTCTTCCCAATCAGGTTCACTAATTCCATTCCCATTTCAAGTATATAACCTTAAAAGGATTAGTTTATTTTTTAAATGTACTGTTGACCTTCACAAGCAGGGCATCTGTCTTTCTGAAGGCTCAGGTTTTGGGAAGAGTCTTTCTTCTTTTAAAGCATGCCAAGCCTCTCAGTCTCTGGTAACCTGTGTGGCATTTTCTCAATGGCCATGGCATTTATGAGTGCAAACCTCCAGCAGCTGCCAGGAGCAATCAGGCTGAGGAAAACCAATCTAGTAACAAGTCGAGCATGGATACAGGTTGGTGTGGATACTGTGCTCCCCAGAGGCTGGAGGGTTCCTAAGATGTTATAGAAGCCCTATATTAGTAATAAAAAATATAGCTATCAAAAACAGTGTGGCCAGCAGGCCCAGGGCAGTGACCCTTCCCCTGGACTCTGCCTTGGGGAGGCCACACCTTGAGTGTTGTGTTCAGTTCTGGGCCCCTCAGTTGAGGCAAGAGATTGAGGGGCTGGAGCGGGGCCAGAGAAGAGCAATGAGGCTGGAGAAGGGAGTGGAGCACAAGTGCTGTGGGGAGAGGCTGAGGGAGCTGGAGGTGTTTAGCCTGGAGAAGAGGAGGCTCAGAGGTGACCTCAGCACTGTCTGGAACTGCCTGAAGGGAAGTTGTGGCCAGGTGGGGGTTGGTCTCTTCTCCCAGGCACTCAGCAATAGGACAAGGGGGCACGGGCTCAAGCTCTGCCAGGGGAAATTGAAGTTGGAGAGCAGAAAAAACTTCTTTGCAGAGAGAGTGCTCAGGCATTGGAATGGGCTGCCCAGAGAGGGGGTGGATTCCCCATCCCTGGAGGTTTTTCAAGTGAGCTTGGCCGTGGCACTGAGTGCCATGATGTGGTAAAGGGACTGGAGTTGGCCCAAGGGTTGGACTTGATGATCTCAGAGGTCTTTTCCAGCCCAATCCATTCTATGATATTATTACCTTTCCATGCATCACATCTGCAGTGGTGGAACAGCATCCTCTGGGCTGAGTGTGTTGGAGTCTGGAGGGAGCAGGGCAGGGTGTGCTGAGCTCTTTGTGGCAGCCCCATCTGCTGTCACACAGCAGGCACCCCTGGGTGGGGAACCATCAAACAGACAGCTTTAACAATGAGTTATTTACGTGCAAAATTGATGTTGATCAAGTAGAATATAAGCTCTGTGCCATGTGGGGTTTTCACAGTTGTACACACTGCACTTCAGCTTACATAAAAATTCTTGGCAAGGTTCTAGTGGTAAAATGTTAATTTTTGGGTGTTCATTAAAATAGCATTAATCATGAACCCTGATTATGTTCACCTTAATTTATTCTGAAACTTTATAATTAAAATTCATCACATTCTATAATGAAATACAGCAGGAAAATGAAATTTGGCCTTGTTACTTTAGAACAGAGCTATTAATTCACTTAAATGTTAGAATTTTTTTTGAGGAATTTAATGAACATCTGCTTTTAAATATGGATCATACAGTGAAAGTTGTCTCTAATTGAGTGTTGTGTGTGTCTTTCATGTTGGAAAGTGCTTGGGAGAAGCAGGCCTATTGTTTATTTACTATTGTGATGGACTTGAGAAACCTGAAAAAAAATAAACTCTCCTTTCTGGTGAGCTGAATCTTGATTTTTAAGTGCCTCCAGGCCCTCAGGTAAAATCTGATAATTAAAGCTACAGGGTTTCAGGAGATGCCTGCACTTCAGGTGACTGAAGGGATGCTGCCCCTGCTACCTGGAGGTTGTCAAGCTGTCACTGCCAATTGTGTGATAGCTGTGTTTCTGTGGTGAAAATGGAAATCATTCATTTCTACTAGAGGAGAGGCTGCTTTTCTTGTCAAAGTAGATTTACTTTCTGCAGCAGTTGTGAATGTTGCCGGGTTATAAGGCTCAGAGAAGCTGTGTGCACACTGAGAGGGGGACTAGTAAGACCCAAACTTGGCTCAGTGAGTCCCTGAGCGACAAGTGGTTGGGATGTGTCGGGGCTTTCGGGGGAAATGCTGCCCCAGGCTGTGGCTCTGGGGGTGTCATCTCTTGGCTTCTGTTTGAGGCATGACCAAGCCTGGGTGTCCCTGTGATCTGACAGGTGAAACCATTGTCATACCCAGCCTTCAGTGGTGAGATCTGCCTTCAGGGAGCCCAGGCCCTTGTGACCTGTGCAAACCCCTTCCCCTCAGGAGAGCAGGGCTGGGGTAGAGAACATGAGCTGAGTCCTATGGGGAGAGGCTGAGGGAGCTGGGGGTGTTTGTGCTGGAGAAGAGGAGGCTCAGAGGTGACCTCAGCACTGTCTGGAACTGCCTGAAGGGAAGTTCTGGCCAGGTGGGGGTTGGTCTCTTCTCCCAGGCACTCAGCAATAGGACAAGGGGGCACGGGGGGCTCAAGCTCTGCCAGGGGAAATTGAAGTTGGAGATGAGAAAAAACTTCTTTGCAGAGAGAGTGCTGAGGCATTGGAATGGGCTGCCCAGAGAGGGGGTGAATTCCCCATCCCTGGAGGTTTTTCAGCTGAGCTTGGCCGTGGCACTGAGTGCCATGATGTGGTAAAGGGACTGGAGTTGGCCCAAGGGTTGGACTGGATGATCTCGGAGGTCTTTTCCAACCCAATCCATTCTGTGATTCTGAGCTGTTCCCTCTCACCTGTCCAACTGCCCAGCTGGGGACTGAGTGCAGCTGCTGGTGTCTGACACCATGAGCATGGAACTGGTTGGCATTAACCATCTTGGAGTACCTTCGTGGCTAATAAAGCCATTTCCAGAGTTTATTACAGTTCCATTGACACTGGGTTTGTGCCTTTATTTTTCAGGTCATGGTGTTGTCCTTGCACCTTTTTTTTTTGGAGGACTTTTTACCATTTGTGTTATGCTTTTTGCACGGTTTCTCTTTTCATGTCCAGTCTGAGGATTGGAAATAGCAGTAGGAGGTGAGAAAATGCCTTGAGAGAGGAGGAGAGAAAATGAGGGGCTGTCAGTAAAGCAAGCTAGTACACAACTTCTGAGGCTGGCATTTTCCATTTGTTGTGTCTGCTAATTGTGACATATCTCTGAAAACTGTGTATATTTATTGTTGTTTTTGGTTTTTTTTTTTTGTTAGTGGTAGGTCTTGGATATCTGACAATAGTTTGTACTACAAATTTTCACAACTTTTTAATTGAAGCAGTCATTTGCTTTCTTCTATAGGTGTCATTTTGGTGTTTTGTTTTTTTTTTTTTTAATACTCTCTTGAGAGATATGCAGGAATTTTTCAAATGATTCATTAATGTTCCTGCATACCTCCTTCTCTGGACAGGCCCTCCATTCAGGTGTTTGGGCTCTGTTTCCTGTGGCTGTCTCAGCCCTGTGCATTGCTGCACAGCCATGATGCACTGATGGATGGTGTGAGTTGTTGCTTGTAGCTAGATTTATTTTTAAAATGGTCTGGGGTTCTTTTATTGCTAGAGGTTATAGTCTCTGTTGGTTTGTACTTTGCAAGCATAATGAATTCTCACCCAGCTTTTTCTGGGTAAAAAGATCTACCAGGGTATGATGGTGTCACTTAGCTGTGAGACAGAGATGGATGCTGTTGGCCACTTCTGTTTCTGGCTTATGGATCTTATTCCAAAGGGAAATGATACATGAAAGTGACCCCCTGTTAATGAATATTTGAACCCATACACTCAGCCTGCTTTCTCCTTGCTAACCTAGCTTAGAAGGCTGGGGCTTTATTAGGTGATTCTTTTATGGTTTGTCCATGTTAACGACAACATTTACCGTTTCTGTGCTCTCAGCACTGGCAATCATCTCTTGGAAAGCAGGTGTGCACACACTGACACTGGAATTCAGGAGTGAGTCCTTGCTTGGGTTAGTTTAACCTGGATTTTTTTCATGATGGAGGTTTTTCAGAGAAGGTACTTACCTGCCGTCTGGCTTTCTTGAGCACATCCACCTTGCTGAGAGCAGCAGGTTTCAGGTTGATGTAGTCCATTGGAAGGTGGTGTCCACTTGAGGTGTACAGAGCTGTGTTTGAGCAGTGTGGGTTTGGGGTGAGCAGGTGCTCCCCGGCTGCCCTGGCCCTGGCTTGTTGTATCCATCTTTGTGAGCACTGGAGGGGCATTTCATAAGTCTGGGAAGTTGGTTGTTAGTGCAGAGTCACTGCTATTTTTGTGGCTCTGTTTCTGCCATTTTTGTTGGTCTGGGACTGCAAACTTTGGGGTTCATGGCTGAGGAAAAGCAAAGGGGCAATGTTTGTGTGTACATGAATATCCAGCCAGTTGTGCTTCTTTGACCAGGAGCATCAAAATGGTTTTGTTCTCGCCATAAGGAAATGTCTTCTCATGTTGGCCTAAATCCTTTGGTGTCTAACCCTGGGAATACTCGTGGTGTGCAGTTCTCCATGAATCAGAAGGACGTGGAGCCATGGAATGTTTGGGCACTTGGAGTAACTGCATCGGTGCCAGGACCTTGTTCACACAGTGTAAATACCTGAGAGCCAGGATAAATAATAGGAATGAGAGTAGGAATACCTGAGATGGTCTTTGGGAGGATGGTGTTTGATCCTGGCAAATCAGGCATCCAGCCTCAGAACCAACTGTGCAGTGATGCAGTTGGCTCTTCCTGCAGTGCCAACACCCCTGGACCCCAGTGCCACCTGCCTAGCTGCTTTCAGTGTGCAAGTACCAAAATGTGTTTGCAAACTGCGTGTAGTAAAATTCCAGCACTGTAGGACATGGCCACAAACTCAGGAACCCATGTAGGAAAGAAATAAGAAACTGAAGTGTGGAAGCTTAAGATGAGTCTTTAAAAGCCAAGTGATGTTTTGAATAGCAAATAATTTATGCAAAATATGTTACAAAATATAAGATGCTAAATAAATAACCAATACAATGTATTGTTTTGACACTTTGTTTTCACTTGAAAGATAGTGAATGCAGATTAATTTGTTGACAACTTTTTGAACCTATTTTTCATTCTATTCACTTTGTTTTGTACAATCAGTTTTGCTGTAATTTTGCATTTCAGTCTTCAGCTTTGAAGTCTTATGAAAATATGGTGGCATAAACATCCAGGAAAATAGAGTTGTGGTTATATAATTTCTCTTTATTATAAAAAAGTTGCTTCACCGTATGAAACGTTTTTCTCCTATGTTTTGGAAGGCTCACATTCCCTTTTGTATTTCACCAAGTTGGCATGATATAATGTGTATCTGAGTTCTGTAATCTTTTATGATTACAACATGAGGGTATTGATAAAAAGTTACTCTCATACAGTATTGAGGATTTAAAACCAAAGAATGGGATATAAGAATTATTCGATCCAAATATCAAATGATAGACAAAAAGCAATGTAATAATTGGTAAAGACGTAAGACTAAATTAGTTTTTTATTATTTAAGGGTTTTGGTGTTTTTTTTCTTAGCCAAGGGACTATTAACCTTTTCCATTTGTTCCAAATTACTGTATTTTTCAGCAAATAGGTGCTTCTTATTTGGAGTAACATTTTCCATTCTTGGAGTAGCACAAGGGTTTGTTTCTGTGGCCACTGCTGTCTGTGACTCAGTAGCTTTTGGACCCATTTGTCTGCAAGTAGAAGTGCAAGTGCCTGATTTGGCAGACTCTGCTTTCACAGTAGGTTTTGTAGCTGCTTATTGAAGTCTCCTGTCCTTGTTGTGTTGCAGAACACTGAGGCTTTACAAACCCTCACCAGCCCTGCCTTACAGTTGCATACATACATTTCATTGTCAGAATGTATTCATACATTTTTGTGATTTAAAAACTGGGCTGTATTTCAAGGCAACAGGTAAGGCTGAGGAGAATGTAAAAATTTTTTATAATTTCTAGGAAAACTTGGCTATATATTTCAAGAATTTCTTAGAAGTGAATAGTTAAACCCTCCCTCTGGAACTGGTAGATAAAATTCTACACATTAAATACGGTAAAAATGGTGCATATTCTGTAAAGGACAGAATTTTAGATTAAAGTTTTCTGGGCACAAAAGCAGTAACAAAATGATCCCTACAAAACAGAGTAACTGAATAACACAAGAAATAACTTGTTAATTTGAAACTTTAGAAACTGAAGCTTGTAAAATAAGATGTAATTAAATTATGATACTGTACATACCAGCTGTTCTTGGTCATTGAAACTTTACAATATGAAAAATACATTACATCTGTACAGTTTTTACAGGTAGGTAGGATGAGCTTTGAAAAAGATTCACTGCAAGGTTCATACTCTGAAGTCAAAAAATACTGCACAACTTAACTAATTACAAATTGTAGACTGGAAACAATTAATCTTTGTGATTTTGTTTTTAATTGGAACGGGAATCTCAGAATCCATAGTATTGTGTCTCCTCCCTCGTGTCCATAGCGTTACATAGATTTGGTTGCAGCCTCTGCTACAGGACCCCCCAAGAACAGCCCCCCCAGCCCCACTCAGGCCAGCTGCTGGCTGTGCTCCTTGATCCGGGCTGCTGTGGTGATTGTGCTCAGGTCCAGCTCCGGCTCCAGGTGTGTCTCCACTGGTTCCTCCTGGCTGGGGGAGTCATAGGGCTTGTGAGCCAGCAGTTCGTGGTGCACCCCACAGTAACTGAGCGTGGGCTGGTCGTAGGCGAGGAACGTCGACACGTTCATAGACAGTGGGATCTGGGGGGAAACAAAGGTGAGAAACAGCCAGTTACCAGAGGACAAACTGTACCAGCCCCAATCTGATGTAGAAAAGCCAGGCTGTCTGCATGGAAAAAACAAAAATGAACAAAGTCTTCCTTCTCTCTGTCCCTCTACCCCCTCCTCCCCACCCAAACCCTGGTCTTCACTAGGATGTTTTAAGTCTTGTAGGGGATGGCAGTGTCTGAGGTAATTCACAGACTCACAGACCATTCTGAGTTGGGAGGGACCCACAAGGATCATCGAGTCCAACTCCTAAGTCAATGCCCCACATAGGGGATTGAAGCCATGACCTTGGCATTATTACAACCAAGTTTTAACCAACTGAGCTGATCTCAGGGTCTTATATGCCTGCTCAAGTGTGTCCCCTGCTGTCTCCTATTCCTGGAGTGGTCAGGGTCTGACCCCCTGCCATGGTTCTTTTTGGTGTGTTTGGGGCAGGAGACCTCACCCCTCATGGCACAGGAGCTAAACAAGGAGCATCCCTCTTTGTATTCCCTCCTTTGCAGCTTTCCTTCCTTTTCCTTCTGGTGCTGGTATGTCTCAGTAATAAATTCTAGCCCTATAAACCTCCTGTTCTTTCAGTTTTTTAAAGAAATTCAAATAAGAGCTATCACAGCATTTATAATGATACCTCTCATCTCTGACAACAGTTCTGGAGTGAAACCCACTGCATTGTTTAATGATTAGTGATGTGTGAATTTCGTGTTGTTTGGAGTTCAGGTTCAGATGAGCATTGAAAAGCCCCAACTTATCTCAGATTTACAGTTCAGGAGCCTTAAAATAGCAGTTTCTATTCAAGCAAGCATCTGTTCTGCAAGCTGCATTTCGTTGCACAGTATTAGATTTCTGTACAGTGAGGGGGAAGTTCCAGCAACCCTGTCTTTTGGCAAGGAAGTTGAAAACTCCAGACTTGTTTGTATTTACAAAACTGTGTAACAAACTCAAATTTTTCAAAAAATAACTCTGTTTTCAGTCCTGAAAAGAATGTAGTCCAGCGTTTGGAATATTGGGGTTTTGTTTGCATTTCTGTTTTGATCATTGCTGGCAGTTGAAAAGTTACCACAGATAAAAAAGGAAAAAAAAAAGAAAGATAATTTGGTTCTGGTTTCTCTGTAGCAATTCCAGAGATCTGTGGGAAACAGGTCATTTTCTCTGACCTGCAGAAGTGCATTTACTCCTGAGCAGATGTGAACTGGCTGGGGAGGGCAATGCTCCCAGCTCCAGGTGAGCATCTCAGCACTCAGCAGAGATGGGAAAGGCTCTTGCCAAGGCCCAGAGTGTTTGTTAAGCTGCTGCTCTGCTGGCTGTGGGCTTATCTGATTACCTGACCTTGGCTGGGCCTTCATAAGAAGCAGAATTGCATTTTTTTTCTGAATGTATTGCACTTAGAATCAGAGGGGATGTTTTCAGCCTGAGGGTTTTGGTATTTTGTTCAATTTCGTGGCCATGAGGTGTTGAAACCTCCTGGGGGGATTTCAAGACTTAGCCACAGAATCCTGAAAATGAAAGCTTGGAAAATTGAGGCATAAGGGCACAGCCACAGATCTGGAGTGGCTTGAGAATGTGAGGCATGGGGAATATGGGCAGTGGAATATTATCCATGGACATGGCAGCAGTAAGGGCTGGAAAAGGGATGATCAGGAGAAGGAGGAAGGAAAATAAGTAAACCAGGTTACACATTGAGTAGATAAAATGATCTAAAGGGTAGAAACAATAGAAGTGATGGAGATGTGGTACATCATTCTGGAAACAGGCAGAATTATAGTGTAATGGCAATGTCAGATGCAGCATAGCATGGGAATGGAATAAATCAGCAGATGGGCAACACATGAGAATTAAATATGTCATACAGAAGTTTTGCTGTTGGGTTTTTTTTAAATAAAACAAAAGGAACAAGCTCTTGTATTATGTAACATGGAGCCATAGAGGTTTTATTGGCATGAATCAAAATGAAATGCTTTAGTCCTGACTGTGAAGAATCCTGTTATTTCAAATGAACCTCAAAACAAAACTGCTATTTTACCATCCATTAGTTTGTGGCTTTTCTTTTTTCTTATGGAGTCTCAGGACAGGGATGTAGTAAGGTTGTTCTGTACCTACATTTACATCTCCTACCTCTGCATTTAAACTATCTCTGTGATTTAGGCAGGTCTTGCATGTGACAAGTACCTTATCTTCTGTAGAAGGCCTGCAGCTGTCTGATAGGTGCTTTCTTTTCATAAAAACCTATCTGATTATCATCTTGTCCCTTTTCTTGCTTTGTCTGCTTCTTCAAGCATGGATTGCCTTAAGAGTTCTGTGCTGTGAAACAAGGGAGATAATTAAACTTCTGCTAAAAGAGTAGACAAACCTGTTATAGCCAATTTTTTATGGTCATGGGTTTACAGTTCAGATCCTTCTAGCTCTTCCACCCAAATGTGACTCAGCTGTGGGGGTGAAGTTCCCAGGAACAACTTGATTTTTGGTGCTGGTGTTTGCACACACTGTGAGGAGGCAACGAGTGCCTTGGATTGAATTGTTGTCCCTTTGCAGTGCTGAAAAAGGATGGCTGCAGAAAGTGCTTGCCATATCCAGAGATCTTGGTTTTCCCTCTACATCCTTAGGTGGTTGTTCCTTTGTGTTTGCATATTTCAACCTTTCCAAGTCCCAGTTCTAAAGGCCTGGCAAAGGGCACTGTGTTGTTACATCAGCTGGTGAGAACTTTGGCATGAAATGTCACAAGGAATAGGTGTTAACTCACCCACTTTTCCTTGTGAGTGTCAGGGAGGAGTTAAACGCAAAGGGAACGATGTTTTTTAAGCTTTTTCCTGCTTCTTTCAGGCTCATTTTCTACTCAGTCAGGCTGTAATTAAAAACCTGCCGAAAGTGTGAGCAGCAAGAATAGTTTTCATTGAATGCCAAATTGCTCTTCACACAAATGTTAATGCCCTTCGTGAGGGAGGTTTGTGCTTTCTGTTCTAGCCCATCAGTAACAGTGTTCTTATCTGTTCAGTTTAGAAAGAATTTCTAGTAATTTATGAACAGCGTATTCCCTGGGGGGAGGAGGGTGGTAAAGTAAAAATCGCCTTGAAAAACATAGGCCAGAACTTTGGAACTTTTTCTTTGAATGTTGGGCACCTAAACAGTAAGCTGATATTTTCTGAGGGATGGGAGAGAGTACAGAGAGTATTAAACTGCTGCTGAGCTCCCTAAGAGAAAACCAGGCAATTTTTTTTTAGTTATGTCAATGTAGATTTGGTATCTTAATTTTAAAGTAAAAGAAAAATCTTCTCAGCAAGTCGAATATACTAATTTTGACAATGACCTTTACCAGTTTCTGAAATGCCAAAATGAGGTGCTGCTACAGAATATCAGCCCTTCCTTAGTTTTAAGAAGATAAGGTAGAAGAGAAAGCAGAATTAAAAGGTTTTGGTTCTCATTCCAATTCAGTTCATTGGGGTTCAGGCTAAGACAAAGTGAGCTGTGGTTTCCTTGTTGATGGACTTCTTGCCTTGCGTGTTGTTACTTTTCTTAAAATTTGAGCAGGATGACATTTGCTTCAGATCTTTCCTTCCTGCAAATAATGTGACATTTGTGGGATGAGAAGAACTTGGGAGTTGATTAGCTTTAATTGCTTGCTTGACTTTGAAAGCAGTGTGTTTTACACTTTATTTTAGTTAGACAGCTATGCTGGCTATTAATGTTAATAAAATGAACAAGCTGTAAATACTGTTTTGCCTGGGAAGGTAAATATCTCCTCTGTTTTCTTTTTCAGTTTGTATTGGTGTGGATTCTTTTGGTTGTGTGTGGATTTTATTTCTGTTTTTTTTTTTAAAATAGCCTACAGTTCTGAATATTTGTTTCTTTTTAATAACAGTCCTTCAAGTAGCCATGTAGTAAAGTGGATTAGGGAAGTATGAGAGTCTGAGTAGAAATGGATCCTTTCAGTTGATGCGTTGTTTGAAATATGCTTTATAATATTTAATAATGAAGTGTATATTATCATAAAGGAGTTCTAAAATTTTATTACAATTAGATCCATATCTAATTAAGCACTAACCTTTCTAGGCTTCTCATTTGTTTTTAATTTGTATGCAAAACTTGCTGTTTATTGGGTAGGCACTGAAGGCATAATTACTGAGGTATCATTTTAAAAAGGCAGCTCTGAACTTTGTGGCACTAAAAGTAAATGAACACAGGCAAAGCTTTCACTTTACGTGCTGGATAAATGGTGCAGCCAGACCAGAATAGCACCTGGCAAGCAGTTGTTACATGTAGAAAAGGGGAGCTATTTTTTATCTCAATAAAGTTGGTTGCAGCTTGGAGAACCTTGTTTATAATGTGTTCATAGACTCATAGAATGGATTGGGTTGGGAAAGACCTTCGAGACCATCGAGTCCAACCCTTGGGCCAACTCCAGTCCCTTTACCAGGTCATGGCACTCAGTGCCACGGCCAAGCTCACTTGAAAAACCTCCAGGGATGGGGAATCCACCCCCTCTCTGGGCAGCCCATTCCAATGCCTGAGCACTCTCTCTGCAAAGAAGTTTTTTCTGCTCTCCAACTTCAATTTCCCCTGGCAGAGCTTGAGCCCGTGCCCCCTTGTCCTATTGCTGAGTGCCTGGGAGAAGAGACCAACCCCCACCTGCAACCAGTGCATAATAAGGTATGCAGAAATTGCAGATAAAAAAACCGCTTTGAGAAGTGAGTCCTGTATTGCCAGGGGTGTCTCAGCTGTGTCTGCGGGGCACACACATGGAGGGGATGGGGGTGTGTTGCACACCCACACCTGTAGCTGTGCTGACAAGCCCCGAGAGGTCAGTGCACCTCCTTCCCTTCTCCCCTGACAGTCTTGGAGTGCTGGGAAGGAAACAGGGCTCTGCTGGGGTGTGTGTGAGTGTGAGGAGATGGAGCTGAATGAGGGAAACCAATGACATCAGTTAGATCTGTAATACAGATCTGTGCTATGCTTAGGGGAAGCCTGTCCCCCTTAAACCAAAACCTCTTTTATCATGGATAAAGCAACAGATTGGAGTTAGAAAAGCTTGTCCAAGCCAGACTTAGTTAAATAGCCCAGGGCCTGGTTGTGCAGGTTTTTGGGCAGCAGCTGAAGGGCAGAGTTTTGGGAGAGCTCTGTGGAGGGCGAGGTCTGGCTCTGGCAATCAGTGGTGTCCCTGGGAAGGAGGGAAAGGCACTGCAGGCTCTGTGCAATATCCCAGCAGTTACACACAGACTGCTGTGGTTTCACACAGCTTTATTAAGTCTTCTTGTTTTGGTGGATAGTTGAACTTTCTGGGCTGTCATTGGGATGTAATGAGGTTTTTTGGCAGACTGTATTCCTCAGATTCTCATGCATTGGATGGGCTTCTGAAGAGTGTGATTATTATGATCTTATTTTCTTTATCCTTTTCTAATTATTTTAATGTAACAAGCAATTTTAATATCCCCTAAGTGCCATAATAGGCAATCTCATTGCTTTTCACCAGGCTTGTTAGAGAAAAGTAGAACAGCAGCAAAATAAACAACAATGAATGAACCAGAAGCTGAAGCATCACCTCCTGTGGGGTGGTGGAGGTGGTCAGATTCCACAGGTCATCAGCCTACCTTAAGAAAAGAAGGGGTTTTCAGTTGCTATAATTAGCTTGTTCTTTACTTTTTGGTGTGTGAGAAGTTGGGGAATATTATATATTGTTCTTTAACTATGAAAACTGCGTTCTAGATTTAGTCAAAACTGAAGTTCTCAAAACACCAGTAATGGAGGGTTAAAAAATACCAGGAAACTTGATAATCTGCTGGTATAGATGTCTTTCTTTTTCTACTTTACCCTTTCTCTCTCTGTTATCTTCCAAGTGTTAACCTTCCTTGCTTCCTTTGTTTTATGGTTTTTCCTCTGTTTCTGTTTTTAAGAGGCAGCATCCTTATTTTTAATAATTTTAATCATATTAATCACTTGTGTAATCTCTCAGTCTTCCAGTTAGATGGTTTCTGGCTGCTGTGAGTTTATTATCTTGTTCACCTTTGCTTTTTTTTTGTATTTTACTGTATATTTTGGCTACTCTTGAGTCAGATGCCCTGAGATCTTATTGAACAGTGTGTGTGGCATGTGTGGATCATTTAAAAGGCACAGCATGGAGCTGTCTCTCTGTGTTGGAAACTCCTTATGGAGAATGAGGCTGTGAAGTGTGTGGGGTTTATTTGGTTCTCAGGCATGTTGCAATACAAATTCCTCCTTTTCCATTTCTAACAGCCTGTTCCCATGGAACAGTCTGCTTTTGTGCATAGTGTTCTCAAGCACATTAATAAACAATATGCAAAAATCCACCATTCCCAGCCTGCATCAGCTTGTGAGATGAGTGATGTTATCCCAGTGACTGATGCAGACACACCTGTCAGGGATGGAAAGCTGTGTTCAGGCTGCTTTCATCCATTTGCTGATTTTTATGGTCTCCAAGTCCCTTGAAGTACCTGATTAAAACCCAAGTGTGCCTGCAAGTTTTTGCATGTAGATCTTTAAATTAGTGGGAAGGCAGAGACAGATTCCCTTGGGATTCCATCATTGCTGCAACTGAAATGGTTTGTTTGTCATAGCAAGTGCTTTCTATTTGAGGTTATTTTGCACTGTTCTGCAGCTGTTCTCATTGACAACTTAGTACATGCTGCACAGAATTCCAGGGGGTTTATTTCCCATCCTTCCTTCCTTTGTTCTGTGAGGTGGTTTTGTGTTGCTCAAAGAGGAGTGGATCATCATATATCTATTCAAAGAGTGACTAAACCAGGCAAAATACTAATTCTCCACATAACTACCATTGCACTTCAGTGAATAACTAGCATATTTCTCTTTTCTAATTGTTTGAACAGGAGCATTTTCATGTATCTTGAACCTTTTGAATGATGCCAAAATGCTAGTGCAGTTCTGGCAGGGCATCTCCTGGAATCCACTCCTCTTTTTTTGGTAGTGGTGTGAGAATTGATACCTTCACCCAGAGGGAAGAGACTCCCTAATAAATATGGGGGAGAAGACTCAAAACACAGAAGAATTGCCCAGGTGGGCAAGAAGGCCAATGGGATCCTGGCCTGGATCCAAACTAGCGTGGCCAGCAGGCCCAGGGCAGTGAGCCTTCCCCTGGACTCTGCCTTGGGGAGGCCACACCTTGAGTGTTGTGTTCAGTTCTGGGCCCCTCAGTTGAGGAAAGAGATTGAGGGGCTGGAGCGGGGCCAGAGAAGAGCAACGAGGCTGGAGAAGGGAGTGGAGCACAAGTGCTGTGGGGAGAGGCTGAGGGAGCTGGGGGTGTTTGTGCTGGAGAAGAGGAGGCTCAGAGGTGACCTCAGCACTGTCTGGAACTGCCTGAAGGGAAGTTGTGGCCAGGTGGGGGTTGGTCTCTTCTCCCAGGCACTCAGCAATAGGACAAGGGGGCACAGGCTCAAGCTCTGCCAGGGGAAATTGAAGTTGGAGAGCAGAAAAAACTTCTTTGCAGAGAGAGTGCTGAGGCATTGGAATGGGCTGCCCAGAGAGGGGGTGGATTCCCCACCCCTGGAGGTTTTTCAAGTGAGCTTGGCCGTGGCACTGAATGCCATGACCTGGTAAAGGGACTGGAGTTGGACCAAGGGTTGGATGGACTTGATGATCTCAGAGGTCTTTTCCAACCCAATTCATTCTGTGATTCTATGATCCTAATTTAAACCAATGGCCAAATTTCTAAAGGAAAACTTACAAATTTAACAGAAATTATTATGTCTGAAAGAAAAAAATACATGAAATTCATATTTAATGTTTAAATAACATCCTGCTTTACCAGACTCAGTTCTGGGCCTTTACCATGCACTGCTCAGTGTTTTGTTTATTTCTGCAGAGTAGTATCATTTCCTGAAACTCTTTGAGTGAAGTATTTCCTATTGCATTAGTGGACAAGCTCTGTGTAATTATTTAAGTAAATTAAAGGAAGATGTTTGTTACAAATTTAATGGTATTGTACCAGAAGGCTGATACCGGATCCAGCTTGAAAAGCAAGGGCAGGGCTTGATGTAATTTATGTATCTCCTGGATGGGGAGTGTGGGATATATTGTTCCTTCCATTCTCAGTGAAGGCTCTTAATAAAGTCACTGTGCTTACCCAACAAATATAATATTACTTTTTTCTCATGTAACAGAAGTAATGATAGAACATTTCTTTTCCTTTACCAACATATCCCATACATGAATTGTTTTATACTTGTGCTAATGAAATAATTGTCTTCTTTGAACTCCTTTCCCTCTGTGAGTGGCCCTCATGTTATATTTTATCACTGTTAAAACATTTATAGCATGTGCATGAGCTGTGCTGCTGCTGTGATTTCTGCATGGCACTCAGGCTGGCTGTTTGTGTATTGAACTGTCCAGAACTATATAACTACAACTATAACTCTTCAACATAGCACTACAAAGTTCTCAGGGCAGGAAAACATTATTTGACCAATTTAGTATTAACTCCTCTAAAATCCAGGCCAAACATTGTAAGTATAAAGTGATGGTTTGTTGATAGCCAGTCCATCCTTTTCCCTCTTAAATGCTGCACTAATTAGTCACTTTGCTAGTACCTGGTCATGCAAATATGTTTATTTTCTTATATTAACTGTGGAAAGAGCCATCAATGCACCCTTGCTGTGTGGCTGGTTTGGTTGGCACGTGTCCTTAAAGTGCAAATGGGGTCATCTTTTTTTTGGTGTTGTGGGCAGGCAGAGGGGGGCTCTCACCAGGAGAGGCAGCCTGAGATGTTAAATATTAAATATAAATATTAAACCCCTCCATGTGTAGCAGGAGCCCAGCCTGGCTTTAGGAAGCTCCCCAAATAGGTAATGAACAAAACCACTGGAGCCTGAATGCTTCAGAAACAACAGAAAATATTGCAGGAAATGCCATAAATGCATTCAATTTATGTCACTCGATGTGGCAATTCCAGAGAATTTACCAGAGTGGGGGGTGTTTCTGTTCTGGCTTACTTACTGTGCAAACAAGTGAGGAAAATCTGTGGAGAACAGGGCAAATTTGGAGGCTGAAAAGTCAGGGCCAGGTGTGTGTATGAAGAATGAAGCACAGGTGCCCTGGGAGGGTCTGCTGGGTCTGGGACAAGTGGGAAGGCTGTGCTGGCAGTGAAGGAAATGGCCCTCTGTGTTTGGGAAAGGTAACATGATGTGTGACCCATTCCTGTTCAGGAGTCTGTGCAGAGAGATATTATTTTATTATACAATATTATTTTATAATATTAATTTATAAAAGTAAAATTATTTAATAAATTTTAATTTATTTTATAATAGTATTTTAATATTATTTTATCATATTGTGCTGCTGTGCACAATGCTGAGCAATGTCCATTCTGAGGCCTTGTGTGCTTGATCTGCTCCAGCTCCTGATGGTGGAACATGAACTTCCACTTGGATGGAAATTCAGAAATCTGAGAGGTTTTGGATACACATTGAATTAGAATAAAAAAACAGTGGAGGACTTTTGACAGCACTGGAGTATATTAATTTTGCATTAGAGATGCTGTATTAATAATTAAACTTTTGACAAATTGATATTTGAAATGTTCATTAGAGTTTTAAAGTGGCAGAAGTGTCTTAAAATCACAGTGAGAACATTTTGGTCTAATCCAAATGTTTCAGAATTTTTAGCAATTGTGTATATATTTCACCTTTTTTTTCCAAGAAATTTAATTTATGGGTGTTTTCTGTTGATAAAAGTCCATCAGTGTGTTTTTGCCCAATTCTGAGTACACTGAGAATAATTTCAGGAGTGGTTCCTTTGCTGAGGCCCGACCATGCCATGAGCATGTCCACACGGTACCATCCTGTCTCACCTGAGACATCAGGCAGACACAAAAGGCAGTCTGGCAACAACAGATGGAGTCCCTAATAGTATCAGTGCAATACTTAGTGGCTCTTACTAATTAAGTTACTTAACAAAGTTGTCACAAAAGAATGTGGGTAATCACTGTGTCAGTTGCTCTGTATCCTCTGCTGCTTGAGCAAACCCTTGTCTGGTGTGTGCCATGCACTGGGATGTCATGTGGATCCACCCTTTCTTCCCCTTTCATTTTCCTTAGCCATTTCTGGATTCTCTCAATGTGCAGCAAGAAAAAAAGCAGGTGCAGACTTTGAGTTGTGTCCTATGAAGGGCTCAGATGCCACCTCTGGAGTGCCAGGACTTCCAAGGCAGAAGTTGTGAGTAGTGTGGCTCTATGCAATGAGAAATGCCTGTTTGAATATTTGGCAGCCCTAGGGAACAACAGGCCAGCTAGTCTGTGTGCCTTGTTGGGAATGCTGCTCTCTGCCCAGGATGGCTGGCACAGGAACAGTCACAGCTGATTTCCCTTCACTTGGGTTTGCAGCTCAAGTGGCCTTTTGTCAGTGAAGGAAGAGCAGGGTTTGCCTCCCTTTGGTGACTCCCCATGGAGTGCCCTTGTGGTTCTACAGTCCTGGGCAATACAAGATCCCTTCTGAAAAGCTGCTGTTCCTTCAGAGTGCTGGCATGGGCCATTCCCTGTGCAATGTGCATGTTCAAAGTGCTGTTTACAGATGGATTTTGGAAGTCATTGAGGCTGCAGTGCTGCAGGTCAGTGGTGCTTGTGGACTAATATCCACCCCAACCCCTGCAGCGCTCCAGGCTGGGCACAGAGTGGCTGGAGAGCAGCCAGGCAGAAAGGGACCTGGGGGGACTGAGGGACAGGAAGCTCAACAGGAGCCAACAGTGTGCCCAGGTGGCCAAGAAGGCCAATGGGATCCTGGCCTGGATCCAAACTAGTGTGGCCAGCAGGCCCAGGGCAGTGAGCCTTCCCCTGGACTCTGCCTTGGGGAGGCCACACCTTGAGTGTTGTGTTCAGTTCTGGGCCCCTCAGTTGAGGAAAGAGATTGAGGGGCTGGAGCAGGGCCAGAGAAGAGCAACAAGGCTGGAGAAGGGAGTGGAGCACAAGTGCTGTGGGGAGAGGCTGAGGGAGCTGGGGGTGTTTGTGCTGGAGAAGAGGAGGCTGAGAGGTGACCTCAGCACTGTCTGGAACTGCCTGAAGGGAAGTTCTGGCCAGGTGGGGGTTGGTCTCTCCTCTCAGGCAACCAACAGTAGGATAAGAGGGCACGGTCTTAAGCTCTGCCAGGGGAGGTTTAGATTGGATAACAGAAAGAAATTCTTTGCAGAGGGAGTGGTCAGGGATTGGAACGGGCTGCCCAGAGAGGGGGTGGATTCCCCATCCCTGGAGGTTTTTAAGGTGAGCTTGGCCGTGGCACTGAGTGCCATGATGTGGTAAAGGGACTGGAGTTGGCCCAAGGGTTGGACTTGATGATCTGGGAGGTCTTTTCCAACCCAATCCATTCTGTGATCCTAATTTGGCCTCCATAGGGTCCATCAGCTGTGCTGAACACTGTGTGGATCTGGGAGCTGGCTGAAGTGGTGCTGAGCCCTGCAGGAGTGGCAGGCAGAGGTTTGCTCACAGCACCAGCTCCATGTGCTGCCAGCATTTCCCCCAGGGGTGCTGAGCACTCTGCAGAGGGCAGCACAGCTGCTGGGGGAGCTCCTGTCTCTGGAGAGACCCCTGTGGGATCCCACAGAATTGTCTTAGCTAATCTCACCTCTTACAAATCCCCCTCTCAATCCATTTGCTTCTGAACTTCTGTGAAAAACTTCCATTACAAGAATTTGCCTGAGAATGACAAACATAACTAATTTCTAGTACAGCTTCTTCAAAATCTGGTTTTGTGTGCCTTAATGTGCACACCAGATGGGCTGGAAATCTGACCAAATTTCACAATGAGATGCCTCAGGTAACATCTAATTTACAACCCAAATTTTTATATGTTTAGGCAGAATTTCTTTAGATTGATTTTAGAATAAGAGAGAAATACTTTATGTAACTCAATGTGACAGAGATGCTTTCTGCCTTTTTAAAGAGTAGTTTGCTATTTATCATTTTGTTCCTTTTTGGTAATGTGCTTTGCACATTAAAAATAGATGAACAGAGAACTATTGAGCTGAGCCACAGAAAGATGCAGATGGCTGGGACAGAAATCTGCCAGTCTCTCAGATCTGTGCTGGAAAATGCCTTCAAAAGACTTGTACCTCAGGGCTACTGAAGTTAACTGGGAGGGGCCACATGTGCTTTCTAACAATGGATTTTACAGTTGTACAGACAAAAATTCTCCAACCTCACAAACATGAGCAACACATTTGATAAATCCCCTTTCATAAAATAAACACCTCATAGGGAGGATTCTGAGGTAGTTCATCCCATCATGGCCTGAGTCTGTGGCACCTGCTCCTCAATCAGGCTTTGCTCACCTGGGGGTTATCAGAAGACTTTGCCTCTGCAGGGACTTGGTGTGCTGGCCACACAATCTGGTCCTTACTTGGAATTTGCCTGCCATAAACCAGAGTTTTGCACTGTATCTGCACCCTGCATCTGGCATGGATAGGAAAAGGGTCTGGGGAATGCAAAGTGCTGCCCAGATAAGATTGCTTTGTCCTGGGAATGTTGGAGGACTTGGTGGAAACTTTCAGTTTGGCACTGTTGGAAGATAAAGGTGATAAAAGAGTTATTGGAGTTGTGATGATTTTGGAAAAGTCCAGCCAAATCATTGATTGTTGAGGGCAAATGCACTAATTTCATTTCTATGAATTTCAGGAGTTAGTGGAGGCTGTCTTGAGGAGGAAGTTACTTTAAAGTGAATTGATGTGTGGATTGGTTTATGCTGCAGTGACTGCCCCAGAAAATGCTCTTGCTTCACTGTCAGCACAAAATACTCCTTTGCAGTTTTCCTGCCAGTTAAGCTCATCCCTTTGTCTGAGAGCAAGCCCAGCCAGCCTTGGACTGACTTTCCCCCTCATTGCTCTGTGTCCTGCACTGCAGATTTGTGTGCATTGGCATTTAAATCTTGTAACAGTGGTAGCTTAAGTTGGCTGATATAGAGATAATAACTTAGTTTGAAAGAAAGCAAAATGGTGAAGGACATTGTATTCAGTGCTGATTTGATGTCACTGAGAGAAGGCATGAAAAATTCTGTTGCAACCTTCTCCAGAGATAAAGTGGCGACTGGAGAAGAGTGTAGCAAGGAAAGGAGGAATAATTAGTTTTAAACTGGGGTGGTATCTGTAAGATAAACCACTGAGCATCCTAGATGGCCAGCTTTTTCAGTACAAACCATCATTCAGTTTATGGAGTAAAGGTAAAAACTGCAGGGGAGCTTTTAAAACACTCTCTTATAAATTCATTATCTGAAAAGTAGTTATGTGCCTTGAGTAAATCATAGAATGGATTGGTTTGGAAAGACCCCCGAGATCATCAAGTCCAACCCTTGGGCCAACTCCAGTCCCTTTACCACATCATGGCACTCAGTGCCACGGCCAAGCTCAGTTTAAAAACCTCCAGGGATGGGGAATCCACCCCCTCTCTGGGCAGCCCATTCCAATGCCTGAGCACTCTCTATATAAAGAATAACACTTATTGTCTTAAAAAAAAATAAAAACTTTAACAAGTGAAAATGAGAAAAGTTGTTGCTTGTCATTCAGAGAAGCTGTTTCTTTGCTCAAGGTGATGATTTGCATTGAGGTGTTGATATGTTCATTTGTTATTCATTAACAAATTATGTTTTATTCTATAAGAGCAATACCTACAGCCTCATGAGATTTTCAGTTCCTGAGATTTTTTTTGTTGTGTGTTTATTCAATTAGGATGTGGTGATCTCACACATGTTGTTTGAATAGAAGATGATGAGGAGACACAAATAACAACAACAAAAAAATCCTGAAATCATTGTAGGCTCAACCCTTAACCTGCCTGTCCTTTCTGGTCCTTTCCACCCAGGGGTAAAGCCCGTGTGAGCTGTACAGAAACCTCACAGCCAGGGCAAGGAAATCATTGGCTTAAAAAGCCAGAATAAAAGAAAGCAAGGAAACTGCAACTTAGCCAAAAGAGGTGCACGTGGTGGTGTTGCTGGGACAGGATCTCTGCTGGAAAGCAACACCCCTGTATGTGTTGTAAGAAGGTGATTTGGCAAAGCTGAGCTTGTCTGTCTGTCTGATTGGAACAAACAGCAGTGCAGGAAGAGGAGTAGCAGTTGGGAGTAGTGGATGTTCAGAGTTACAGGAATCTTTGCCATCAACCTGTGTGTCTTTGTTGGTTTCCTTGTGAAAACATCCTTTGGAAGAAAAGTTCTCCCCCAGTGAACATGTTTTGCTGAGAAGTATTGGGTGGTTTGCTTTCTTTCTTTAAAGCATAATATAATTTAATGCTGTATCTCTCCAGGGTAGTTCCCCTTGGTCAGGGTCCCTTTTAATCTCCCTGCTGAGTTCTGTGCAATATCCTGGGGGCTCTTCAGACAGCTGCTTTTTCCTTTCTGTTTCTGCTGTTCCTGAGGCAGCTCAGGGCTGCTTCCCACCAGGCTGTGCCTGCTGGTGACTCTGGGGGTCCCTCTGCATGTGTGTGGCACAGCACCCACTCACTCCTGACAGCCCCACTGAATGGCTCTGTAACATCGAAAATATACCCAACAAACCTCATTTTTACTAATTTTTGTGGAATCTTCTGCTTTGATGGGTAGAACTGTATGTCCTTTTTCATTTTTTTATTTTTTTCTCCAGTGTTGGAGGATTATTAATACGTCTCAGCTTCCTCTCTAATTGTTTTTCTTCAATCAGAGCCAACTCTAACCTGATGGAACAGGTGGATGCTTAACCAGCAAATTGTTTAACATAAAGCCCCAGCCAGGAAGTAGCTTCTTTTAATTAAAAGACTCAATCCTGCTCCTGCCAGTCACCTTATCCCTTGCTCAGCATTGCACCACGGTTTGGACAGAACGTGCCACAGCAAAGTAGAGAATGTCTCAAGTGTTAACCCTGTTTCATGCTGATCACCCACACTTGTATGTGTGTTGGTATTAAGGTGCTGCAGGGTGGATGGGACCTGCTTCCCATGTTTCAGGGGAAAGTATTTACTTTTCCTCTCCATTACTTTTGATGATAGCAATATCTTTTTGGTGTTTTAGGGGGAAACCCCCAACCCAAGCATATAGTTGTTTAGCCTGGAGAGGAGGAGGCTGAGGAGTGACCTCAGCACTGTCTGGAACTACCTGAAGGGAAGTTCTGGCCAGGTGGGGGTTGGTCTCTTCTCCCAGGCACTCAGCAATAGGACAAGGGGGCACGGGGGGCTCAAGCTCTGCCAGGGGAAATTGAAGTTGGAGATGAGAAAAAACTTCTTTGCAGAGAGAGTGCTCAGGCATTGGAATGGGCTGCCCAGAGAGGGGGTGGATTCCCCATCCCTGGAGGTTTTTAAAGTGAGCTTGGCCGTGGCACTGAGTGCCATGATGTGGTAAAGGGACTGGAGTTGGCCCAAGGGTTGGACTTGATGATCTGGGAGGTCTCTTCCAACCCAATCCATTCTGTGATAGTTGTGGCAAGATGCACAACTGGCACAGTGAGATGTTACCACCCCCAATCCTGGTTTTCAGTTTTGACAGATGTAATGTAGTTACAAGTATTTATGGTGACCTACTTACAAAAGATGCAGTACTGCTAATACTATACCACTGATGTAAATGTGACAAATATACAAGAAGTCTGATACCTTCACATTATAAAATATTATCTCCCCTATTTGCTGGGTGAAGTTCTTTTCTCATGGACTAGTTAATAGTATATGCAAAGAGGGGTTTTTTTAACAGTTGTCTGAAAAGGGATCCCAAACCGCTTCCTTCAGAGCAAATCCAGTGTTGATTGCCACAAAAGGGGGAATTGGGGTCTCCAGTGTAGTTCAGCCTTTGTAGTTTCAACTGAGGAACTGGCAGCTTGTTGACAGAGAAATCTGGACTGAAATAACAGAAATTCCATTTCATTTGCATTTCTTTCTTCCTTTTTTTTTCCAAGTGAGTCTTTTTGAAACAGATTTTAGCATAAAACTTTTCCTGCTATGCTTTTTTTGATTTTTTTTTTTTGCTGCAGTCTAAACAGTTGCTCGTGTTGTCTGCAGGATACCCAAGTGGGCTTTGGATTGAAAAGGCTGTTTGGACTAGTTTTGTTTAAGCAGCAAGAGAACTGTATGGATAGTTATTCCTAATCTTACTGGATGTTTATTGTGAAATTATCTTCCTTTAATTACAGGATGGGGATCTTTAAGGTAGTTACTGTAAAATGTTCCTTTTCTCTGTTAATTGTTTGTGCCTTACCAATTCCATTGATATTTTCCATTTTTGTGGCATCCGCTTACATGTGACATATTGGTGTATCATTCAGTTCAAATAAATGCTAAGAATTGCAGATGGACGTCTCATCTCAGTGTTGTATTGGAGCTGTTCCTGGCCCTGGAAGCAGCAGGGATACTTTGATAAAATAATATTTTCAGCTGAATTACCAGTGAGAGACTGACAGATGTATTCACTCTCATTGACAGAGATTGTCCTTGAACAATCCCACAAATCCAGGCTTTGGATCATAGTTTGGCCTCTTGTTATATACAGGTTGAAATCATTAGTTTATTATAAACCAGGGTGAGAGGATTTCCTAAGTCAAGATTTCAGAGTGTTGAAAAAGTATGTCATTACTGGTGTTTTGGAGCCCTCCCAGTTAATTGTGCCACCAGGGCTTAATGCCTGGTAGTGGGGCTCACAGACAGAATCTCAGGTTTATGCCCTGAGTGTCTGTCTGTTGGAAGGGAATTTTAGAAAGCTGTGGTGTTTTTGTAAACTGGCAGTAATTTCTGATACTGCATCCCCCTGCATGTGACTGCTAGTGGCAAAGTGAGTGTGTTGAGTGACACTGTGGCTTGGGGTGTGTCACAGCCTGGCTTTGAAGTGTTTGTTAAGTGCTTGTGATGATCTGTTAGGTATGGAAAAGTGTTACAGAGAACATCTGCTTCTGTCAGAATTGGTGCCACTTTTAATCAAGATCAGCACTCCAAGCTGAATGGGACATTAATTAATGTCAGAGCTGGTGTGGTTGGGAAGCACTTTGTCCTCTGTGCACAGCCGTGGAGCACTCACTGGGAATGGGGATCTCAAAGGGGAAAGGTCCTTGTGTGTTCCTGGGTGCATCTGTGTTCAGTTCTGGGCCCCTCAGTTGAGGAAAGAGATTGAGGGGCTGGAGCGGGGCCAGAGAAGAGCAACGAGGCTGGAGAAGGGAGTGGAGCACAAGTGCTGTGGGGAGAGGCTGAGGGAGCTGGGGGTGTTTGTGCTGGAGAAGAGGAGGCTCAGAGGTGACCTCAGCACTGTCTGGAACTGCCTGAAGGGAAGTTCTGGCCAGGTGGTGGGGGTTGGTCTCTTCTCCCAGGCACTCAGCAATAGGACAAGGGGGCACAGGCTCAAGCTCTGCCAGGGGAAATTGAAGTTGGAGAGCAGAAGAAACTTCTTTGCAGAGAGAGTGCTCAGGCATTGGAATGGGCTGCCCAGAGAGGGGGTGGATTCCCCATCCCTGGAGGTTTTTAAGGTGAGCTTGGCCGTGGCCCTGAGTGCCATGATGTGGTAAAGGGACTGGAGTTGGCCCAAGGGTTGGACTGGATGATCTCGGAGGTCTTTTCCAACCCAATCAATTCTATGATTCTATGATCTCTCAGTTCTCTGAGGGTGTGCTGTGTTTCCAGGCAGGGAGTGAGAGAGGAATCTGATGAGTCCTGCCCTGAAGGACTCTGCTCTCTCACTGTTTCATGGCAGTTCTTTAATTCTCTCTGTTTGGGCATATGTGTATTTTAATTTTTCACTTCAATACACACATTGAATATGACAGAGTTCTGGTTGCTTTGGGAACTTTAATTTCCCATTTTCTTATTTACTTTTAAAATCAAGTGTTCCATTAATGCCTGTTTCTTCTGATAAGCTTTGGAAAGAGCATATTTCATTCTCAGCCCACAGCCACAACTGGTTAAAGCAATTTTCACAGTAACTATAGACAAATGCATGGTAAGTAAATTAGCTTTCATTATAATCACAGTGGCTTTGCTTTTCTATTTGATTTCTGCAAGTTCTCAAATGTGACTATATTAAAATTGGAGAGAAGTGATTTCAAAGCTGTATGGGTGGATGTTTCCTGCGAGGGGTGTCTGGGCTCCTGAGCTGCACCCATGAACAGCAGAGCTGTTGTTCTTTTCTGTGCTGTAGCACCAGAATATCCTGTGTGGCACTTATGGTGCAGTGTCATTATCACTGCTCCTACCTGGGAGCCAGACAAACTGCAAATGCTATAGGAGAAATCTGAATATCTATTTGGCCTGTTACATATGTTTTTTTTTGTGTTTAGAAAGCAGAGTTTTGGTGGATTTGTAGCATTGTTCATCTTTCTAGTTATTTGCACTTTGCATAGGTTTAAATTGAAAAGGGCAGTGATAAAATGGATACTGTACACAGACCTGTTTGGGTGTGTTAATTTGATTGTGGTGCTCTAGAAAAGACCTGGAAGTGAAAGAGGGCACGGTAGGGAATGTGCACTGGAAGCTGAACTTCATCCTTATGTGCTGAAATGAGGGTGGGGACATGGGAGAAGCTTTCTAAGAAGGAGCTGTGAGGTTCCACCCTGGGGCTGGGAAAACAGCAAATAAAGCCCTGCAGAAACCTCCCCTACACATGCTGGGTGTGAGGCATCGTCTCAGTGGAGCTGAGTGTTAAAGCTGCAGGAGGGCACCGTGGGGGTTTTGTAGGACAGGACTAGAGCTTAGATTGGCAATGGGGAGGGTGGTTTGGAGAGACACTGTGCCTGGTTCTGCCCTCAGCTGTGTCCCCATGGGGACAGAAACAACCAGGGAGGTGGCAGCTCAGCAGGGGAGTGTGTGTGGCACAGGGGGGGTGAGTTGGCATCATCATGTGGCTACAAAATATGGGGCAGTTTGGTGCCAAGGCAGGTCTGTAATTGTTTTACCCTGCCCAGCACTGGTGAGGCCTTGGCTGGAGAGGAACAGTGTCCAGCATTGAGCTGAGTGGTTAAAGGAAGGTACAAAACAAGAGACTGCCTGAAGAACAGCACTGGGAGAAATGAGAGTCTAGAGATGATGACTTAAGAGAATGATTCAGAGTGTTTAGTGAAGATGAAGTAACATGTGATAAAACCCTTCAGATGTATAGAATGCTACTGGGAAGAAGGGATGATCTGTTCTTCATCCCCATCTCCATGGTGGTGGGTAAAAGAATAAGCAGGTCTTAAACAGGATTAAATTGGATTAAACTTCTCATGTTGGGGATAAGTAAGTACTGAAACAGGCTGCCAGAGTGAAGTGTACTTCAGAAGCAGATTAGCCAGACTTCTGTCAAGGAGGCACCGTGGCCATTCCTGCTGGGGCAAGTGATAGGAAAGGTGCTCTGCCCATGTCCTTATGCAAGGTTTCAAAGATGCTTTGAGTCTGAACCAAAATATTTCCCTTATTGGTTTTCCAGAGGATGGCTTTGTATAAACATTTTCACAGTAAGCTTCTAGACAGAAGGTTTCTTGTTGGCAGCTGGCATTGGCATTCCATGCCTGCCCTCCACACACACACACATGCAAAAAAGAAGACAAACCACTTTTTACCCTTGAAACATTCCCACATAAGTAAAAGTTGTTGATTGTTTTCAGACCTAGAAGGTGTAGAACAAAGAAATACACTTTTGAGTGAGAATAGTCCTTGTTAGTTAGAGAAATAGAGCCAGCAAGTAGGTTAAAGGGAATTAGGAGAGATCAGTGTTTTGTGTGGAATCAGGGACATTCTTGCTAAACTCCCATCTCTTCAGCTTTTATTCAGCCCTGTTTTCTTCTCATCTCTCTGTTGTGCTTGCTTAGTAAAAGGAGACAGAACTGTCTGCCAGAAGTTAAGTGCTGAAGTCATGCTGGTTGTCTCTCCAGATGCAGATGTTACAAATAGTGACTGAGTTTTCATGGAGATGGTTTGTTGGTGGTAAAGTCATCTGAGTAAGGAGTAATGTGATTCAGGAAAGCTTAAGAAACTGTCTTCAACAAGCAGGGAGCAAGTAAAGGAATGATTATGCTAATCTGGACATGCTGTTCTGCTCCTAAGATGTTCTGTGACTGACTGACTGAGAAACCCCTTGTTCAGGACTCTCAGCAAAGCCTGTGTTGGGGGGTGTGTGTGTGTGTTTGTTGATCACACTTGTGATCCTCCTTGAGTTAAACTGTGAGACAGGAAAATTGCACCTTAGTGGAACCTAAGGGAGAACATGCACCTGAAAACTGACGACTGTTGTCAGCAAATGGAATAGCTCCAGCACAAGGAAACCCTGGGTAGCCTGGAAATGTCTTTAGAGACTGAGCCATTGAAGAGTAGCACCTACAGCAAGTTTAAAACACTGGAAATTGTGCATTTGCATCTTGTCTCAGCACTCCTGTGCATGGCCCCCAGGTCTGAGCAATGTGTTTGGGTTGGTTGCTGGTGGGTCACTGGAGATTGGGAGAGTATTTCCTCTTAAGGGAGGCACTCCCAGTAGAAGAGGTTATTTCTGTTTTGTCTTAAGCTGGTTTGGATGAGGTAGTGTTTTGCTCAAAATAGATGTCTGCCATTTCTATCTGTGCTCTATAGAAGCTGTACTGGAGTTTCTCTCTTCCCCTATCCCAGAGAAACAGGATGAAAGTAATAGCTGTAATTGGGAGAGACAGCCCAGTGGGTTGGACAGCACAGGGACTTTGGGGTTTGAATTACAAAAGATTTGGACTAGATGGAATAGTTTTCCCCTCATCAAGCCCCTCTAGAATGGCACACATCAGACTTTATTTCTGGGAGAGTGGGATAATGGATTTAATTATTCTCCCTTTTAAAGCGTCATAAATCAGGCCTGGTTGGCCTGGGTTTGTGCTAATGGCACAGCAGATGTAAAAGAAGTCAGGGGGTTAATCTGCAGATCTATTTCATTGCAGCTTAATAAATTCACCACAGCTATCAAAATAACTCCTGGCTAATTTGCAAAATCAAATGTATATCTTCTGGGCTACCGAGTTTTTCCTTGGAAGCTTGGCATCTCTTGGCTAGTACCTCTTTCAGAAATCTGAACTCTGGCAATGCATCCTTGGCCAGGCCCTGTGTTCATACTGCACATGGCAATGAGCTCAATATGCTGCAGTGCTGTGGCAAAAGGAGTGGCAAAGCAGTGCAGAGCTGGCACAAGCTACTTGCTTAAGGACAAATTCAAAAAGGATTTAAAAGTTCTCACAGATCTATTTGTAAAGAGAATTATTCAGTTGCTGGGGGGGTATCTGTAATTGCATCTGAAGCAGTGGGGAGTGTCTGTAATTGCTGTCTGTTCCATGTACTTTCTCCTGAGAGCTCACGTCCAGACAGTTGTGAAAATTCAGCTTGAAGTTCAGCAATTGTTAATTGGCCTCAAGATTTATCTTGGGTTTTCTGTAACAGTTTTGCCCAGGCTTTTAGGGAGCCAAGTTGTTGGCAAAGGCACAGAAGTTGTATTGGAAAAGATTTATTGGTAATTTGTTCCTTAGATAATGGAACAAAGCAGGTTGCCAGTGTTGGCCTCCTCAGTGTGGCACAGTGTGGTGAGAGGGGGCATCAGTGTGGGGGCAGAGCCTGAGTGCAGCACAGTCACCTGCAGTTCCTCCCCAAGCACAGAGTGCAGTTTCCATCTCTCTGTTTCTGTATCAGCATCATCTGTTCAGTTCTGGGCCCCTCAGTTGAAGAAAGAGATTGAGGGGCTGGAGCGGGGCCAGAGAAGAGCAACGAGGCTGGAGAAGGGAGTGGAGCACAAGTGCTGTGGGGAGAGGCTGAGGGAGCTGGGGGTGTTTGTGCTGGAGAAGAGGAGGCTGAGAGGTGACCTCAGCACTGTCTGGAACTGCCTGAAGGGAAGTTCTGGCCAGGTGGGGGTTGGTCTCTTCTCCCAGGCACTCAGCAATAGGACAAGGGGGCACAGGGGGCTCAAGCTCTGCCAGGGGAAATTGAAGTTGGAGAGCAGAAAAAACTTCTTTGCAGAGAGAGTGCTCAGGCATTGGAATGGGCTGCCCAGAGAGGGGGTGGATTCCCCATCCCTGGAGGTTTTTAAGGTGAGCTTGGCCGTGGCACTGAGTGCCATGATGTGGTAAAGGGACTGGAGTTGGCCCAAGGGTTGGACTTGATGATCTCGGAGGTCTTTTCCAACCTAATCCATTTTATCATTCTATGAATAACTGAAGTGATGGCCACCTGCTGCAGCCTTGGGGATACCACTGGGGGGCTCACAAGCTGCTCTGTGGGAAGGGGCTGGCTCTCCTGGGCTGAGCTGGGTGGGACAAGCAGCACCTGCTGCACTTGTTTTAATGCTGAGAGTAGCAAAATGTTGGAGCAGTTTGTGTGGGGAAGGTGAGGGTTCTCTGTCATGGGACACCTTTTGGATATGTCAGTGATGAGGACAAGCTGCTTGTGTCCCAAGGCTGAGGGTGCACAAGGGGACTTGGCAACAGAGCTGTGTGCTGCAGTAAAAGGAGAGTTTTAATAGAATCATAGAATGGATTGGGTTGGAAAAGACCTCCAAGATCATCAAGTCCAACCCTTGGGCCAACTCCAGTCCCTTTACCACATCATGGCACTCAGTGCCATGGCCAAGCTCACCTTAAAAACCTCCAGGGATGGGGAATCCACTCCCTCTCTGGGCAGCCCATTCCAATGCCTGAGCACTCTCTCTGCAAAGAAGTTTTTTCTGCTCTCCAACTTCAATTTCCCCTGGCAGAGCTTGAGCCCCCCGTGCCCCCTTGTCCTATTGCTGAGTGCCTGGGAGAAGAGACCAACCCCCACCTGGCCAGAACTTCCCTTCAGGTAGGGAAGCTTTTACCATCTTTTTACCATCTTGGCTTACAGTAGAAAAACCCTTGGGTTTATATTGGCTATGGGTGTGTTAAAAACCAGCGCAGTAAGTATTTTACTTAACCTTATATCCAACTGGAACAGCAGTTTCCCCCTGTGCTCAGGTTGTACCATATCTGTGCAGCATCAATATCCAGAGTTTGCTGTGCCTTCCTTTCCTGTGCCCCACTCAGGGACTGGGGCAGGCACCACTCCTGCTCCTGGGCAGAGCCAAGTGAGGGCACTCTGGGTTGTGCTGCAGAATCCTCCCATGATTAGCTGTCCACTCCACGAGGTATAACAAGCCATTTTATCTCTAAAGCAGTTGGTTTCTCTACAGAGTCTCAGAGAGAACTAAACTGATTGTAGCACAAGACTTGTGAGGTACATTTCCAGTTTTTTATATATGCCAAGAAGGGAATTATTTTAGTTGCTAAAATGATCTTTACTGGGGCAAAGACTGTGGAAAGCTGTGTGAATAAATTCCTTGCTAACTCCAGTCTGTAACTCTTCTAGGGAAGCTGATCATATTTGACAAGGGAAATAGGATTCCACAGGAGGTTATATGAAATTATGAGATGGTGCAAATGGAAACATACTTTCTTGGGGAGAGGAGAGAGAACAACTTCTCTGTAATTGAGTTGCAGATAAAATTGAATTTAAAGGGTCCAGCAAGCTTGTTTGAAGTTCAAAGAAGCTGGTGCATAAATTTGGCCTGCCTAGAGTTACTGCATCTTAACACACAGAGATTGATCAAAAGAAAAGCAGAAATGGAGGAGTTCCAGAAATCCAGATTGATTAAGTCAATCTTTCCTGCCCCGTGATGACCTCACATGGTCTTCTCTACAGTATTATCCTCCTGGATCAAAGGATTTCTCTTCCAGCTTTTCTATTGTAATGGTACGGTCAAAAAACATGGACATGTGCAGTGAAAAGGTTGGTTTGTGACCTGTTCAGGTTACCAGCTCATAAGAAATGCCCTGGTATTGTTCTTAGCAGCTCTAGTTTCTGGAAGCCTTAGTTTAAGGAATCAAGACTTGAAAGGGAAATTTAGATCCCAGGGTGGAACAGGGTTGGATGAAGATTGATGAGGACAGACAGAATCTGTGGGACTGTGACCTTTCCTGTAGCAAACACTGTTCTGTGATTCTGATAATTTCACAGGCTTGTAAAATCTAATAAAAGCCAATTTAGTGGAAATGAGTACAAATGTTTTCCAGGTATGTATTTCCACATATGCCATATATACTGGCAATACAAACAAGGAAATTATGAAATGTCCTATTTAATTAATTTTGATCTGCTAGACACACAGTCGTTTTGGAGCTTAATTGAGTGAGAGAGGTCTCTGCAGGCCGGCTAATCTGCCAGTGTGGAGCTAATTGCAGTGTTAGAACCTGCCCTATTTTATACAGATGGAGCTTTGCTTTGCTGTGATGGTATTCAGAGCACTGCAGTGCCTTGGAAATACCCTCTGACAGCATTTAAAATAGGCCCCCCAAAAATATTTAAGTGATGTAGTTTTAGTACAATGAGCAATTTCTCCTCCTTCCCTGCAAGGTTTTGTGCAATTCTAAAGGCCTGTAACAGCCTCTGAGGAAACCTGACTTTTTATGGACTGTCACAAGAGTTGTGGCTCATTTTAAGTGCATGTCTAATATTCCTACGTGCCTGGTGGCTTAAAATGCAGCCTCTGTTGGGGGTGGCACAGCTCTTTAATTCTATTAGGCTGTTGGAAATAACAGCAGTCTGTTCAGCCCCTGACAGCAGGTTTTTTATTGTGTGTGATTTGGGATTACAAGAGTTATGGGGGAAGGTGACCTTGGTGCAGGTTTAAGTGCAGCACTTGTTGACACAGTGCAGCAGAGAACAGCACTGGTGTTAATTATCTTGTTAAATGCACCAGGCCTGAAGTACTTGAAACAAATTAAACAGGTGACATTCTTATTTCATAAACTGCATTTAATCCCATGCATGGCTGTGTTTATGGTGGAGTGGCTGCAATACAGTAAATTTAATGTGAATACAAGTCCCACCAGGATCTCCACAAGCAGGTGTTTTGTATTGGAACTAAAAAGAAATAGGAAAAACCTGAAGTCATTCAGGATAACAAGACTGAAGTCTCATTCATTTACTAAAAAAGATAAACTTGCAATTTTGAATGGTTAATATTTGCTATTTTATTGAGTCTGAAGAACACAGAGGGAAATTAGGCTGGTCATTATGTCAAGGAGTAAACCAGAAGAGGATTTGCCATGGAATTTTGCAAGGAAATAAGCACAGGTAGCAGTAAGATCAACAGTATAATCAACATCAAGGCTGCTGATACTTATTCAGAATGAGCCATGGCCTTTTTGGCCCCTTGTAGGAGTCCAGGTTTTCATTAATGTTAATTACCAAACCTGTATGATGCATGAAGAAGTTGTAGAGTTATTAAAAACAATTTACTACCTGTCAGTCCAGTTTTTTTTACTGTATTTACTGACTTCTCACCACAACCTTTCCTCAACCATTCTATGGGAAAAGTTAAAAAACCTCCATAAAGGAAGAAAAGGTTGGAGTTTTGGTAGCATCATTGATAGTCCACATTTTCTTTTTTCGTGTTTTGGCCAAAACCAAAATTTGAATTTTATTCCTCAAGTACTTTTAGGAAGTTGTTGTTACCTTTTGTGGTGAATAAGCTGTTGGGAAGGGCAAACCTTGGTAATCCTGGTGTAGAAATACTGTTATGATACTGTGAAACCCCAGGTACCTATTCACATGTGGGTGGAATTTGTAATTCAGTAGTTTACCTAATGATTGCATTCCATTTTGCAGTGACAGTTTTCATTAGGACTACATTTTTTCAGAGAAAAACTAACCTAATAAGAGTAGCCTTGAGTTAAGGGATTTATCATTGTGTTTTTAATGCTTTATATATTCTGAAATATGTCCCATTTAGGCATAGCAAAAAATTTTTTGGTTTTTTTTTCTGAATTGTGCCACATATTTCCAAGTTGTTTAATGTGTATTTCTTGGAGGATGTGCAGTATATATTAAAAAAACCACACTTTTTTTCAGGTACTGAGATAGGATGGAACGGACTGTAAAACAAAAGGGCAAAAAGAGGAAGAGTTGGTCAAAGCTGCAGCCAGAAATGTAATTTGAATCCATAGGCATCTCCCCAAGTTTACCTTCTGTGTGGTATTTGTGCAATTTTGAGTTTTTTCCTGTGTTCAAAGGGAGGTTTCCATGAGGGAGGGGAATGGAGCTTAAACATGCTGCAGGAAACCTTTGCTGTGATAATCAAAGCTGGTATTTGGCATCACTTTTCCATTGCATGTGCCATCAAACAGGAGCTGTTCAGGAAATTTGGAGTAAACTTGTCTAGAACTCCCTGAAGGGAAGTTCCAGCCAGGTGGGGGTTGGTCTCTTCTCCCAGGCACTCAGCAATAGGACAAGGGGGCACGGGGGGCTCAAGCTCTGCCAGGGGAAATTGAAGTTGGAGATGAGAAAAAACTTCTTTGCAGAGAAAGTGCTCAGGCATTGGAATGGGCTGCCCAGAGAGGGGGTGGATTCCCCATCCCTGGAGGTTTTTAAGGTGAGCTTGGCCGTGGCACTGAGTGCCATGATCTGGTAAAGGGACTGGAGTTGGCCCAAGGGTTGGACTTGATGATCTCAGAGGTCTTTTCCAACCCAATCCATTCTATGATCTCAAGAAGTTGTGGGGACAGGAGCCATGTGAACTCATGTGTATTTACACAGTGCATTGTCCCCTGTCTTGTAAGGACAGTCCTTCCCTTTCCAGGATCACTTTTATGCCTAAAAATGTTTGGTTTCCTGTCCTCTAACAAAGCCATCATTTTTGTCACACGTTTTTTATCGAAGAAGAGCTGTAAGGTCACTGCTATAAATACAAGTTCTCAGTTCACACATAAGCACAGGGCATTCAGGATTTTTTGCATTTCTCTGTTCTAAAGGAGGCAATAAAGCCACAACAAAGTCTGGAAAAAACTCAATTTCAAATAATTACCAAGTGAGATTTTAGGAGGGAAACAGGATGTGCCTTTTGAGGAGAAAGTGAATTTGAAAGGCTCCAGCAATGTGAATTATCACGCATTCCTGGATAATACATCACCCCAAAGCCCTGTTTATCCAGTCCAATTCTGTTGGCAATGACTCCCAAGCAAGGACACAGAGCATACTGAGAAAGGGGAAATGACAAACCAGAAGGGTGTCCAAACCTGCTGCAGGATCTTCTGTGATAGACACAGAGCAGGAGGAGATTTCCCCCTGCCCATTTTGGGTTTGTATTATCCTGTTTGCTGCTTACAGACCTCTTGGTGATGTGATGTTTGTCTGAATTTCACAACTACACAGAATTTTACTTCATATTACTATCACCAGAAAGGTTGGAAACCAGGACTTGTGCATTGTGTAGATGAGAACAGGGTAAATCCTGGCTGGAAAGGCTTTGTATTAGTTAATAACATTGTAGAAGGTGAATGTGGTTGCTCCCTGATTGAGTTACCTCCTCTCTCTTTGTTTGTTCCTCTTCCCTTCTTACTCCCTGTAAGATGGGTACTTGGAAATTGTGCTTTCAGGAAATTGGAGGATTTATTTAATATTAGTAGGAATAGACTTAATTTGCAAAGTTTGCATCCAGATGATGATATCTGATGTCTCAGAGACATTATTTGCATTGCAACTTTTTAGAAATGGTGCTTGGGACCTGCAAATGGGGTCAGGATTCAAATGTCAACAAAGGAAGGGTATTTTTGTGCCTCTTTGTATATGATGATGGATGCAGAGTTTGTTTGTCAGGGAGGTCTCTCACAGCAGCTGCGTACAAAATAATGTGCTTGTTACCTTTCCCTTCTCACACCTCATCTCCTTTGAAAGTCACTATGTATTGTTTTATGGCCCTGGTGAGTAAGTGCTGCTGAGTCAATGCTTGATGACTTTCCAGCTGGGCCTGTGTGAGTAATTCATTGAGATGCCAAGCAATCAAATTAACTTTTCAGAGTATTATGACTTCACTGGAACTGCAGTGTGGCGTTGCCATCATGTGCCACCCCCAAAGACTCTGATGGGCAGTGCCTGCTCTGCAGTCACCTCCTCAGACTGGCAGGGCTCCCCCTGGGCCCCAGCACAGCCCTCCCTCTGCACCCTCCTTGCCTTGTGCTGCAGCCCCTCCTGTGGCTGCCACTTAGACCAGTCAGAAACTGTCGTGACAAGAAATGCTGCAGAGGCAGGTTTTGTCAAGAGCACAACAACAGTTTGCTTTTGCTGCAGAGCCAATGTTTTGCAAAGGGAGTTACCAGTAGAATAACTCCCTTCTAAAAGTTCCAAAGTACTACTGGAGAGTCTGTGTGTCTGCATATTGATGTATATTTGATTTTTGTTATAAACTCTGCACTCAGCAATAGGACAAGGGGGCACGGGGCTCTGCCAGGGGAAATTGAAGTTGGAGAGCAGAAAAAACTTCTTTGCAGAGAGAGTGCTGAGGCATTGGAATGGGCTGCCCAGAGAGGGGGTGGATTCCCCATCCCTGGAGGTTTTTAAGGTGAGCTTGGCCGTGGCACTGAGTGCCATGATCTGGTAAAGGGAGTGGAGTTGGACCAAGGGTTGGACTTGATGATCTCAGAGGTCTTTTCCACCCCAATCCATTCTATGATTCTAAATTGAAGTGACATGATAAACAAAGCATTCCTTAATGTGCCAAATGAAAATTTTGGAGGTTGTAAATGGGTGTTATTTATGTACCTTTGCTGGTGTTAGCACTCAAATCACTTAATGTAGCTGGTTCAAATGCCAAATTTTACTGGAATTTTACTGGATGTGGCCTGATTTTGTAGCCTCTTCTACCTTTCAGTCACAGCACCTGTAGTGGAACAGGTGAAATACTGCAGACAGGAGTGTTGCTTTTATGAAGTGGCTGAGTGTGCAGAGGGTAGTTTGGGAGTTTAGACATGTTTTCATGGGCAGAGTGAGGATGGTGCCTCTGGGAGAAATGACCTCTTTCTTTCTCCTCTTTAATCTTGTTCTGGGGTCTCCTCTGCTTTGCAGAAACTTGCACTGTGGTCCCAGACTAAATGACTCTTATCTTTCATTAGGCTGGAAGAGATGTGGTTAATTACTGATTTCCCTCAGCCTGTCCCATTCCTAAGCCTGACAGTGCCAGTGGACAGAGTTTCGGCCAGTGTGGTTTTTGTTGGAGGAGCTGCTGCAGAAAGCGCTGGCTGCCCCCGGGTTGGGCAGAGCAGTGGCTGGAGGAATGAGGGGAACCAGCTGTGAGGAGGGCCAGGAGCCTGCCCTGTGTGCTTTCCTTCATACCCTCTCTGATCTGGAGGAGGGAGCACTGCAAGCAGCTGACACTCTGCTGCAGCACATCCTCTCAGTGGGTTGAGGCAGAAGCACTGCAGTTGGCTTGGAGACCCCTGTGCCACAGCAGCCAGAGGGTGAGGAGCTCCACAAGTGCACTGGGAGATGAGTGTGTTCAGGTGGGTCAAGTGGAAATTCCCAGGTGCTTAAACTGTGGATTTTGTCAGAGATACTGAAATGGTTTTCCCTCAACCAGTCCGGTGGTGCCCTGTTCTGGGTGAATGCACAGAGGGATGGCAGGGGCAGCACAGGTGGGACCATTAATGAGGCAAAATTGCTGCTAATGAACAAGCTTCATCATTCCCTTGGCTTCTGGATTGCCATTGGTTTTTTTCAAGTGGGAGTACCTGAAGTTTCTGAAGTATTTGCCATGAGCTGTCTGAAAGCTACAACACCTTCCATAAACAAGAGAGTCTGAAACTCAGTGAATCTGGGCAAGTCCTCAGTTCCCCTCCTTTCTGGTTTCTTTATGATCCTAAAGCTCTCTGGAGAAGTGTTCAGGTATTACAGAGTGGGATATTTGTCCTCCACATTGCCTCAGGAATATTTAATGACAAAGGCTTGTCATTCATCTCCTAAAATCCCTGAGAATAAAACAAATTTTATGCCAGCATAACCTATTTAGCAATACAGTCAAGAAAGCAGCAGGGGCACATTTCACCTCTAAGGAGTTTGGTAAGTGAAAGAAGTAGTGCCATAAAAATCTGCTCTGACTGTTCTCCCATGATGAAGGATTCACTGTAGGCAGCATGACGGTGACCTTAAGCATTCTGTGTCCAAAAGGGGATGTAGAACAAGGCTGTGCCAAGGGCAGTGTCTCACTGGAGGGCTGGGACAGCTTTGCTGGGCTCTCCAGTTCACTCTGCTCCTTTTAGTACTAATCCTGGTTTATGTTAGAAGAGGACCTTTTTGTCTGTATAACCTACCTCTTGGTAGTTGTTTGATTTATTCTTGTGATGGCCAAACCCTCTGAACTCTTAGGAGAGATGCCTCAAAATTAGCTCAGTAAGCATTTCCTGTAGGTATCAAAGAGAAATTTGGCACAGCATCTGTCAGAGCTTTGAGGTTTCCCATAATCAGAACATGGACCCAGAGATGCTGTTTTGTATGAGTGTGAAGTTAATTAAGCAAACCTGGGAAAGCAGGTTAGCCTAAAATCCTGTGTGGTTAATCCAGTTGCACAACACTCTCAAACACAGCCTGGGGAAAAAAATACTTTATCTAAGGATAAAGACTCATGCATTGTCACTGTGCTGAATCCAGCTTTTGGTTGCCATACTTTTGATTACAACATTATAAGGTCAATAAAAACACATTTTGCTGCCTTGCAGTTTAAATTAACCCTCTTTTTCTCCGGGGTTTATTTACTGAGCTGTACCTCATTTTCTCCTTGGTCCTTAATTTCTGTGTGCTAAACCCCAAGCTGTTCTTTTCCTTTCATCCATCCTACTGATTGTCAGAAAGATTCTTCTCTCCACCAGAGATTCCCTTTGAATCTCTTTCTCAAATATGGGTGAACAGCCTGATGTATTACCCAAGAGAAATGACTTGTACCTTTTATAATAATATTAACACCTCTCTCTTCACTGAAAACCACTGATATGTTTAGAATGAGGTTCACCTTTTTCAAGCCATATTGCATTAATCCTTCATATTTAGGTTGGAATTGATGAATACTTTCATATTTCCCCCCTGCTGTTATTTCCAGTGATTAAGCCCATTGTTTACAGGAAAAAATAGTCTCTAAGTGCATGACTGTATTATTTCCCATCAATTTTCATATTTTTCCTTATATTGCAGTTTTCTCTGACATCTCTCTCTTTCAATGTAACACTTCAGTCCCCCTCTGTTGATGGCACTGCATAAATCTGTGGATCCCCAAATCTCATTGGTATAATTTTACTTTTTTTGGCTGAGATCATTAATGAAAACACTGAGAGAAGTAATTAATAATCTCTCACTAGGCCTTTACTTTCTCTTCAAACACTGAATTTTTGCTTCTCTCTTAACTAGCCCCTTCTCCACCACAGAACTCTTGTTGCTAATTACCGTCTCTTCATCCAAACTTTTCAAGTTTCTTGTTTTATCAGAGTGGTGGGTCTTTGAGGGGCAGGAGTTTCAGAGCTGTGATGCAGAATTGATGAGTGAAGGCCTTTCACAGGAATGAGGATCAGAAAGCAGGATGTTCATTTGGAACATGACAAGGCAGCAGAGTTGGCAGAGTGAGCCAATAGCAGGGTCAGCCTGAGCCACTCAGGCAGCATTTCAGAAGGGAAATGGTACCTCTTTGGGGGGGGCAACACAACCTCCTGCAAAGGGAACCAGCTGACACACAGGGAATGTGCTTTTCACACAAAACTGATTTATGTTTGCTTTGATTCAGGAGCCAGCAACCCTGAGATTGGCTCAGTTGGTTAAACCTTGGCTGTAATAACACCAAGGTCATGGGTTCAATCCCCTCTGTGGGCCATTGACTTAAGAGTTGGACTCGATGATCCTTGTGGGTCCCTCCCAACTCAGAACAGTCTGGGATTCTGTGATTTCAGAGTAACTGATAAAGTTCTGTAACAGTCACTGCTTTTGCAGTTGTGCTTTGTTAAATCCTTTCCTCTTGACTGATACCTCTGATAGGAAATGAGACTGAAAATCAACTAATTGTCCTGGAATGACAGAGTGCAGGAATCCCAACTGCTTTTTTCCTTCTAAAATGCAACAAATTCATTGCTAATGACTTGGTTTGCTTGTCTTTGATGTTGTGTGGTTAAAGCAGGTCTAAGTGCTGGAACTACATTCAGTGTGAAAATGACTCTCTAACGCTGTGAATATTTAAGTAATTAGAAGTAGTTGGATTCTAATTCAATTAAGGGAAGCACAAGATCAGAGTCACATTTTAATGTGTGTACAGGCATCCTGACAAAGGTGAATGTTGGGGGAATCTGAGAGAAGAAAGCTGGCAGGAGGCCATTGGAGTTACAAAACTGTAGATCTTAGAAAGCTTGGAAAATTGAAATGCATGAGAACCTGGGATTTTTGTCTGACTATGAACATCCCAGCCAGAAAAGATGCCACATTTTATTCCTGAGGCTGTCTCTGGTGGCTCATTTTCTCCTCAGGTCACACCAAGTGGGCAGGAGCAAAACCTTCTGTCTTCTGCTCCTCCTGTTTCTTACACAGTTGGTAAGAAACTTCCAGCTTGGAAGTCTGAGCTTATTTTACAACATTCATTACAAAAACGAGGGGAAGAAGCCATAAATCTGATCACATTTATTAAAGAGAGACAATGCACTTTAGATCTGAATAGGGTACTAAGAATCCAAAAGCAAATGGCAAATGCTGTAATTTATCCTCTCAGAAGTTGACTGGAAGTGAACTTTAGTGGGAACACGGACAGGCTGTATAACATTTGGACATATTAAACCTGTCCTTCCTGTAGAAAAACACTTAACCATTGTGACATTAGAGAGAAATGTGCCGTAAGAATAAGCTTTTAACACGTTGTCCTCTCCCAAATGCATCCTGGCTGGCTTAGCCATTCCTTTGTTCTCCTGGTTTCTGTATCTCCTCCATCTCCTGCAGAAAGCAGGAATTCCAACAGCTGGAGGAGAAGGAAGCACACCAAGAATGCATGAAGGCCGTTATTAAAGTTAATTTTCAAATCCAGTGAATTTCTTGGCTGTCAGCTGCTCCCATTAGGCAGAAACCTGGTGAGTTCCAACCTGTGCCTGCTCAAAAATGCTGAAATGTGTCTACTGGTGCATTATTAAATCTGTAGGGCCAAATTTTCTGCCAGTGTAAAAATTCCACTGGTGACATTTCCAGCATTCAAGATTTGGCCTCTTAGTGGCGAGTTCCTTGGGGTTTAATTTTTTGTATTGGCATTAGAGATTATTTGAGAGACAAAGACACTGAAATACAAAATTTTATAATAAGAAAATACTGTTAGATAGCTATTCAATCTCAGAGTTATTTAAAAATCACTGTAAACTGGTGACTGTTATTATGGGTGAGAAGACAGAGAGGTGACCAGTGTAAAATCCAGTCAGTAATCTGAAACAGGTGGTACTTACCAAGGCTTTCAGTGTCTCTTGATGTTATCAGACCATAACTAAGAGAGACCATAAAGCACTAATGGACTCTTGCCCTAATTAAGGCAGCTTCCTAAAGAGCTGAAATCACAGAATCATAGAATGGATTGGGTTGGAAAAGACCTCCCAGATCATCGAGTCCAACCCTTGGTCCAACTCCAGTCCCTTTACCAGATCATGGCACTCAGTGAAGAGACCAACCCCCACCTGGCCAGAACTTCCCTTCAGGCAGTTCCAGACAGTGCTGAGGTCACCTCTCAGCCTCCTCTTCTCCAGCACAAACACCCCCAGCTCCCTCAGCCTCTCCCCACAGCACTTGTGCTCCACTCCCTTCTCCAGCCTCGTTGCTCTTCTCTGGCCCCGCTCCAGCCCCTCAATCTCTTTCCTCAACTGAGGGGCCCAGAACTGAACACAACACTCAAGGTGTGGCCTCACCAACAGTGCTAAAAATTGTGGCACAATGGATAAAAGGGATTACTTTGAAAACACTTCTGCTTACAGCATAGAAAGTGTTTTACCTGGTATTTTCTTTAGGCAGCAAAGACTTTTGGCCTTTTTAGCTTCCAGCATTTCTGATCCCCATTTTCTGCTCACTTACACTGGTTAGACTTGAGTACTTACATCGAGTTCTGTGGGGTTGCATTGTGGGCAAGGACAATGTGATGCTAAAGGCCAGGAACTGGCTTGGGAAGGAGCTGAAGGCAGAGAACTGTATTTGATTTTATTGTCTTTTAATTGTAGACTTTGCTTGGCCCTGCTCACAGATTGTTTCCTGTGCAGGTGGGTTGTCAGTTATCTGGTAGATAAAGAGAGGTTTGATCAGGGTGACTGTTCCTGCACAGAGGACTTGCCCATCCTCCTCCAAGCCCTGCTGTTTGCTGCCATCAGTGGTGCTGGCAAAGTCTGGCAGCACTGCTGGGTCTGAAATTAAGTTTCCTGGTTTTTTTTTTTTTTCCTGGTTCTGAAATTAAGTTTCCTGGTGGTTTTTTTCTGTTTGTTTGTTTTTGTTTTTGGGGGTTTTTTTGGTGGTTTTTTTTTGGTTTTTTTTTCCTAGATCAGCAGCAGTCCTTAGAAACATCATGAATAGTAATGATTTATTCCTGACTGGTGGCACATTTAAGATCCACAGGAGAGGCATTCCTGGCAAACACATCCCACCATCAGGGATGAGTTCTCCTGAGCATTCCCAGAGCTTTATGGGAATGTATGAACGAGCCCTGCCTGGCCTTGTCCATTGCTGGCAGTGCCTCAGCTTCACAAGGACTGTGTTTTATGTCCACATTTGCTCTGCACCAAAGCTGTGCTGCTACTGGGGATTTGCTCCCAGCACTGAGCCTTTCAAACTCTCCCTTCAAAGGTGGAGTTACTGCAGGAGAGCTGGGTTGGTGTTTGATGGTTGGTGTGGCACACAATCCCATACCTGCCCTGCCCTGAAACTTCAGCTGTAACATCTCAACTAGTCAAAGAAAGTGCCACTTGAGATGACTCTTTATATTTAGTTAGATTATCATCTCTCAGTTACAGATTTAGGGCTGCCCTTTGGCAGCGCTGTTTGACCCACTGGTGAACTGGGTGTTGTCATTGGTCATTGCTGTGCACACCTTTATAAAACTGCTTTGGAGTTCAATAACTGCAGATTTTGGGCTGGTCTATTATCATGCACTGAGCCCCAAAAGCTGCCAACAGGAACGTTCCTTCAGCAAAGTTTTGGGGTTTTTTCCTGATAGAAATGAAGTTTATGCTTCTCTGTGATAAGCTGAGAATTAAGTGGTTCCTTGCCTTTTTTTGCAGTCTTTTAATGCTGACTTGTCTGTTGGCTTAAATTAGATTTGATTTTTATCACCCATGGAAATGAGCATAACTGAAGCAAAAAGGTCTGCTAGGAATAAGTTGGCACCTCTTTTTTATGCAGTGTTAAATAAGATGAATAGGAAGGTTTTCTTAACCTCGTGCTCCTCAGAAGTGTTTTGAGCCTTTAACTTCTACTGGCACCATTCTACTTTCTTACATTCCTTTTTCTCATGTCCCTCCTCAAATTATCGAGTCAAAATCAACGTTCAATTGAGCAATTGGATCTGCTGGAGACAGAACTCCCCGTGTCTTTTGTGCACAATGAAAATACTTGCAGAAATTGCTTTCTCTGACCTTAAGCCACTTCTCATTTTTAGAGATCATGGGAAAGAACTTAATCCAAATGAGATTTTCAGCTTCAGTTTTTCCAGAGGATTCTGTCCAACATCAGTCATGGTGTGTAAGGCTGAATATGCTGGTCCAGGACCCTTTTTAATGAACTGTGCATGGCAGTATTCATTTTTCTTTGGCAACAGGAAATGCCAAGTGATGTTAAGAATCAAATTAAAGAATTCATAGTAGGGACTGAGTTACTTATGACTTATGATTATGATTTCCATTACTCTGTTGCTGAGAGAGCACCAGATCAGTAGATGTCTTGTTATCCTAAATGGAGCAGAGAAAAGAATTTTCAGGGATGCCTTTTGGTTTGTTTCTTGTATGAAGCTCTGACAGTTTTTCAGAAATGTTTGGAATCATGGACTGGACTGTGCAAAATCACAGTATAAGATCTAGGAAAAGAAATGAGGAATGAATGCATTAGAAGTTTATTTTTTCACCTCAATATTGGAATATTTACTGTTTGCCTATTTCAGATTTTCAGTCTTTTCCTCACAGCCAAGAGAGCAAAATTTGGATTTTTTTTAATGTTTTTTTATTAACATATAACTAATTTTTCTCACCATTGTATGCTGGGGAAATACACACAGAGCAAAGTCTCAAGAGGTGGGAGGCTTGGCTCTATTTAGGCAAAGGTAACAGACACTGCTGAAACATTTACAGTCCTCCTGCTTAGGGTAAGGGCACTTTGGGTACCACCTAGTTATGGAAAAGGAACTATATTGGGTTGGGTTTGGGCCTCAGCTGTAAGATGTAAATAAGAGGCCTAGAAAATAAGACCTGTGAGGAAGGATTGAAAGAGCTGGACTTGCCAAGTCTAGAAATGAGGAAATGAAAAGGTCTGGAGCAGATTTTCAGTCCATAAAATACCGTTGGACTTGCTCAGTGCCTTCAGAAGATGTTTTCTGGCAGCTTTAATTCAACTCTTAAAACCAAAGTGCTGGACCAAGCCTAAAACTAAGATATGAGACACTTTGGAGCCTTATGCAGGCGAGGTAGGAAAAAGAATTACAGATTTGGTTGTTTGCATTTTACTGTTCTGCTTTTGAGATGCACAAGGCCACATTTTGAGGATGTTAATGAGAGTATTTTTAACTAAAATTCCCTGGCCTTTGGGCAAACCCTTTGTTGTCTCATGCTGGATTCCAAAATAATGATTGAGAGTTTGAGCAGACAGGATGGATGCCAAGAGAGCCTGAATACTGTGATTTAGCCTTCTAAAACTTGACTGTATGTGCTGTCACTGCCCCATGGAATGTTTCATTTACACACAAACCCAGAGAGCTCATGCCATTATTGGCTGTCATAGCTTTGCAAAGATGAACAGGTACAGATGAAACTATGAATGAAATGTCAGTGGAGGTTCATCTTCAAATGCATCGAGTGTTGCTTAATTTAAACTCCAAGAAATAAGTCCCCAATCTTCATCCCCTGTTTGGCAGCACAGCTCCGCTAATGTAAGGGAAGCCGTCTGAATTTAAACGTGCCGAGGACATGGCTGTGAATTGTTTGAAAGAGTCAGAAACAGTTTTTATTTCAGAGTTGCTTTTGATTAAAATATATTTTGTCTGAGCAGTTCCTTTTCTGATGTGCAGGGGTACCTTGAATCTAAGTTGCATTTCTTGGCTGCTTTTCCTTCTTTTGTTTCCCCAAGGGCATGCACTGGAAATCAGAGAATCATAGAATGGATTGGGTTGGAAAAGACCTCCGAGATCATCAAGTCCAACCCTTGGTCCAACTCCAGTCCCTTTACCAGATCAGGGCACTCAGTGCCACGGCCAAGCTCACCTTAAAAACCTCCAGGGATGGGGAATCCACCCCCTGTCTGGGCAGCCCATTCCAATCCCTGAGCACTCTCTCTGCAAAGAAGTTTTTTCTGCTCTCCAACTTCAATTTCCCCTGGCAGAGCTTGAGCCCCCCGTGCCCCCTTGTCCTATTGCTGAGTGCCTGGGAGAAGAGACCAACCCCCACCTGGCCACAACTTCCCTTCAGGCAGTTCCAGACAGTGCTGAGGTCACCTCTGAGCCTCCTCTTCTCCAGCACAAACACCCCCAGCTCCCTCAGCCTCTCCCCACAGCACTTGTGCTCCACTCCCTTCTCCAGCCTCGTTGCTCTTCTCTGGCCCCGCTCCAGCCCCTCAATCTCTTGCCTCAAGTGAGGGGCCCAGAACTGAAATGATGTCTGTGAGCCAAAAAGTGCTGGAGAGCTGCAGGCAGCAGAGTGAGAGGGCTGAGTCTGTCTGGTGGAGCTCTGCTGGTGGTGGAGGTGCAATCCGTAGCACAACTTCCATCTGCCTGGGCTGGGATAGGTGTTTGGGATGGATGGAGGTGTGAAATACAGCCAGGGCTCTGCCAGCCTGGGGAGGGGTGCCCTGGGGTTACAGGGACATTCCTCCCTCCCAAACGTGTGCCCAGTGAGCTCTGACAGTGTGTGCCTGAGTCAGCAGAGCCCCACTGGGGAAAGAGCTGCGATACTTTCAAGTGACTCATGCCCAGTAATTTAGAGGGTGGCTGCCTGCAATTTCCAGCTGCCATCAATCTCCTTGGGAAGATAATTTCCTGCCTTCATCTGTATGGAGGAGGAAAGGCTACACCATGAATTTCTGATGATGGGGATGATGCTTGGCCTTTAGATAGTGTTTTTAGCCTTCAAGCAATTGACAAGGATGCCTTAATGTTCAGCATATCCTTCAAAGTCCTTAAGTACTGATATTCCCATTTTATAGAGGGCGTGATGGAAGGAGAGAAGTTAGATAACTTTGGAAAGATTTTGGAAAGAGTCATGGGAGTAGATTTCAATCCTGTGCCTAGATGTCTATCCCTGGTTTTCCTCCAGGGCTTCTGTGTTTGTCCCACTGTTCCCTGGTGTGAAGGACTTTGTGGGCATTGGATACTGCCTTGTCGGGGGGTGCTGACTGTGAGAATAAGCAAATAATTGCTCTGGGACATCTTTTAGACATTCCTAAGCCAAGAATTTGTAAACTTCTGAAAAATGTCCCCCACTGGTGCTTCACATGGACACAGGATATTTAGGTGGTTATAAGAGATGTCAAGTGATTCACTCCCTGGGAGGCACAAAGGAGCCTTTAAAAATCCTTCAGCAAAGAGTGACCACTTGGATGAAATCCTACTCACTTCATTGCTGTTGGGTTTTTTCCATTGACTTCAGTGAATTTAATTGCAAATCTTGAAGGTAGCACTTGCAGAATATTTTTTTCTTTAAATACATATTTGTTGTTGTTTGTGTGTGCCATTGCTTTTAACTTTTACATAACCTGAAACCAAAACACAGCTGAAGGCTGCAGGTTCAGGAGGTTTCTTTTGCAGCAGGGGGGAGTCTGGCAGGGAATTCAGAAATGGAAAGCATTGGTGTTTGTTTAGAAAACCCTGGTGTCTATCAGAAATGTGCTTTATTCATAGAAGACAATTCATAAAAGCTAAAAAAAATAGGAGAAAGCTTATTGACTCCATTCTCTTAAGCAGAACCTCAGCACAGTTGAATAGAAGTGCCATCTAATTACAGGGCACTTTAATATGTGCTGATCTAAAAGCTGTATTTAAAAAAAAATTCTTCATGAGTATCTTTGATGCCAAAAAGTAATTTATAAGAATATTTTTTCAAATTATAAAGTATTTAACCATTTTTTTTACTTTTAGCCTACTTCTAGTCAGCTTCTGACACTTTTAGGGATCTAAAACATGGTAAAAACCTTTTCATAGCTCCTGTTTTTTAGCAATTTAATTTCATTTAATTTCTAATTACTTTAACGTGAAGCATTGCAGAAATTGGAAGTTTTCATGGCAATTTGCCTGTCCTGTAGAACTGACATTTCTAACAACAGAAATTGTCATGCCACCTTCTATCTTTGCAAAATAAAAGTCACTCGTGTCTCACAGAGATGGAGATCAGCCACACCTACAGCAACGTTTGCTCTGGGGTGGTCGTTCTTCCCCCACTCTGTGCAGACACTGGAGTTGTTTTTGCTGGGCTGTGCTTTGGGTGGGCTGTTGGTTCTCAGATCTGTGTGCACCAGAAAGTCTGAGGCTCTCAGATGTGCAAGATCCATTTAGCCTGGGAGGTAACTGAAGGATCGTGGCTGTGTCATTGTCTACTGCCAAGGCTGCCTGGGGGCTCTGGTCAATAAAAGCAATTGGTTGGCTTCAGACAATGATTGCCATTCAGCATTAGCACTGCATTTCACTAACAAATTAATGTTAATGTTAAATGGGATTGGTACAGCCCAGCAAAGTGAGGCACCAACACCACGGTGAGGTTCTAGAATCATAGAATTGATTGGATTGGAAAAGACCTCTGAGATCATCAAGTCCAACCCTTGGTCCAACTCCAGCCCCTTTACCACATCATGGCACTCAGTGCCACAGCCAAGCTCACTTTAAAAACCTCCAGGGATGGGGAATCCACCACCTCTCTCACCTGTCTGAGTGTGCCTATTTTTCCCACACCAGCAAACCCCTTTCCTACCTCTCTTGGCAATGATGGGCTCCTCTCAAAGCAATAACAGCCATTCTTGTTACAGACATAGCAACTACTGCTGAAGGATGTGGGGAAAACCCTCCTTACCAGGTGGATGTTCCCTACTGATGGCACTATTCAGACAGGCTCTCTCATATTCTGTTCCCAGAGTGCACAGAATTTGCAAGAAATCCATATTTTTAAGAGCTTTGCCTTCTCCTGGATTAGGCCAAAACAGGTGAGTTGGCTGAAAACTAAGGAGAAAGGAGACAAATTGGCAATTGCACTTACACAAGAGTGGAAAAACATGATTTCTGAAGGAAATCAGGCTTAAGAGTTGGACTACTGGTAGCAAAGCCTTCCCAGCCCAAGCACAGCTCTGCCCCTCTGACCATTCCTTCCCCCCTCCTTTTTGGAAGTATCACAGGAGACGGGATAAGTAAATACAAGCTTAATATGGCTGTTTACTAAAGCTCTTGGGGAAAGTCTGGCAAAATATGCTTTCATAAATAACCCAGAGCTAATTAAGAACCACTCAAAAAGCTGGCACAGGGGAAAGTGGGAGAAAATTACCATGTAGTGTGTGTGTGGATAGCAGCAGTGTAATTGCAGCTGAACTGAGACACAAACCTGACTGGAGCTGGATTCCTCTTTCCTTTGTCCTGGGGAGTAGTGTCTCATTAAAGAAATTATGCCATTAAATGTGAATGAATTACTTGACAACAATGGCAGCAGAGTAAAACCTTTTCCTAAGTAACTTGCAGCTAAAAATGTGTTAAATGCCTGGTAAAGGTACTGTGTAATTATCAGAGAAATCAATCTGCATTTATTTTTCAAGTCAAAAGCTGTGAGTGATATGAGAAATACCAAGGGGATAGTGATTACATGGGATGTCTCTGGATAAATATGCCTCTCACAGGAAGGAGGGACTTTTGATATACTTTTAAATTGCATTAAGAGAGAAAAGGACACCTTTGGGGGTTTTGGAGGAGCTTTCTTTTGGGCTTCCAGTGCTTGGAGTTAGAAGGATATGTCAAACACAGGGGAGAGATTCTCAGGAGATCTTGTCTTGTCCAGGGAAGAGCAGCAGGGCTGGAGAAGGGAGTGG
>VWZD01012512.1:315-17660 GCA_013396695.1 Sakesphorus luctuosus
GCTTTAAGTTCCTTGAGGTGGTGGTTTTGTAAGGTAGTTTTGGGGGGAATAAATGTAATGATAGTGCACCAAAAGGTAAGATTTTATAAGTTCCTTTTTTCTGGAGCAGAAAACTTAAAATCCTTGACGAGCTTGTTTTCTTTCTCACATAGAGCTGAATCTCCAGGATAACCTTCTGAAATGCTGCAGTACAGGCTCAGTTTCATGTGAAATTATTTAGTGCATACTGTTGTTTCCTCATCTCATTTCTGCTTTCCTGGTGTTGCAAAGAAAACAGCCTGTTTGTTTCTCACTTTTGAAAGTAATGCAGTGTTATTTTTAGCTATGGCCTTGATCCTCCTGTATGTGAATAAAAACAGATAAGGAAGTTGGGAAGAATCCTCTGCAGCTGTCTGCAGAGATGGCAAGTTACTAGTTTACGAAGTTTTCAGTGACAGCAATTAAGGAAACTGCGGTGGCAGTGCTGTAATAGGTGGTGTATATGGCAGCAGTTCTGAAAGATCACAGGCTTCTCTCAAAAGCCTGTAAGGGTATGTTATTTCAACATTTGGATACATCACATTATGTCCATCTAATGTTGCGTGTTCTCTGTTTCCACACTATTATTATTTAATCCATATCTCCAGTTTTGAAAAATACTTTGTTCAGAGGGAAACAGGCAAATGCAGTTTGATTGCAAGTACAAGCTAAACCAGATTAATTGAGAATCTGTCATCATCTCAGCTCTCTGGAATTCTGAGATTGGTCTCTACAATAATCCTGGGCTGCCTAAAGAGAAGCTGGTCCAGGGAGGTGATTCTGCTTGGTGAGACCTCACCTGCAGTCCTGCATCCAGCTCTGGGGTCCCCAAAATAAGGGATGAGGACCTGTTGGAGCAAGTCCAGAGGATGCCACAAAGATGATCAGAGGCTGAAGCACCTCTCCTGTGAAGGCAGGCAAAGAGAGTTGGAGAAGAGAAGGCTCCCCAAAGATCCCATTTTGGAACTTTCAGTATTTAAAGTGGCTTATAGAAAAAACAGACTTTACCAAGGCCTGTAGTGATAGAACAAGGGGTAATGTTTTTAAACTGAAAGAGGGACATTTAGATTGGATATTAGAGAGAAATTCTTTACAGAGAGGGTGGTGAGGCCCTGGAACAGGTTCCCCAGGAAGCTGTGGATGCTCCATGCCTGGAAGTGTTCCAGGCCTGGCTGGCTGGGGCTCTGACAAATTGGTATAGTGGGAGGTTCCCTGCCTGCAGCAGAGGCACTGGGTTTGGTGATGTTTAAGGTCCTTTCCAACCCAAGCCATTTTGTTGTTTGTAAGAACTGCACTGACAGGCAACCAACTACTTTCAAGCGGCAATCAAACTTCAGCACCTCCAATTACGTGCTCTAATTTCATAGGGGTACAATGGCAGGAAATTGAACCCGCTTGAAGGCACTGAATGTTCCTGATCTCTTATTAAAGCTGCATCTTATGAAAACAATGCACCAGGGACTTCACACTCCAATAGAAAATTCATGTTAAAAGGAAAATACAAGCTTTGTGAATCATTTTAATAAGCCAGCAGACCATCTTCAATCCGTGCAGGTTCTATGTGCTAATATTATTTATTGTATTAAATGTGGAATATTGGTTATTCCATCTAAACTAATGGATTTAAGAGTGCTTATGTCCAATTTAGTTGTCCCAGATAAGACAATGCTTTTTAATGAACAACATGCAATTGTACATTTTAAGATTTAAAAGACATGATAATAAATTCCATGTATTGTTGATTAATCTTTTCTTAAGACTTTTTAAGATGCAAGAATCTTGGCTACTGTAGGAACTGGATATTTTCATTAAAATTAGGCTGATAAGTAGCTAAAGCACCTTTCCCTGTGGTTGTCCTGTATGAAGCATCTCCCAGGGTTAAATAGAATGACATATTGGGTCTTCCTGAAGGGGAGTTATCACAGCTCTTATCTCACAGGTGTCTTTCATACCCAGCTCACACCCTGAGGGGTCAGGTGTGCCCTGGGCAGCTGCTGCAAATGGTCCATTGTTAACACTTCATGGGAAATGACATAGAGGGTTTAGAACACACAGCTTTGGTCACACCCACACGGTGATCAGCTGGTCCTGGGTGCTGAACTAGGACACCTTCAGAGCGATGGGAAGGTGCCTGCAATCCACTGGAAGGCAGTGTTGGGCAGTTTTGGGCATCTTGCTGTGAATCAGCTGTAAGGAAGAGCCGGCTGAGGCAGCTGCAAAGTGCCATGAGGATGATGCACTGAACTGCCATGCACAGGTTGTCACCCACATCACCTGAAGGTGTCCCGATTAAATGGAATTACAGTCCCCATTAAGCAGCTGTCCTTGCCACCAAGTATCGTTAGGGGTAAATTGATTCCCTGGGAAGCATTCTGATTAAGTATTTTTCTCATCAAGCAGTGCACTGTAGAGTTAATGAGAATTTATGGATCAATGTGGTAAATTGCAACAGCTTGTTACTTGCAAAACTAGATTTATTTGTGTTTCATTAGAAACACAGTAGTGTCTGTCACACTGCAGAGGATTAGGATCCAGTCCAGGTCATGCTACAGAGAAGGGACTTCGGTGATTTTACCTTGTCATTCAAACACATGTGGGAACTCATTTGAAAGACTGTGTATGTCTTAGCAGGACAAGTTGAGGGGAGCTGATGAGCAATTCAAAAGCAACTTCATCATTTAATTTCACATTAGGACATACTTTAAAATTTGCAAGACTATGTAATGATATATTTCTCACAGTTGGTGTGGATTCATGTACCAATAAAAAAAGACCCAGAACTAAATATATAAGTCAATTAAAGTTAAGAGCTGAAATCAGGCCACTGTATTTTCATGTAAAACAGATGCTAGTGAACCCTGGAGTTTCAGCACCCTGATTTGCCTTAACCTGTTGTGTTTGGGTTTTTTTTTTTAGTTTTTTCTCCATTGTGAATTATCAAAATTTGTTAGTAAAATTTACACTGTAACTGCTCTTTAAATTCCTCTCTAAACTGGTGAAAGATTTATATTCATCTGTAGAGCTAAGCATTACTGGCAGAAGAAAAGAAGGGATCTGGCAATGTAGAGGATTTAAAATCTCCAGTGATAGCTACTTATCCAAGCAAAACCTGCAAACTTAATGCTGTTTCTGGACATGGTGGCTGGAAAACCTAAAAGAGCATCCAGCTGGCTTTGTTATGCACATATTTGGAAAGGTACCAGGGAGAGCTGCATGGTAATTTGGAAGCTGCATTAGGTTTTTCTAAATACTACAGGTCGTGAAGGCACTTTGCTGAACTGCTCCTTTCTTTACCTCAGTTCCACTAGTGTTTTCACTAATTACTTGTATATGAAGCACAACATGCTGTGCATGAAGCTCTGTCTGATTTCATTGTACAACCTTAAAAAATACAGGCAATGATGTACAGGAAATATTTCAAGGGCAATGTTTTAAAGATACAGTGTAATATATTTTTTCCTGGCAAATAGTCAGTGGTAACAGTTCAGCAAACCAGTGAAGTTATTATTAATTACATACTACATTTATTTTTCTAACTAAGACATAGGAGAAACCTAAGTCTTCTACTCTTTCTAATTAGAATGCAAAATTTTGGCAGAATGGGGATAAGGCAGCAGCCACAAGGGGCTAAAGTTGGTGCTACTGACCATTTAAGGTTTTAAGGGCAGGACTCTGCCCTGGCCACTGCAATCCTCAAAGCTTTGATACCCTCTCCCCCATTTTTGTTATTCTTCCTTCAGCCACAGCACATCCCAAAACTGCTGCTTAAGAGAAAATTACTGGCACTGAGAAGGGTTGAATCCCACAATTCTGCCACGTTTCCTCAAGCAGGTGCTCTGGTGGCGATAAGGAGCTGGAGGCATGGCCTTTTTCCAGAGAGAATGAGACATCCTGCTCACAGAAACCAAAGCAGAACGAGTCCTGCAAGGTGCCCAGTTCTTAGGAAGCTGAAAAGCTGTACTGAAAGTTTCCACAGCTGCAGCTGTGGGATAAACCATCCGATGCACAAGCAGAGTATTTGTGTACTCTGACTCCCATGACAGGTCATCCATGCAGCCTTCACACGTGGGACATGGTTGCACTCAGAAATACATTTATGCTTCCATGACTATCGATTCGGACATTAGCAGGAATTCTGCTGTCAATGCAGTTTGGGAAAGACAAGCCTCAGCAGAGCAGACAGGGCAGGCTGAGGCTGCCACCGTGTGACCATGCCAGCCAGGAGGCAGGGAAGGCCAGGATAAATCCCTGACATCTCCCCGAGGAGTCTAACATATGGAATTCAAGACTGGAAAAAAAAATTAAGCTTGCCAGCATACCGTGACTATGAGCTCTGCTGTTGTTTTCCTTGGTTTTTAATCTGTGGGAGGTGATGAATGATGTTTCTGACTAGGCAGACATTCAAAATCAGTCTGGTGTGGAACCACATGTATTATTTACTGCATATCATTGAAATCCTGCACAAAGTACAGAACTCATTTTCTTGAGGACTTTTCTATTGGGGCTTTCATCACTTGGTGAAGTGTAATGAGTATGGGTTTTCTCAGCTTGTCTGGAGACAGAGATATGCTACTCACTCTGTACCGAAGGGGGGAGTGAGGCACAGAGAGATCAAAGGCATCAATTTTAAGTACTGAATTTGTGAAATCTGATTTATTCCCTTTTAACCCACTCACTCAGGTACCACTGTATATATTCAAGGCACTGGAGCTTGCCACCAGCTGCAGCTCTGAATGCTCCAGCTCTGCTGGTGAAAGTTTCAAGATTCTTGTCAGGCTCCCAGAAAAGAACTATGAGTAATGACTGGTACATGGAAATGTACAATTACAGAAAGTTCTCTCCAAGTGATCTGAAAATCGCTGCACTAGAAATCTGTAGCAGGGCAGCACGGCCTGGCAGGTTGGGAACGCTGTATTTCCAACTGGGAATGCTGTTTATTGGCATACCTGTTTCTCCTAACCGTGCATCAGGGTTGCTGCAGATCCTGCATCTGTGTACAGGTTGAGAGCAGGGGCGAGAACTGACTGGGGAATGCATCTCTGAGGCTTAACTGATCCTGAATCAAATGTTTTAAAATGAAGTCACTGTCTGGTTACTCCTGTCTGGAAGACCCTTCCTCCTCAAATTCCAGCTTTTTGTGTACTTTTTTTCATTCCAGATTTCTACATAGGATGTAAACAGCAGGCCATCAAATCTTCTAATATGTGCAGAAGAGTGCAGTACTCATTTCCTGAAAACACTGCTCAATCTTGTTTGTGTAAATTTTAGCCTTCTAGTTTAAAACAGTGTCTGGTCCTGAGGACTTCTGACATGGCACTTCCCTCTGTTAAATTCACAGGTGAGCAGCCACAGTCCCAGGCCCAGGTCAGCAGTAGTAGCTGCTGACCTGCCTTGCTGAGTGTTCACCACTAATGATAATGCATAGCTCATGGGTTTTGTTTTTAGATAGCCAGTTAGATTAAGTGAATGTACCCATCTCACTGCAGTCCTCCAAAAATTCCATCCGAAAGCACCAAGAGAGTTAGGTTAATGTGCAAGGATTTTGGTGGTAGGTGATTACAGTAATCACAGAATCATAGAATGGATTGGGCTGGAAAAGACCTCCGAGATCATCAAGTCCAACCCTTGGGCCAACTCCACTCCCTTTACCAGATCATGGCACTCAGTGCCACGGCCAAGCTCAGCTGAAAAACCTCCAGGGATGGGGAATCCACCCCCTCTCTGGGCAGCCCATTCCAATGCCTGAGCACTCTCTCTGCAAAGAAGTTTTTTCTGCTCTCCAACTTCAATTTCCCCTGGCAGAGCTTGAGCCCCCCGTGCCCCCTTGTCCTACTGCTGAGTGCCTGGGAGAAGAGACCAACCCCCACCTGGCCACAACTTCCCTTCAGGTAGTTCCAGACAGTGCTGAGGTCACCTCTGAGCCTCCTCTTCTCCATGATGTCTGTTGCAGAAGGTCATTGACAAGAGATGTGGCACCAAAGCAAACGAGCAAATGAGTAAAAGGCACTTATCTGGTTCTCAAAGTGGTATTTCCAGATTTGGTAACTGCTTGCTCTGAAAAGCATATCATGACTCATTGGTACCCTCCTGCAGGGAACATTCGGTTCTAGGGAGAAGAAGGAAAAAAATCTAAAACATCTGTAGTTGAAAAGCAGGAACACCTCAACAAAAAATAGGCCAGTGGTACCCAAAATTCAGGAACTATTCTGCCAAAAGGTGAAAAGTCTTCATTCCACTGTAGAACAGTCTTGAGTGTTAGGACAGTTTTTTCACTAGGAGATGCCTTTTATAGTTTTTTTCATCAAGCTCTGAGTTGGGAATTAGTGCTTTTACCAAATTCAAAGCATAAATGATCACAGTTCTGTAGTGGGAGGTGTGAGGAAACCTGCAATTTCTTTCCTGTTTTTCTCCCTTCTATTCCTCCCCTCTAAACAACTTACCAGGAGGGGGCACAAACAGAATTTCCAAGAGTTCTGTTATTAACCAGTCTTCTGCTTTTGTCCTATCTTAAATCAAACCTGTGTGCCGGTAAAAAAAGAGTACAGAGGGCCATTTGTGTGTTTATCTAAGTCGGTTAAAACGCAAACCAAGGGTGGGCAGGTCACACCTCACTGCGGTCACAAACACACCCTTCACTGTGGCTCCCCACGCACTCTGTGCTGCTTGCAACCTCTCACATTTCCTGGCAGGGTTTTTTTTCAGCTTCCATTGACTGTTTTTCATGTCAATAGCTTGAAACCCTTGTATACTATTTCAATGAGCCTCCCACATGCAGAGAATGTGCACTGACGAGACTAATGCCTGCTCGTTGATACAGCAGATCAAAAGTAGAAGCCTGAACCACTGTCATTATGTTAAATGCTTTTCTGGTTTGCCCATTCCCGTCTATCTGCAGTATTTTTTTTCTCTCCAGTGCAGCTCTAACGACACCAGAACAGTTGCTTTACTGAAGAGCTTCCCCAGAAAACAGCTCTGCTGCACTGTGTGCAATTAAGGAACTGATCAGTTGAACTTGAAAAAAAAATAAAAAAGAGGGGTTGGTTCTCTTTTGCACCTAACAAAGCAGAAAGGAATCTTACAGACAGCTGCCTTATTCCCCAGTTTTATCCCTGCTGCTATTGTTTTTATACACACTGTATACAAAAATATATTCCATGTGTGCACACACAATTTAAGAAAGAGGGTTCCTCCCAGGTACCAGGTTTCTTTCTGAAACAAGCTCAGTGGAGAAAAAGTGTATCAAAAGATTTTTCAGAAGATACAAAATAGTTTGGGTATTAGTTATTTTTCATTTGAACTTTCAGAAAGGATCCTGTCCTAATGCTGAGATCTTTTCTCACACAGCTGCATCCCCTGATATCAGACATGCTGCACAGTAGGTATGACTTTCTGTGTGAGTCAGGCACCTGATCGGCCTTGAGGACCACTCTCACTACCTGAGGTTAACTGAGGCTCATAATAAGTGGTACTTTCCTCCACCTGTGTTACAAGTCACATGGCATTCAGCAGCAGAGATAAGACATATTCAGAGAGCAAGATAAGCAAATCTTCCACAGTATTGGATAGACACAGCTGAATTTCTCAATTCAGCTTTCTGCTAGTTTTCTTCCTATTTGTGTCAGTCCCCTATAAAAAGGACTGACTTGCACTTATCAGTTTTCCACATGACAAAATTCCTGTTTTGCTGACTTTGAAATAGAGTCTTCTCAGCAGGAAGACCAGACCAATAACAACTTACTCAAGGAAATATGAGAATAGGTGAATCCAGTGCTTCACCTTTCCTAGCTCACTGTCAGTGGAAATCTCCAAACCTGTACAGTCTAAGTAAAAATGTAAATGTAATGAAAGCCATATGTTTGGGAAAAAAGCAGAGAGGACTCCTGAATGCTCTTAAGATTTTTTACATATTAAAATTGCTCACTCTAGCAGAGTTTTGATGACTGGGGAGCAGCTGAAAGCCTCCTTATTTCATGCACAGAACATTACCTGTACCTCATTTCAGCAGCTTTATTGTTGTGTGTCAAACTAGAAATTAAAAGTTGTAGAAGGCAGAGTTTGCAGCTTCCCAGAAAGAATAGGAAACTGTTACATAACAGGAAAATGAAGACATGAGCTTCTCCACAGTGGAGGCAAAACTGACACCAAGTTGCTTAGGTTATATTCATCCCACAGTACCTCTGCACATTTAGAAGGAGTCATCTAAGGATTAGCAAAAAAGGGCATTACAGTGAAATGAGGCATTTTGTCCTGAGAGGATAACAGTAAGGCATGGACACACTGCCATCCTACCAACAAAATCTGAAGTTCAAATACAAGATGAAAACTTGTGCTTTTACTAGGTTGTGCCTGGTTTTGGTAACACGAAATTTCCTTCTTAATGCCCATGCAAATGAACCAGTGGGCACCTGCAGCACTCCCACATTCATAAAGTACCAAAGTGGATTTGGCTAAGGAATTTGGAGCTATTACAACTTCTTCCAGTCTACCAGGGTAGTTCCAAACTGGCAACAAAATGTGACACCAGACTATGCTTAAGTATCCTCTATCTTGGTCTGAAGTGTCCAACAAGGGGAAGGCCATTGCTCTGGCTTTGCAGTGCTTGATGCAATGCAATGATCTTCTCTCAGCTCAGACTCAAGTTTACCATCTGTTGATTCTTGGTCTTTGCAGGCTGCAGGTGAAATTTGTACAGCAGACATGACATCTCTTGTGTAGGCATTTATGTCCCCTTCGACAGAGTCTGGTTGTCTTGAATTATTTGATCTTTCAGATAAGCCAATATAGTCGTGGTCAACAACTACTGCACCTTGTAGACAGTAATGGTTGTCTGCAAAAGGAAAGCAGCCATTAGATCAGATACCTTAAGTCATAATTCAAACATTAATGAGGTGCTAACTTTCTTTTCAAAACAATTTCCACCAGAGGACAAGAATATTTGAGTCACAGCTAACTGATAATGTGAATTTCCTAATTTCACTGAGCATCAAATGTCTGGCATCTTGTTACATACACAAAATGCTTGCAATGTTCCACATCAAGGGCTTTTCTTAGTTAGGTCAATGACTAAGTTGATGTTTGTCACAGTCACCTACTGAACTAATACCTCAAATGAAGGGGCATACAGATTCTTTTATCTTGTGCATGCACAGAGAGAAATGGGGTTTCTCCAAGCTCTTGCTAGGAAATCTTAATGCAACACAACAGGCTTTTTTAAGCCATAAAAAGTAAGTTAAAAAAAAAAGAAATAAATAGAAACCAAACTCTATCCCAGCCAAAACCAGGGCAGTCACTTCCAGGAAAAAAAAAAATGGAAGAGACTGTGTTTACACACTGTTCTCGGTGATAAACATATCAAGTTCTGATAATACAAAGACAACTACTTTTTATACAGTGACAGTTTACCACAGTTATTGCAATAGCTGTGTGTTATCTACATGCTTGATATGCCTGTGACTCCCTCCTCAGGCATCAGCAATTTAATGAGGAACTGGAAGGCACAGAGGGATCATCTACTTCTTGTAGCGGCCTGGAGACATGACACGAAATCAGTATCTTTGTTATGGAGTTTTTAACTGGCAACCGGCATTAATATCAGCTTCTTACATCAAATTCTAGAATTAGTTTCAGCTTTGCAAATCCTTTGGTTTTAAGAAGTGATGGAAGAATAGAAGAATCTCAATGTAGTTTATATATTTTCAAGAACCAAAGCTTAGCCAATAGGGTGAGAATTGTTCTGCTTTTCAAGAACCGTGATGTGAAAAGCAGCTCGTTCTGTGACAGAAATTCTCTGAACACCGAGTACTTGTTTTCCCCCAAATGCCTGTGGTGACTCAAAGACAGCATGAACAGAAAAGAAACAGCTGCCACTGTTTGAGTGACATGGGCAGCACTGCAAAAGGACATGCTGAATGTCTCACACAGAGAGTGGCAGTCGCTCACCCAAATCTTTGGGAATGTCTACCTGTCCTACTGCAGAGTATGACAATTTTATTTGCTCTGGTAAGAGAAACATATTTACATCTTGAGCAGCACAATTAAAAATGAACTATTCAAAAGTCAGTTCTCTGATGTAGTCTTTCTATTTTAAGGCTCTAGACAACACTCTGATGTTAAAAAAAAGTCCAAACATGTACCATCTGCACTAGTCAGGCTAAACAAAAAAAGAAAAATTCATGTCAATTTTGTTTAGGCCAAAAGAGAAACAGAATCAGAAAACGCTCCTTGAACACAGTTCAGCCTACTGATACTTTCAGCATGTTTTCACCAGCCAGGATGAATGGAGCCAGACCAGAGATTAGAAGCAACTTTAATAGAGGCTATTTTTAAAAAGACTTCAGACATGATTCATTAGCTCTGTTCCATGTCCTGCATAGGTTTGACGTCACTCACAGTCACTGTTCTCCCTTCTGAAAACTGGTTATTACATTATTATGCAGCATTAATTTAATTTCCACTGGTGAGAGAAAGATACTTATTCATTCTCATAGCCTAACACCAAGACATGGCAGAGAAGTTAAAAAAAAAACAAAACAAACCCCCAACCTTTTCTACATACATAAAAACATAAATTAAAAAAGAATTTCATATATACACACACATACCTTTCCCACTGGATCCTCTTATGTATGGCTTGAGGTGAGACATTTTGATGGGTCTTTTCAACCTGGATCCTGTGGCATCTCTTAATATTGCACAGCCATTATCTGTGATATAATCTATAATGCAAGGACCAACCCATTCCGAACGGAAACGACCATCTTTCCAGCAGTTTTTTCTCTGCCTGAGGACTTCATGACCAACTTTAAGTCGAAGGGTATTTAACTGTTTTGGCTTCCTTTTTAGTGTTATTTTGTTTCTGATTTTCTGTTCCTCTGAAAAGTTTTTCTCCACCTACAGAAAGGATACATATGAATTACATTTTCTTTTTTCCTAAAGGATTGATGCATTTTTATAGCATTGGTTAACAGTGCATAAACATAACATTGAGTTGGTTTGGATGTATATAGTTCATAATGGTGAAAGGCTGAAGAGTTATGAAGAAACTGATTTCATCTTCATAAATAAACAGTCCATAGGCAACAGTTTTCAGCCTCTGTACACAGGCAGCCTCCTAAGTCAGAAATAGTAAACTTTAGACAACAGATCTCTTTTAAGGGTACTCCCTCCAAATAGATATGAGATTTGTTACACTGAAGTATAGGGATCACAGGGGAAAGAAAACAAACTAAAAACCACCACACAAACCCCCACACCGTTTTAAAAGGTTATTTATACTTTCTGCTTCAAGCCTTTCCGTCTTTTTTATCTTCAGTCTTTCTACTGGTAAAATTTGAGCACATAAATTTGTAGGAAGATGCTGAAATGAAGTCCAAAACCAGCACTGGACAAACACCTTAAAAAACTCAGAGACTCAGATGAAGTTTTAAAAAGCAGTTTCTGGTTCTGTTACCCTGCCTGCCTTTCAGTTGTGATGGGTCGTTGTCCACACCCTGCCAGTTCTCTTTGTGTCGCCCAGAGGCCTTTGGTTCTGTTGATGGGCCAGCTATTGGGCAGTGCTTGTCCCCACCCAGGTGCTCTGCTGAAGGCTCCTTGGCCCTTCTCCCCTTTCTGTTCTGTTATCCCTGAAGCAGATTGCATACTACAGCCCTGCTAGCCCTGCCCCTGTCCCAGTTCTATTGGTTAAGGGATCTTTGACCCTGCCTTTTCCTCAGTTTTCACCCAATCCTGCCAAACCTGGGGACCGCCCCCAGGACTGGACATCACCTCGTAATGAACAGATTACTCTCTGCCTTGCAACTGCCTGGAGCTCTTGTCTCTCCCTCCCTTCTCTGCCCCCATGGAACAAAGGGGATAGCAGGGAAACCCTTCTCCCTTTCCCTCCACGCCGCACAGAAGAGACCCTTTTCCTTAAAACCTCTAAACATTTACCTGGCAATCTGAGGTTTTCTCTTCTTCCAGAGCTTGACTGACTTTTTTAGTTGCTTCAAATATTTTGGCAAACATACTGTATTTTCCATCCACACATACATTCCTTGGCTCAACAACATGTGGGTTACGACTGAACATTTGGAAATATGGGATGTTTTGATCTGGCTCCTATTTAAATGTGGACCAAAAGCAAGCAAATTTAGCACACAACTTTGCAGATATTTTGGGGGACTTCAGTCAAAAAAGGAAGAACCTTCACATACCAAATTTGTCAAATTGAAAGCATAGGCAATAGCAGACAAATGTTCATCCCAATCATCTGGATGGTCAATGCAGTACTTGTTAAGGAAAGCTTTGACTGTCTTGGACATTCTTTCATGTGCATCATCTGTTTGAGGGTGAGACAACACAATTTGCTTCATTCCAAACACTGCAAACAGCTCTTCATTTATCTTCAAAGGAAAAAGAACACAATTGGTGAATGTTTCCTCTCTTCTTTATCCCCTTTCAAGTAAACAGTTTTCCACCCCTCTTGTTGAGGAAAGTCTTACATATACATTGGCACCAAACACTCCAGGGTTGTGAGTGAGAGCTAAAGGAGTAAGTAAGCTCAGGAGACAGTAATTGATGATTTCTAACCACATTTCTGCCACTTAACTCAATCTGTCATTTCCTTTGTATCACAGTCTGATGATTTCACCATCTCCATGAGGATCAAAGTGTGATAAATTCTTCATAATCACTGTAGGCCAAAGCCAAAACCACCTGTAGCTGTTGCTATACTGGAAAATGTGGATGAATAACATACAGCACACTGGCATGTAAAAATTTATTCTAGCTCAAAGGAGTGACAAAACCTGCCAGGAAATAATTTTGTTTTATTCTTTATCCAAATAATAAAGCCTGGGAAATGTTGCATAATGTTACAATTTTCTCTACGTGCTAACTTATTTTTTAATTTTTCAATTAAATAAAACACTAAAGCTGTCCTCAAGAATGGCCTAAAGCTCAAACCTAACACACAGGAAGATTTATTTTCTCTTGAGAATAAAAGATTAACCAGACATGTAAATATTTACCTGATAAACAAGCTCCTTCCCTTGATCAATAGGCATTTTTTGAGGTGGCCCATATAAGAAAAACACATTTATGATTGCCTTAGCAATTTCAGCTGCTGAAGTGTCATGCAGTGGTGAGATAACAGTCCATCTTGTAAACAAATCTGTCATAATTATGATGTATTTGTGACTTCTGCTGGTAACATTGAAAGGTCCCACTAGCTCCATAGTGACAGCTGTCCATGGGTCCTCTGCTTTGATAGGGTGTGTTTTGGGCACAGTGGTGGTTGTGCTCTTTGCCACCTGGCAGTGCTGGCAAGCATACACCTAGGGAAAACATCAGGGAAGGTGTTATCAATAAAAACCAAAGGTGAAGGTTTAATACAATCACCAGAATCATAGATCTCCATCATTCCTCTGCAAATTAGTCAGGCCAGGCAGTGCAAAACAAATTCATTTGATCACCTTTCCTACAATTTTTTACCCTTATACATTTCAACCCCAGCATAAAACCAAAACCAAACAATAGTGAAGGCCATGAGAAGGAGATGTGTGAGAAGTTGAAGCTGAACTCTCTCCATCCTGAAAGCATTGTGCTCTTTCAAGTCCACAGTATAAATTTTAAAATCCATTACCACCTGTAAACACTAAAGAAAGCATGAAGCAGGTGGAATTGAGAGAAAGTCCCAGTCATTCTGCTTTTGGTTCATCTATGTATGCTGCAGCTGAAAAACACTGCCATATACATAATGTTCCCTGCATAACATGCATCAGCTTTATCAACATGTCAGAGAGCCCCTGAGCTGTGCCTTCAGCTCGGACTCATATTCAGTTCATGTTACAGTTGTACATGAACCCAAAGTATCCAGGTGATGTCCCAGGCTGATAGCAACAGTAATTTGGCCTCAAAGGGCTTCTATAAACAGTTCCCTGAAGGATGGAACTCTGCCAGGGGATCATATCCATGTATCTTTGGGTGAAGGAGAAGAAGGAACTTTCCCAAGCAGTGATTTGTTTAAATGTTTCCTGAACACACCTAATTATAAGGCAGAGACACCATTTTCATGGTCTTACCTGGTAGCAGCTGCTCTGGCCTCATACCCTGGGGATGGGACATGGCATCCTAACACAGACATGCCAGAGTGACCACCCTCCAAGGGATCTGCCTCGCCTGCTGAAAGGCATTGTGGCTCCCCACCACCAGGTACAGAAGTGTGAAGGCCACGTGGTCAGTAGTAAAAGGGTAAAAAGGAAACACCACACATTGCCAAGACCACGATGTGCAGTGTGACTGTGAGACCATACCCATTGCTTGACATCGTTTGTTACAGAGGTCCAGTAGTAATTAGACTCCACTAAAGTCAGTGTCCTTGATATACCATGATGAGCACCAGCAGCATTTTTGTGGCATGCCTCGAGCACCTTTTTCTTCTCTTCATCTGAAAAAATTACCAGGCGCATTTGTTTTCTGTCTTTTCCAACATAGAACAATTTATTTTCTGAAAGAAGAAAAGTACCATCAAATTATATGCAAGTGCTTTGTCTCTCATTTGGTTAACTAAACTCCTGGGCACGATTCAGAACATAATTCAATACAATAACTTCAATTCACTTCAGTGAAAATGTATCTTTTTGTTTACAAATACTTCAATGTTTTCCTCCGAACAGGCATTAGTTCACCTGTGTTTATTACTGTGGACATGAGGAGTTACAAGGGCAGGTCAGAATGCAAACAACAATCCCACAGGAAGTCTAGCTGAAACACAGGGGTGGAAAAGGCAGGTTAAAATGTTGAGACTTTGTTGTTTGAGAAGTTGTTGTTTGCCTGCCAACAACCTGACCCTGCAAGTCACAGCTGTAACTCCTCCCTGCCTTCCCTCTACAGGGAACTGGCAGGTTTGATAGGGCTGAGAGAACACAGCACACTGCAAAGGCTCTCACATCTCCTCACAAGGCCTCAATAAAGCTGGGAAGGGCATGGAGCCTGTTGGGTGACGGATGGTGAAGTCATCCTTGCACTCCTGCCCAGCTTTACTCCAGACAGGTGGAGCATTTCTTGCCTCAGCTGCACATCTGAGTTTCCCTTTCTGGAATCCTTTAAACTATGGATCACAATGGCTACATATTTCTACAGTGCGTAGGAAAAGTTTTGGCTTTTAGATAGATACATAAATCCCTCCTGGAATGGGCTGAGGCAGATTGACCTCCCCTTTCTGTAAACATCCTGTTACACATTAACCAGGGACACGCAGAGCACTCATTTGATGGAGACCACATAATAAAAACACATAATGTTGCACAGCAAGATTCCACTTTTTCTGTTTTCTTATCAGCAAACCTTCACCTAAACACCTATTTTCAGAGTAACCTGAGAGAAAATATTTACCTTTGAAAACGAACTTTTTGGCTGCTCTCCTGATTCCACTCCTTTCACTTGATAGAGTTGTGGGGTGATATTCCCCTGTCCGCCTGTAGTATGCAATCTGCTTCAGGTGGAGCCCACCACTCTTCCCACTGCGGACCATTGCCAACCTGAGACAAATGCACAGAGCTTGTTAGATGGAGCCACCACCATAGGAGCACATCTTCAGTTTTTACTGATTTCTGCATAGCTCAGAGGCATCTGTTAATGGAGCCTCTAAAAGGACACACTACCCACTGCATGGCCCTTGACACCTCTGTGCTGTCAGCTTAGGCCATAAGGGACACTGCTTGAAACACTAATTTTGTTCTGAGCAGAGCTGGTTTTGTCAAACTGTATAATAAAAGTTCCACGCAGTGGGGATTCTACTGAATTCATTGGACAGGGGAGGGAAATAGGATCAGAGGTAAGGAAACTGTTCTCATTCTTAAACATTTGGATAGCCCTCAAATGCAGGGAGCTGGGGAGTGGATGTGTCCAAAAATCCACCTTAGCTGAAAAACTGACAGAGACCAATAAGAAAAAACACAAACTTCCCAAATAGAAATTGAAAGAAATGCATTTTGCTCACTAACTCATACGAAGCTCCAAATCAGACTCTGCATTTGAGGTAACAATTTATTCCTTGACACAGGCTCACTTCCTTGATCACATTAATAAGCTAAAATGTCACAAGTAAAATGGGTCAATGATACAGGAAATATTTGGGTCTAGCAGGAGTAGCATCTAAATAATTAGCTAATAATGAAAATCAGAAATACCCACAAGTAGGCTCAGATATTATTCATGCAGGCTTCACATGTTTTCAGTGATTTTCTTTTTAACAAGTCTGCTCCAGCAGCTACAAATATGTGGATGAACCAGCAGTTTGATCCTGCTTTCACCGATGTTTGCAGGAGCTGGACCAGGCTTGGGCTCTGCCATGTCATAATTTCATAGTGAATGCTGTTTCTCCACTGCATTAAGCAAATTTCTTCTTTATCCTGCCAGTGTCCCAGTGCTGGACTGTGACAACACACAGACTGCTAAAAAGAGTAATTAGTTTGTCTACCACACCTGCTAAGTGGCATATAATTGTAGGGAAGGGACCGTATCCAGTCCCTCTGGAATGCACGTGATCTCACCATGCAGTGATGCTCTTTGAAAGTGAAATGTGTAAGACAAGATGTCTATTGTTCAGTTTATAGACTCGCCTACCTCTGCTGTGCTGGTGGTGGGAAGGAGGCAAAGGGATATCAAGAGTGTTTATGCCTGCTTTTATTTATCCCATTCCTCCCAGAAAATAAAATGCTGTATGTTATTTATAGAATGGCATATTCTACATACAGAACTGGGCTAAGCACTGCTGTGTTATCAATGGCAAGTGCTTCTCAGGAACTTCACCTCCAAATGGGACAAGACCTTTGCCACACTGAATAATTCACTTTGTGCAACCCAGAGCCAGCTCTAAAACCAGCCAAGTCTATTTTCATACAACATTAGTGTTTTAAAGTAAAATTTTAATACCTGAGAGAACTAGCACAGATGCACTTTGGACCACCACTATCCTGCCTGTGGGGAAGGAGGGTGTTTCAGCAAAGGGAAGAGGAGCCAGAACACAGCAGTTTCCTGCAAATTTACATCTGCAGCACAAGCCAAACCAACCCACTGGACTGATAAATTGGATAACTAACAGCAGAAACAAAGGCGAGGCTGTGGCAAAATAAATTCATGATTTTGTTCTTTAAAATAGAATCATAGAATGGATTGGGTTGGAAAAGACCTCCGAGATCATCAAGTCCAACCCTTGGGCCAACTCCAGTCCCTTTACCACATCATGGCACTCAGTGCCACGGCCAAGCTCAGCTGAAAAACCTCCAGGGATGGGGAATCCACCCCCTCTCGGGGCAGCCCATTCCAATGCCTGAGCACTCTCTCTG
>VWZD01012520.1:0-11039 GCA_013396695.1 Sakesphorus luctuosus
TCTATGATTCTATGAAATGATCACCTGCTGCAGGCAAAGGCTACAATCAGCAGCAATTCATACTATATTCTTGGAAATAAATACTTTATATGGTTCTTTATTATATATTATGTAAATAGAAATGCCTGGAGATATTTTCAACAACTGACCACTGCTCAGAACCCTTGACAAAGTAATGGGAGACTGCAGTGTAACCCTCCAATCTCAGGCTTTTCTACTTAAGGTTTCCTCCCCAGGCACAGAAGGATGCTTGTTTTGGATAAACTGTTGCTGAATTCCTTATCAGCCTTGCACAGAGCCCACACAATGACTTGAAGAGAGCTGTGCTCCTCTGGCTATTTGAACATGCAACACAGCCAAGATCTGTTTTGTAAGGAAAGCAGTTAATGTGCAAAACACACCAGATGAAATGTCTGTACTGAGAAGCAATGCAACTTCTGTTTCACCCTCATTTCTTCCTTTATTTTTTTAATTTAATCACTTTGGAGTGTTGGAAATTGCCTTGCTATTAGGCTAAGTTCTGGGTGATGTAATTAAAATTCACAGTAACTTCTTCATCCTCACAGCTGGAAAGTCAGCATCATCAGCATTTACACTCTACTGGGTGAGGAAAATCACTGGCCAGGTTTTTCAAAGAGCTCCAGTTTTAAGTGATCAGAGTTTAAATACTTGATTTTACTCTCCTCCTCCCTATATTCCTCCTCCTCCGTATAAAAGAAGAAAACGAATAAATAAATGCTAAATAAACAAATAAAACGGGTAAGAGCATTCTCCTTCTGTGCTAGGTCCAGGAATTCGCTGATGACAGAGAATCGAAACGAAACCTGCGAGGAGGGGCAAGTTCTTCTCAACACGCTTCCCATTTCCCATTTTACGGGAATTACAGACCCTTATTCCGACACAAAGCACCGCTCGGCGCCGAGCCTACGCACTATGACCATGCATCGGAGGGACCGGGACCGAGGGAAGCGGATCCCGGCGAGAAGTCCCCACCCTCGGGGCCGGGACCGAGAGAAGCGGATCCCACTCCCGGCGTCGAGGGAAGCGGATCCTGGCCGGCCGTATGCCCACCCTCGGGGCCGAGACCGAGAGAAGCGGATCCCGGGTAGCGGATCCCGGCGGGCTGTCCCCACCCTCGGGGCCGGGACCGGGGCTGAGGGAAGCGGATCCCCACGGGCTGCTCCACCCTCGGAGACGGGACCGAGAGAAGCGGATCCCGGGGAATGGATTCCGACGGGCTGCTGCACCCCCGGGGCTGGGACCAGGAGGGGGNAGGGAGGGAAGCGGATTCCGGGAAGCGGATCCCGGCGGGCTGTCCCCACCCGCGAGGCCGGGACCAGGACCGAGGGAAGCGGATCCCGGCCGGCTGCCCCCACCCCCGGACGGTTCCGGCCCCGTGATCTCCGCGCCCTCGGAGCAGCGGCTCCGCACCCATGGGATGCCCAGGGAGCAGCGGACGCAGCGGCTCCCGCAAAGGTGACGCGGCACAGGGAGAGGGGCCGGGTTGGGTTGCCGTGGTTGGAGCCGGGGGGCAGCCAGGACACCCCGCCGGGGCTGAGCCAGGACACCCCGCCGAGGATGAGGCAGGACACTCCGCAGGGAGGGAGTCAGGACACCCCGCCCAGGGGGAGCCAGGACACACTGGGGTGGGGGGCAGCCAGGACACCCCGCCGGGGGGCAGCCAGGACACCCCAGGGGGGGCAGCTAGGACACCCCGCCGAGGGGCAGCCAGGACACCCCGCCGGGCCTGAGCCAGGACACTCCGCCGGGAAGGAGGCAGGACACCCCGCCGGGGAGCNGCAGGCCCCCCCGCGGGGGAGCGGGCGCCCTGTCGGGGATTAGCCGCGGTGCGGCCGCCGGTGTCGGGGCAGGGATGCTCTCGCTCTCTCCATCCCGGCAGCGGATCCGAGGGGATGGGGCGCCCTGGCTGCTACTCTGCGGCGCCCCGGCGGCTGGAAGACCCCTGTGCTGGCAGTGAGAAGGGACCCTCCCTGTGGAGCGCTCGGGGTCACCTCGCCTCCTGCTGCCGCTGCAAAGTTGAAAATAAGGCAGGGCAGTGGCAAGTTGGTGGGTCCTTCCCAACTCCAAACCCCTGAAAGGGATTGGGTAAGCAAATGAGACCCTGAAAAGCTGCGGGATAAGGCTGGATGTTTCTCATGAGAAGCTGTGGAGCTGAAGATTGTTTTATTTCACTTATCCATGCCACGTTTAGGTATGAGGTCAATACCAAACTTCCTGTCCACCCTCATTTGTTCCATGCTCGTTTATTGTTTTTTGGATCACTTTGCAGTGTGATCATCAAGTTCTGGATGATGTAATTAAAATTCACAGTAACTCAGAATTCTTGTGCCAAATGTCACAGACTTTCCAAGCCTGAATTCAGCTCTGCTCCCAGGCTGCTTTCCACAGAGGTCTACTTTTGCTTTTGGAACAGCTCTGTGGGCCCTGGGCTCCACTCCCCTGTAAATTATTTGTGGCTTTTTTGTTTCGTTTTGGTTTTTAATTCCTGATGTTTCTCTTCTCAGCTCCGCTCTCCAATATCTGGCTCTGGTGAGGGGTCACTGCTGTCCTTGCTGCTATTCTCATTTTCATTTCGTATATTCAGTATGGTAAGTCATTGTAAAAGAAAATATAATTAGCAATAGAAATTACTAGAGTTTTAGGTTGTCAGAAGTCCCTTCAGCCTGGAGAAGCGAAAGCTTTGGGGGGACTTAATTGTGGCCTTCCAGTGGCTGAAGGGAGCCCACAGGGAAGATGGAGAGAGACTATTTCCAAGGGCCTGGAGTGCCAGGACAAGGGGGAATGGCTTCAAACTGACAGAGCAGGTTTAGATTGGATATTAGGGAGAAATTCTTCCCTGTGAGGGTGGTGAAGCCCTGGCACAGGTTGCCCAGAGAAGCTGTGGCTGCTCCATCCCTGTAAGTGTCCAAGGCCAGGCTGGATGGGGCTCTGAGCAACCTGCGATAGTGCAAGGTGTCCCTGCCCATGGCAGGGGTTGGAACTGGATGATCTTTAATGTCCCTTCCAACCCAGGCCATTCTGTGATTCTGTATTGATTAAAATAGTGGTCAGGTGCTGGAGAAACAGCTCCACTTGTTGCAGGGGCATTGGGGAATGGTCAGTTTAGTCTTAATGTACTTCTGACATGTTTTGTAACAGCAAAGCTATTAATTCAGCTGTGAGGAAGCAACACTTGCAAAAACTGTCAGGAATATTTANCACCCTCGGGGCCGAGACCGAGAGAAGCGGATCCCGGGTAGCGGATCCCGGCGGGCTGTCCCCACCCTCGGGGCCGGGACCGGGGCTGAGGGAAGCGGATCCCCACGGGCTGCTCCACCCTCGGAGACGGGACCGAGAGAAGCGGATCCCGGGTAATGGATTCCGACGGGCTGCTCCACCCCCGGGGCTGGGACCAGGAGGGAGGGAAGCGGATTCCGGGAAGCGGATCCCGGCGGGCTGTCTCCACCCTCGAGGCCGGGACCAGGACCGAGGGAAGCGGATCCCGGCCGGCTGCCCCCACCCCCGGACGGTTCCGGCCCCGTGATCTCCGCGCCCTCGGAGCAGCGGCTCCGCACCCCTGGGATGCCCAGGGAGCAGCGGCCGCAGCGGCTCCCGCAANCGCCCTCGGAGCAGCGGCTCCGCACCCATGGGATGCCCAGGGAGCAGCGGACGCAGCGGCTCCCGCAAAGGGGACGCGGCACAGGGAGAGGGGCCGGGTTGGGTTGCCGTGGTTGGAGCCGGGGGGCAGCCAGGACACCCCGCCGGGGCTGAGCCAGGACACCCCGCCGAGGCTGAGTCAGGACACTCCGCAGGGAGGGAGTCAGGACACCCCGCCCAGGGGGAGCCAGGACACACTGGGGTGGGGGGCAGCCAGGACACCCCGCCGGGGGGCAGCCAGGACACCCCAGGGGGGGCAGCTAGGACACCCCGCCGAGGGGCAGCCAGGACACCCCGCCGGGCCTGAGCCAGGACACTCCGCCGGGAAGGAGGCAGGACACCCCGCCGGGGAGCAGGCGCACTGTCGGGGATTAGCCGCGGTGCGGCCGCCGGTGTCGGGGCAGGGATGCTCTCGCTCTCTCCATCCCGGCAGCGGATCCGAGGGGATGGGGCGCCCTGGCTGCTACTCTGCGGCGCCCCGGCGGCTGGAAGACCCCTGTGCTGGCAGTGAGAAGGGACCCTCCCTGTGGAGCGCTCGGGGTCACCTCGCCTCCTGCTGCCGCTGCAAAGTTGAAAATAAGGCAGGGCAGTGGCAAGTTGGTGGGTCCTTCCCAACTCCAAACCCCTGAAAGGGATTGGGTAAGCAAATGAGACCCTGAAAAGCTGCGGGATAAGGCTGGATGTTTCTCATGAGAAGCTGTGGAGCTGAAGATTGTTTTATTTCACTTATCCATGCCACGTTTAGGTATGAGGTCAATACCAAACTTCCTGTCCACCCTCATTTGTTCCATGCTCGTTTATTGTTTTTTGGATCACTTTGCAGTGTGATCATCAAGTTCTGGATGATGTAATTAAAATTCACAGTAACTCAGAATTCTTGTGCCAAATGTCACAGACTTTCCAAGCCTGAATTCAGCTCTGCTCCCAGGCTGCTTTCCACAGAGGTCTACTTTTGCTTTTGGAACAGCTCTGTGGGCCCTGGGCTCCACTCCCCTGTAAATTATTTGTGGCTTTTTTGTTTCGTTTTGGTTTTTAATTCCTGATGTTTCTCTTCTCAGCTCCGCTCTCCAATATCTGGCTCTGGTGAGGGGTCACTGCTGTCCTTGCTGCTATTCTCATTTTCATTTCGTATATTCAGTATGGTAAGTCATTGTAAAAGAAAATATAATTAGCAATAGAAATTACTAGAGTTTTAGGTTGTCAGAAGTCCCTTCAGCCTGGAGAAGCGAAAGCTTTGGGGGGACTTAATTGTGGCCTTCCAGTGGCTGAAGGGAGCCCACAGGGAAGATGGAGAGAGACTATTTCCAAGGGCCTGGAGTGCCAGGACAAGGGGGAATGGCTTCAAACTGACAGAGCAGGTTTAGATTGGATATTAGGGAGAAATTCTTCCCTGTGAGGGTGGTGAAGCCCTGGCACAGGTTGCCCAGAGAAGCTGTGGCTGCTCCATCCCTGTAAGTGTCCAAGGCCAGGCTGGATGGGGCTCTGAGCAACCTGCGATAGTGCAAGGTGTCCCTGCCCATGGCAGGGGTTGGAACTGGATGATCTTTAATGTCCCTTCCAACCCAGGCCATTCTGTGATTCTGTATTGATTAAAATAGTGGTCAGGTGCTGGAGAAACAGCTCCACTTGTTGCAGGGGCATTGGGGAATGGTCAGTTTAGTCTTAATGTACTTCTGACATGTTTTGTAACAGCAAAGCTATTAATTCAGCTGTGAGGAAGCAACACTTGCAAAAACTGTCAGGAATATTTATTTTGTAAAAGAGTCCTTGGAGGATACTTTATTATCACCCTCTCAGCTATTTCTACCAACCTGGCCCTGATCATCCCTTTGAAGGTATGTCAGGAGCCATAAGGGTGCAGGATCCAGAATATATAACTAGTTTACAACAATTTTTTCTGCTGGGCAAAGGTAATAATGCTGTGTTTAGACTGAGATTATTTTAGATGATGCAGTCAGAAGGCAAACTCAAACACTCCAGAATCCTTCTCCATTTGGAAGAAATAGATTGTTTTTTCATCTTTTCCCAGTAAGCAGTTCTAAGGCCAAAGATGTTCCTGTCTGTCCTTCCCTGGAAGTCTGCCCATCAGGCTGGCTGTATTTCCAGAGGAAATGCTACTACCTGTCAGAGAATGAAGCCAATTGGAACTCCAGTCAGAGCCACTGCTCCTTGCACAATGCTTCCCTCCTGGTGCTCGAGAATCAGCAGGAACTAGTAAGGGAACAAGAGGGGGGCCTGATTTCACCCTATTTCACTTCCAGGGAGCTGTTCTTCCAGCCTCCTGAGCTGAACAGTTGGGAAGCTGGTGCAGGGCCTGCAGACAACTTCCTGCCTCCTCTCCCTGAAAACAGGAAGCTTCAGTTTTATCAGTTGATGTAGAAAATATTTATCTGAGTTACATTCGGTGCTGCTCATGGCTGTACATACTCAAGTTGAAGGCAGCTATCAGTATAAACAACATTTCAACTCATTTATCTTTAATTAAACTACTATTTTATCAAGATAGTTTAATGACACATAGGCTGGTAAATATGTTAATTGTGACCTTTGGAATTAGGAGAGCATCTCTTTCTATATTATGCTACAATATGAGGAAAGATTCCACCCTGCACAAAAAACTAGGAGAATATATTCTTCCATATCAGTTACAAATCTTGATAGCAGGCCTTGATATTTTAAAAGAGCCTCTCTCTAGGTCAGTCAGCCGTGTCCCAGGCCCCAGTACATTTAGGTTTTAATATTGTTTCTTCTGTGAGAAGGGCAAGATTTGCTTTCCAGCCCTGGATCAAAGACGTTGTATTTTGATCACTGAAGTTCTTTTCTCATATGGGTTTATTCCTGCAGAGTTTCATGATGAAGATAACAAAGCAAGACACATGGATTGGACTCTATAAAAGAAATGAAGAGTTCTTTTGGGTGAATGGGAAAGCATTAGACAAAGAACTGTAAGTTGATGTTGAGGCGTTTTGCTGCTGATAATAGATTATAGGGCAGTAAGAAAACATATCTAACACAGATATAGACAGTGACTTGAAGGAAATATCTGTAATTATGTTGGAGGGATTATTACGGAGAGAGCATGAAATACAATAAAGATTTCACACACATTGATAAAAGTGTGAGGGGTGAAATTTAGGAGATAAATTTGTAATGTTCAGAATTAACATGATACAGGAGCTCTTGGTAACAGACAGGATGGCAAAGTGAAAGTTAAACCACGAGGCCACCAAGATACCAAAGCAACAAGTGGAGGAATAGAAAGTTACAATTACACAGCTTCCTCATTTTAGGATATATTTTGCAAAAGTACAAGTCTGCATGTGACCTCATGGCAAAACAACCTCATCACAAAGAAATTTGGTAGACTTCTAGGGGGTGCTTTCATACTTCTTAGGAATGTTCCTACAAAAAGGGCTGCTGGAGGGAAAGGGGATGCTGTGAGTTTGTTACATGAGCTGCTCTGTGGTCGTGGCCTTGTGGCAGGTGGGGAGCAGTTTGTTCCTCCCACTAACAGCTGTCCCATGCTCTCAGACACTGCTGTGTCTTGGCCTGAAGCAGCTGCCAGCAGGAATTGGTACAATTATCAGTGATTATAAAAATCACAGTGAGATTTCACAAGTCTGAAATTAACTTAAAAATGGAAAATTTAAATACTTTTAAATTTATGGCATTATTAGTGGTGTATGACTATATTCGATTAATTTCCAAGACTTAAGGGCTTGATCTGGTAAAGGCATTTGATGTGACATGTGAGGAGCACGTAGGCATCTCAAGGTGAAAACTGCAGTCCTGCCCACTGTTTATCCTCTGCCTGCAATATGAACATTCAGGGATGCTTTCAGTGATGAAGTTCTTCCCATTCTTGGGCTTCTGCCTCAGTCCTTGCCCCTCCTTGTCTTCAGAAGGGTAAACACCTTGATGTGCAAGCTCAGATGTTTTTGCAGTTATGGGGATTTGTCCCTTGGCTTTTCCAGAGACCATTCTAGTTCACTTGGCAGTTACAGAACATCTTAGCACTCTTTTTGTGTGTATATATATATATATATATACACAGATACATAGATAGATAGATAGATAGAGATACACACACACACACACACACACACACACACATATATATATAACATATTTATTATACAGTGTGGAAACTGAGGTTTGCTTCCTGTTTTCCACCACCCCCTTAACCATTGTGCCCTGTTGTGTTCTGGGGAAGAGAGAAATGAGAGATGCATTTGTTTCACAGTTTCTGCTGGAGTATTTTAGCTGTTCAGGAGAATGTGAAAGTCCAGGCTTGATAGCACAGCATCCTTGAGAAGGGCAAACCTGAGGTTCAGTCTCAGCTCTAAGGGTGTATTTCACATTAAATAACCACCAGTACTACAAGTGCTAGATTTTGTGTTCTGGGCACAAGGTCCCATTATAAAAAGACAATCTGAATGGTGTTCTCTTCAAAGCCCAAGCCATCCTGTGATGTCTTGCCTGTGGCAAATCAGTCTTTATTCAAAGAGAATGCACAGTTGCATTTGCTCTGTTGCAATATTTGATTGTGGATATCAAATTAATCGTGTCTTTCATTTTCCCTTACAGGATTGAGGTAAAAGGCTCTGGAGACTGTGCCTACCTTGAGTCCAAAGGAGTCTCAGCCTCTGGGTGTTATTTAACCAGGAAGTGGGTCTGTAGCCTGAATATTAACTCAGCACCATGAAGGTGGGCAAAGCCACCCCCTGACGTTTATCACATATCCCTGATGTGATGTCTGCACACTCTGGCACCTGGGAATGTGTCTCAGCTCCTGCCTGGAGGTGAATGACTTTTCTGGTAGCCAGAATTCTCCACCCACGGAGGAAGTCTCTGGTTTTTAAAGATACCATTTAAAAGGTTTGCTTCAGCACCTTGATAAATCTTTCCTTGCCCCATTTTTCTATGTACTGACCAGCCTGCAGTTTCTTCTGGTTGTGTCATCAGTATTTCTTCCATTCACTCTTCTCTTGGAGGAGCAGCTGCTCTTTCCTTTCCTTTTTGGTGTGCATTTGGAGGTTTTTGTTCTGCTTTTCCCTTCTTGTCTGAAGGTCTGCCAGTGCCTTTGGGAGACAGGGAAGTGCAGGAATCAGCACTGTTGTTCTAGACAGGATCGTAGCAGATTTCCCTCTCCCAGTTTGATGGGATGCATCTTGTGTGATTCTGCATTTTAATCAATGTTTTATTAATGTTACTTTACTTGTTAAATCCCAGTGATGAACCTGTCCAGCTCATGCATGTAGCTGCCCTGCACCAGAAATTATCCTTCCCACAGCATTTGGCTAAATCTTTAAATACCATTTAAATCTTATTTTAGCCAAAAAAACCCCTCAGAGTAGATAAGAATATTTATTTCCCTGAGGATCTGCACTGATGAGGGGTAAAAGTTTGAAATGGAAAAGCAGTAGTGGAGCTGCAGGCATTAATGTGTAAAGTTAGAAATAGTTCTCAGTGTGTGAATAGGCAAAATCAGGAGAAGAGAAAAACAGAATTAACAGAAAAGGAAGTTTCTCTGTGGTTTTCTTATGTCCTGTGCCTGTCAGTACAAGGCTTCCAAGGAAGCGCTACATTTCTGGCTGGATAATCAGTGTTCCTAGAGAAGGAAGAATGGGAAATGCACCTTTATTATTATATAACAGGACCACACTTCAAATAATGACTTTAAGATCTTTATTAATATATAGTCACTAATTTTGCTGAACGACACTCTTATTAATTGATCGCATTCTTTATAGGCACAGTAACAGGACTCTGCAGTGAGAAAAGCCTAATAATCTATGCATTAATTTATATGTTGTGGGAGGAGGGTGTTATTCTGCAATGTTTTTAAATTAACCTGGCTCTGAGAGATACATTATGTGCAATAGTCCTGAAAATGTACTCAATAAATATCTTTACAGAGCCTCTAAATTACGATGGTTTGTGTCTTAATATTGTGCCATTAAGAGTATTTTTCACTCAGGCACCATTTGGGGAAGAAAAAACCCACCACACTGAAGCAAAGTAAAATCTTAAAGTTTTGAATGTGAAAAAATCTTTAATCATAATTTTGGGGTTGACATGAAACAAGACATTTGACGCCAAAAATAACACATTTCACTTTCTAACACTTCATAATATGTCAGACTTTTAACAGAAGCATTTAACCAAAATGCTGAAGTACTTGTGTGGAAAGGGTGACATGGGCATAGTGAAACATGCACAGTAGAGGAAACTTGGAGGGATAACATGAAATTTTCCACAGTTCATTATTGGAAAGTTTTCTGAGAATATTTCCGTAGTAGAGCTAATTTACCTAAATGTTTTCTTAAACTAAAAAATAATGTTGTTCTTACAGATATAGAGTCACAGACTGGTTTGGGTTTTAAGGCACCTTAAAGCTCATCCCATTCCACCCCCTGCCGTGGGCAGGGACACCTTCCACTATTCCAGAGCCCCATTCAGGATGGAGCACTTCCAGGGATGGGGCAGCCACAGCTTCTCTGGGCAACCTGTGCCAGGGCCTGCCCACCCTCACAGGGAAGAATTTCTTCCCAATATCACACCTAAATTTGCCCTCTTTTAACCCAAACAGGTTTCTTTTTTACTTACATTTACATTCATTTTTCTTTACACTTAATATTTTTTTCTTTTTCAACATTTTTTCCCCCATCAGTGTCATCTATGGATAAAGTCCAAAAAATGGGAAGTTTTGATACTTAAAGGAGGTTTTGGATAAACTGTGAGCACAGTAGGTTTTAATGAAAGCTCTTCTATAATCTGCCTCTTAAGGGGTACAATTAACATTTTCTTCTGTGATGTTAGGAAAGGGTCAAGCTACAAACTCAGTGGGTCTAATGCAGTACTTCAATAGCCATTTTTTCTAATTTATAAATCAGTGCGTGCTTAAAATGTAGGTAAGAGCTTCAGTAAGGCCCTGCAAAAACATGTTTAATGACATGAGTGATGTCAAGAATGCTCAAATAGCAGATGTTTCATGAACACTGTTCAAACCTAAGCACCACTACTAATTTCAGAGAAGCCATTGCAGGAATCTTTAAATTTTTCTTGTTGAATTCAGCACAGATCAAGAAAGATGTGTGTCTCGGTTTGAGGGGAAAAAACCCAAAATGTTTACCCACAAGCGGGGGAGGGGGCCTCTTCCACAATAATCACGCCACTCTTTATCAAATTTAGAAGGAGGAACTTTAATACAAGAAGGATAACTGTTCTTAACTTATATATATATATATATGTAAACAGACCCGAGCAAACCACTTCCCCAACAAGAGAAAGAGGGGGAAAAAAAAAAACCAAAAAACCCCCAAACCCAACAAATTTCCTCTTGGAGGAAAAAGATTGTACTTATGGCAGTATTAGTGTTA
>VWZD01012544.1:0-88824 GCA_013396695.1 Sakesphorus luctuosus
CCCAGGTGCACGGGAGGCTTTACCACATCGGCATCCCCTTCCTCTCCTGCTTCCCTCTCCACTTCTCCGAGGCGGTATTTAATTTCCAGTAGTTGCCCCATAACTAAACGGCCACCCGGCCACGGGCGCTGCTTTGGGGGGCGCGGTGGGAGGGAGAGACTGGACTCAGACCTCACTATGTGGGTAAAGACCAGCAAAACCCCAAAGCGATGTCAAAGGTGACTACTCAGGATTTCAGGGCATTTTCAAGGCGCGTCTTGCTGCGGACTCTCTTTAGCGATTGCCTCCCACCCCCTCGCCAGACCGACTTTTGAAGGTAAATCAGCTTTCTTTTCCCGTGGGTAGAGTCGGGCACCGGGGGGATGCCCACGCTGCCCCCCACGCCCGGCTGGGTTTGCTCTGCACCTTTAATCATTGCATCCCTCAGGTTCCTCAGACCTGGTTTCTATCGAGCCCTTCAGGTCTCTGGTTTTCTTCTTTTATTTTTCTTTTGAAAACCTAACCCGCTCTGTCCATCCCAGGGGGAGGGGCCTGAGCTTTGTTTTGCCATTTATGCCCACAGGTATTAATAACGTCAAAATATTTTGCTATTAATACCCACAGGCACATAATAACTCCTGCTATTCCCCACTGGCCCAGTCCTCCCAGTGGGTAAGGACAGGTAACCAGAGCTGAAATAAGGGCAGACCAAGCAATCCAGGCTCATCCTACACATTTCCAGCTCGCTTAGACTCAGTACTGTACGTGTTTGCTGCCCAGCACTTGTGTTTCTTGAGTATCTCAGTAGTGTTTCTGCTCCCTGATGTGGCCACAGAGAGGGGGATGGAGGAGCAAACACAGGGATGCAGCCACTTTCCATGTCTTGCTTGGGATCATTTGCTTCTGACTACAAAAAGACTGGAGTAGGATTGTGGAGGCTGCTCTTGGCATTTTGAAAGACATCTTTTAACAACCAGGACAACTACAAGGAAAAAAAAAGACATCAGTTATGTATCTAAAATTTTATTTTTCTTAAAGAAAGAAGAATCCAGACACATTGCAAGAAATCGGGAATATTTCTTATTTTTGTTTGCCATAAATAGAGGCTTTTTGTATATTAGTGGATAAATGCCCTTCTGGGAAAAAATTTATATTCTCAATTTTCATTATGAAATCAAACCTATATCCAATAAAAAGTATTTTGTTCAGGAGTGTGCCTGGTGTGATGTAAAACACCCCTCGGCTCGTGCTGGAGGATCAAGGAGTGGGGCCTGCCTGCTGGATGCAGTGAATATCCAGGTGATGACATGATGGACCTCATAAAAGGTGGGAGAGGCTAAAAATAGGGTCCTGAGGAATTACCTGTTCCTTGAAACTGAGGTAATGTTTCCCGAAATGATTGTTTCTCCTCTTCTCTCCATCCCTTCCGGTCTCACTAGCAAAGCTTGTTCTTAAATTAGCACCTGAATTAGCTGAGTTGTGATTCAGCTTTTGCAGAGGAAGATCAGCATCAACCAGCCTTGACATTTGGACCAGGAGCTCAGGGGGCTCATTCCAGCACAAGGCAAAGAGCTCTCACACGGGGAAGTCCAGAAAATCTCCAAAACATGGGAACTGATGTTGAACTTTCCCAAATGCTCATAGGCAGACCCCTGGCTAGACCAAGCTCCAGCATCTCAATGAGAAAAAAAGGGAATAAAAAAGGATATTTTTTAAAAAATAGATTTACAAGATAGATTTTATTTGAATATTTCTGACAACTCCTGCTTGAATATCTATTGAGTCCATTCTTTAAAGCTGTGGCACTGAATTAAAAAATAAAAAAACCCCACATGTAAAAATGGAAGTGTCACTGCTCAGTCAAAGGCACATGTGTCTCCCCCATCATTTACAAGGCTGGGCAGGTGCTGAGAGGGTTAAAGCTCCCTGGGTGAAATCCTGTCCCTGCAGTGCCGCTCCTGTGTGTAATTAGAGACAGGTATTAGTTAAATCAGTGGCCACCTTGCCAGGAGGTTTCTGTTCAAGGCTGGGGACTGACATCACCAGTCTGTTTGGAGTCCATGAGGTGACATCACTCACAGGAAGCTGCAGGGGTGGGAAAATGATCCAGCTCAGTTCTTGCCCAGCAGAGACCTCAAATCATCTGTCCACCCCCTGTGTGGTGCTTTGGCCACGGGTGTGCTGCCTCCGAGGACTTGCTTGATGGATCTCCATCAAGTGACAGAGCCAGTCCCTACAGGTGGGGATCCTGCATCCCTGGCCTCCCTGCAGCCTCCCCATGGAAGGGTTTCACCCTCAGAAAGTGGATATTTATGCTCTCAGTCAGCACTTCTAACCTGTATCTTCAAGCTCCTCTGCTTCCCTTTCTCCTTCCTGACTTGTCATTCCAGCTGTGACCTCGCCCCACTCCCAGTTTTGCCACCTCTAAACTTCTATTCCAGCTCCCAAAGTACCTTTTTAAACCTACAAACAGGGGTTTAATTCCTTTCCTACTCACACATGTATAACCTCTCCACCTCAGAGCCCTTTCTGTGCTAGAGCCGTTTTTTAGTGGTCAAAAAATCATGCAAAGGAGTAAGTCTCAGTTTAATATGCACATGGTGGATATTTTTATCACACTTTTTTTTTTTTTTGAGATTCAGTTTTTTCTATGCAATGGGAATTTGGTTTTTTGTGAAGCTCTGCTTTGACATTTGATCTTATTTCTGTTTTGGTGGAGTGGAGAGGGACCAAGTACAGCTGCACTATTTAAAAGCCACATTGAGCCTGATTTTGGTTTCGCTTGAGAGAGTGAAATTAGTAAACTTAACATGCTCTGCACAAAAGTGACACTAACTCAAATGAACTCAGAACCCAGTGAATAGTTATGAGGGGCAATTTGGAATTAATTGGGATCAGGCCAGTGCTGTAACAGGGGATGAATACCACGAAAAAGGGCCTTATTGCCAGCAGGCGGGATGACTAACCACACACGGCTCTTGCACGTCATCTGTTTATAGAGAGAGGAGAAGTAATGGTACAATAAAAACATACAATAAAAACATAAAATAAAAACATACAACGAAAACATAAAACAAAACCGACAGCGCTTTGGTGCACAGAAACGAGTGTGGCTGTCAATCCACCAGTTCCTGCCCCTTGGATGTGACTGAGCACCCTTTAATCCTGTGTATAACGTGAATTTTGGAGCGGTGCAGTTTAAAACAGCCATGCGAGTATCGAGGACTTGACGAGCTGCAAAGAATGGATGCCAATGGTTTCACACCTGCCTCATAACCCCCCAAAACCAGCTGCCAAGCACAAAACTGCCACCCAGTATTTAACTCCTGCCTGGAATCTTCCCCCTCCTGGCTTTCCCAGCCTCTCAGGGCTGGCTGTAAACACCAGTCTGGAATACTGTGGAGAAATGGAGAAAATAGCCCAGGATGCAGCATAAACAGCACACTTCTTGTGTGGGCGATATATGTGCCTTTCCGTTCCTCTGGAGAGGAGTGACCTCTCCCAGCCCAGCAAGGTTCCACGTCTCCGAGCTCTGCAGCCAATTTTAACTCAGAGGAGCAGAGAGGATCCCACAGTGGAAGAGGCTCACAGAGGAGTCGTTCGGCTCACGGCGAGGCTTCGCTCCAAACACACGTTTCCTACGAGGGGAACTGAGAATTTGGTGTATTAAATAATTCCGGAGTTTAATTTCTCATAAATAGGGCTTCCAGTCTTTAAATGTGCTCAGTGTGTGTTCTCCTAAAGTTGGTCCCACAGCATATATAAAATATAATCAAGTATTTACACGTAAGCAGCAGCCACTTCTAGGGCTCACAGGGAGCGTGTGGCTGTCCATGTCTGATTTCCAGGTGACTTTTTAGCCACTTTTACTTCCCACACACCATTTTAAAGTTAGTTTTCTTTCCAACCTTTGCCAAGGAAGACACATAAAGGAGAGAGTATCCCTTTTCACATCAAACCCCACTGGCTGCTCCCAAGCCTCGTGTGAGGAGCAGCCAATTTGCCAAACAAGAGGGGAAGAAGGATCTGCTTTATCATTTGATTCATAGCCCCACATATCCAGAAAACAGATCTCCCAGGAGACAACATTTCAGATATTAAACAGATCACATATTTGATTTTAAGTGAAAGACCAAGAAGACAAGATCACAGAATTCGAGAAGTTACAGATGGAAAAGGTCTATGAGGTTATGCAATCCATCAGTCTGGACATTGCATAATTGCTCCCCACAGTATATTTTTAGTGCTTTATCCAGACAAATCATTAAGTGCTTTAAAATGGGCCAGATTCCTCAAACGCAGTGCGTGCAAAGTCACAGCTGATTTCCCTGAGCTTTGGAGCTTCAGTGTCTAATAAGGCACCAGAAGGAAGTTCGGTGTGGTCAGAGAGAACAAAATGGGCTCTTCCAGAAATATATCCAGGCCTGGTTCAATATTCCTCACAGGAATCTTTCCTAAATTGACTGAATTAGATCCCTAAAATCTCATTTTCGGATTATACCAAATAATACATTATTACTTATTCAGATGTTCACTTAGCCCAAAGTAAAACCTTGCCCATGTTCATGCGAACACGATTTGTTTTAGGGCAGCTTCAAAGCCAGCTCAGTAAAGCGTAAAGAATGTTTATTTAAAATACAGTTGCTAAATTTAGCATGAGCTGGGTTAGCCTAAATCTTAGCGACATTTTTAGAGAGCACATTGCGAATCAGGAATGCATGGAGAAATAAATAAACTTTCCCACATTTTTGGAAATCGAGGAAGAATTTGCAAGTTATTTCTTGCACGGGCGATTTCTGCGGGTTGGAAAATGTTGTGGATAACACAAATTTCCCACTGAACAGACAGCTGAAAACGCACAACGCTAATAATTTTCACTGCAGTTTCATTTCAAATAATGCTTCCTCAAGGAGGAAAGAAAAGCTGTCAGCTTTTGTTACAGAAATTACGCAGAGCACCAACGTGTTTCAATATTTACTCAAGCTCTTTGCGAGGCACCGAGAAGTGCAATGGAGCTGCCCTTGGCTCTGAGCCACATCCAACCCCCTGCAAAGGAAATCTCAGGGCTGAATTAGGTCCTGTGCCTCTTCCTAGGAATTAGAATACTGGATTTTACACCCACCTCTTGCACTCTCTATTCCTGCCATTCCCTGTCTGGATCCTTGGCTGGGTTAAGCACCAGCCTGCCTGTGGGCTGGGCATTTACACAGAAAACAGATGATTTTAAGATGGTTTTCCTTCTCACCTTTCTGAGTTTGCACAGGTTAAAGAGGCCCAGTTGGGTCACCTTTGCATTAAGTGGCATTGCCTTAAAGCTCAGGCAAATCCGTGATGGAAAGATGAGCAGACAAGTGAAAATAAACAGTTATGATCTCTTTTATCAGGTGAATTTTCATTATGCCCCTCCATCCTTTCCATCCTTTCCATCCTTTGGTTGGTGTGAGGGTGATACCTGTTTCTGCCCCAAGGTGTGAAGATTCCAGGTGTACCACAAGACACAAGGGGTGTGACCAAGTATGGCCCAGCATCACCAGTGATGCCGGTGGACTTTGGTGGGATTGGGATCAGCTCCTCACCAGGCAGATGGGTGAAATAAGGGGCTGTGAAACAAAACACAGGGTTGATTTTTATTCCCCCAAAGCCAAGGTTCCACTTCTTTCACTGCTTTTAGGAAGCTTCCAGCATCTAAATCCTGATCCAAAGTGCTGTGACTCAGTTTTACATGCAAGAAACCAATTCCCACCTGCAGATCAATCCTTCCCAACCACCTCGATCTCCCACAGCTCTTCACATGGAGATTTGCAAATACACTGGCCCAACACACTAATTCCCAAATCTGCAGGGAGGTGGATGCCTTAATTCTTCCCTACCTATCTTCAATTGCTTACTAAGTTTCTGTTTTCATTAGAAGAGCAATATGTAATAATAGTTGTTAAAATAATTGTATTTCTGGTTTTACATCTGTAAAGATTAAGTTAAACAGTATGAAGCCCATTAAACTATTTCATGTCATGCTGCCATAAATTTCCTCCATTCCCATTGCTACTATTATTCCAGAGTAAACTCTGAGATCAAGCTGCTGCCACAGAGAGTTATTTATAGGAGCTCATTCATCAATAAAAACTTCAAAAGAAATCTGTTACTCTTCTATTGGGAAGCCAAAGAAAACTAACATAAAGACAACCCTGTTAAGAAACAAAGCTAAGGAGACCACAAGACATTTAGTTAAGGAAAATCCTGATTTCTAACAAATGCCATGCAAGGAGGGGAAGAGGATTAAAAAAAAAAGGAAAAGATTGTTGGCAGCATGAATCCTTTTAAGTTGTTTCGTTCTCATTGGATGGTTAAAATAAACTGTTAAACAGTTGTATTTGTACTGGCTCAGCCCCCTCATTAGGCTTCTTATGATGGATTTGTGATCTCACACTGCATAAGGAGCTCTTCATCTCTTGCAAAAGCTGGTGTTGTCCTTCCACTTGTCTCAGCTGCTCATACACTGGTCCATCAGCACAGCAGGAACCCAATGAGAAATGCTGAGTAGCACCAGGTTAACACCCACCTCCCTAAAGGCAGATAAGGAATAGCAAAAGTTGTATTTCACAATCCTTCCTTTCTTGTAATTCCTATTGCACCTTCCTCTGTACACCTGAGCTGTGTTGCTTTGGCTCTGATGGTCATGGTAGTCCTGCAGAAACTTAAATATGTGAGAAGTTCAGTGCTGCTCCTTCCTGGACCAGCACCAGCCCTCACAGGACAGAGCAGGTCACCCTTGTAGCAGGATTGTTTGAAGACAAATCAGAAATTCTTCCCTGTGAGGGTGGTGGGGCCCCGGCACAGCTTGCCCAGAGAAGCTGTGGCTGCCCCATCCCTGGAAGTGTCCAAGGTCAGGGTGGACAGGACTTGGTTTACTGAAAGGTGTCCCTGTCCATGGCAGAGGGTGCAACAAGACGATCTTCAGGTTCCTTCAAATTAAAACCATGCCATGATTTCTCTTAATTTTATTCCTCTCTCACTAAACAGCTCCACATGAGTGAGACATACCTGGAGTCCCTGAAGGAACAGGGACTCTGTGATCAACAACACCAGAGTAACTGCATCCTCAAACAGTGTTTATTGAGACAAACTTGCTCATTTTGGTCACAAAGATCTCAGTCCTGAAGGCAATATGGACCTCCAGCTCCTGGCATGCATTGTACAAAATTTTATAATCATACCTTCAAAAAATCAAATACTGTTTCTCAGGGATCTCTTTACATCTCTACCACTACTCATGCAAACCTGGGCAGGGCACTCTGCATATGATTCATCTCAGCCCCCACTGGTCACTTAAGAACTCAAGTCCTGGTCTAGGCTGGCCATTAAAATTATATTCAGAATGTTTTGGGGCACAAAACACCTTCAGAGCGCTGAACTTTCCAACCACCAGAGGCACAAGCTTTGGGGTGGGTGAAATAACCCTCAGGTTATATGTGGAGGAGCTGGATAACATCTGTGGTTTAGGGAATTAGGACAGGTGCAATCCATGTGCAGGTTACACCTTCTAAACCTGTCAGCTTGCTTTGCCAAAACAGTGTCCTCTCTGAACTCACCCCAAAGGCTCCTTTTCCTGACAAGCTCTTCCTGGCTGGGTTGTGCTGCAGAGCAGGTGAGACATCCCTGGTTTCCTTGTGCTGAGGATTTAGAGCAGGGACTCCCTGATATGACTTAAATGAAGCACAGTAGTTGCTTCCCCAAACAGAGGTACAAGACAAATCTCTCAAAATTCATTAAATTGAGGGCTGAAAAATCTCTTTCCCCAGGAGATCTGAAAGCATTACCCTCACTTTGGTCCATCTTTGCTTTGCTACAAATTAAGGCTCATGTAGCCAGTTTTAAGCTGATGTAATTATGGGTGTTCAGAAAGAGAGGGAGAGCCAAGTCAGTCATGTTGACTCAATCATGCCAAGGAGAAAAATTTTTATCCATTGCTACAGCTTATATTTGGAATTGGTCTAAACAATAAACACAATGATTATTAATAAACATGACATGTCTCTGTGTACAAACCAGATTTATTCCGATTTAACTGTCCCTACTGTTAAATATAATTGGTTTGTTATGAACAGGGCAAAGAGAAGCCCTTAATTGTTGTGTCTGGTTTCAGATTAGACGCTACACAATTTCCAAGTAACAATAACAGCAATTGTGACCCACTTCTTACAGAGCATTTTTCACTGATTTCTCCTACAGTGCTTTGCAGGGAAGGTCAGTAGAAAGCCCCATTGTAAACACGGGGAAATCTCCTGATTATTTGTTTTGGATGGTTATAGAGGAAATTGCATATGCTTTCATGGAAAAAAAAATCCTCTATTATTATCCTCTGTCCTAAAATGGTGGGGGAAAAAGCCTGGTGACTCTGATCCTACTCTAAATTATCCTAAAGCAAATTTCTGGCAAACCAAATTAAGCCAGATGACTCTGGATTTAATGAGAATAAATAGTAGCAGCCTAAGTTAAAGCTTAAAACAGGGCACCCTCTGCACTCCTTTGCAGCCTGATGGGTTTCTTGAAACCTTTGATTGCCCAGTTTTATTTTCTTATCTTGTTTGAGAGATATTTTACTTATGTCTTGAGCATCAATAGGAAACTGCAGGTCAGCAAAACCAAGTGGCAAAACTCTGTAGCTGGAGTTTATAAATGATTTAGAAAATAATTATGTTCAGAGTGTGAAATGCAATCACGTAGCCAAACCTGCCTGATAAGGCTTGTGGCTGAGCAGAGACAACCCGAGACCAGACTGAGATGTGATTCAGCCCTTTGAAGTCTCGCGAACTGTTTCTTATTGTATCCATATATATGATTTGTGTTGCTGGTGAAAAAAAATCCCATCCAAAATCCAAAAATCCCAGGTGCTCTCCTGTCTCTCCAGAAATGGAACTGGGCACTTGGCCATAGAAACTCCTTTTGGTTGGACTTCCTTGGAGCCATGGGCCAAGAGGAACAGGAGGGAGTGTTTGGAGTGGGCCTCTGTCTCTCCCTGTCTCAGGGCTCAGGCAAGGTTTGCTGAGTGTTTCATCTGCAATCCTCAGGCTTTGCCTGGACAGGCATCTACCAGGGCTCTGTTGGATTGGTAGCTCAGCCTTGCTCTATCAAATGCCTTTGTCAAGTCTTTAATCAAGACAGGACTAGTCATACTCCACCCTGGTGGCTCAGCGAATGCTGAAGACCTTTTGGCCTTTCCTTCAGCTTCCAAGGGTGTAGGCATGTCGGAAGAGAAGCTCGTGGAGAAGCTGGAGGATGGGAGGCTTTCATTCCCAGGGCCACCTGAGGTAGGGCATTTTTCTGGAATTTCCAAGAACTCAGCAGCCTGGACAAGTGGTCCATCCAAACATAATGAGGAATTAGTGACTCCATGGCCTTTTCCAGACATTCATTTAGATTTCTTAATTCTAGAACTTTAGCATCAATTCTCCAGATGAGATACACTTCCCTCTGCTCTTGCCTTTGCCTATTCTTGCTGTTTGTTTTCAAAGTGTTCTTCTTTTCTTTCATGAATAAAAAAAACAATAGGGAAAACCATCTTTCAAATGCCTCAGAAATTAAGTTTCTCCTTGAGAGTATTAAAGCTGCAGAGGAAACACGAAGAATCGACTTTGACGCACATGACAAATATTGAAAGGGACCTAAAGCTGAAAGGCAACTCCTTGAAGACTTTGGATCATTAAGAAAGTACATGAATGGGTTGAAATTCATGAAAGAAAACCTATCCCAGGCTTACTTCCTTGGATCAGTGCCAGGGCTGTGTGTTTGCCTCCCAAACTCTGATGTCTGAGGGAAAATCCATCTCCTCTTATTTCCTAAGGTTGGGAAGGATCAGTGAGCTGATGAACTGGGGGTTCCTGTGTGTTCATTTGTGTGTGCACAGAGGGCTTAGAGCGGCATCTGGGAGCCCATAAATCCTGGCTCACTTTGCCCCAGAGAGGGTAAGACCAGCAGCTCTGCTTTGGCCTAAGAGGTGACCACTGGAGAGCCAGGCTGGGCTGTGCAGGCCTTTCCCAGGCTCAGCATCTCACTGGATTGCTTTGCAGCCACTGGGAAGTGCTTGGAAGTCAATCCAAGGTCATGGCTGCACACAGTCCCATATGGATCTCCTCCGTCCTGTGGATGTGGCATGGAGATGTGGATGTGGAGTCATACATAATGAGGGTCCTCTCTTCAGCTGATTCCTCCTGTTCTTAAGAAAGGGGCTTGTTTTGGCATTGGAGGTGAAGTCACCCACGTCCTGTCACCCTGACCCCATCCTGAGCTAAGGAGGGAGCCTTTGGGTTCTGCAGGAGGGGGATCTCTCCTGGGTGGCCCGAGCAGAGCCTGGCTGCTCTCCATCAGCTCTCCCTGGCTTAGGCACGGTGGCAAGTGAGGAACTGAGCCCTAAATGGATGTCCAAACCAGAGGGCAACCTTTTGGACCATGGAAATTTCACATGTGAAACACTGGAGACCACACGCCTTCCTGTGTCTCCACACAACTCTCACACAAAGGGTCCAGTGTCCCGGGCCCTGCACAACACCCCACCAACAATTAGGTGACTCAGCTCCCTCAGCACGGAGGTTCACACCCTGCTGGGGGACCACACTCGGCTCTGCAAGGACGGGGGAGGTTTTTAGGAAGTTGGGTTTGGGGGTGGTTTTGGTGTGGGCACTCAGTGGAGAGGTCCATGTGTCCCTCAGGGAGGGAGGGAAGCAGAGGATGTCAGAGCTGAGCTTTCCCATGGCGGCTGCAGCGATTCCAAGTCATCTCACAAGACTGGGCTGTCCTTCCTGGCGTTCACATTTTACAACTGACTTCCAACTAGTTTACTCCAAATAGCCTGTGCAGAAACATCCCAGGCTGGCGAGTGAGTGCCCTGAGCAAACTGCAATCTGGGAGCTCTGAATTTCACAGCTGTGGTGAGACAGGCTTGAAAATCTCAGGGACACAAATGGCCCTTTGGAAAGCAAAATTGTAAGTTTTGGCCTCGTCTCTAACCTTTGGAGAGTTGCCCAGCTTCTGACAGCCTGTGATGATGTCTCTGTGGAGGAAATCCTACGCTGAAGAAAAGCATGTTGCTCTCTCCCAAAGTTATATTCTTCCTTTCATTCGGCCACCATAAAGGACACTTTGTCATCTTGACAGATCCTAAATATTCCCTCCTAATTTTATGGCAGGCAGATATAGGGACAAAAAATTAAGGATTATTCAGGAGTCTTATTTATGGCTAAGGATATATGGGATTTGAATGGAAATAATAATTAAACTCAAGAAAAAATTCACACTACAGGTCACTGCAATCCCAACTTTTCCCCTTATGAACTCAAACTGAGGAGGTTTTCTTCCCCTTTGTGATTTAGGCCTTGCTAAACTTCTCTGAAAATAGTTCATATATCATAGAGAAGAATTTCCATAGGGAGCATAAATACATCCGTGGAAAGAAGGGAAAATTTTTCCTTGTCTCTGGGAATGGATGAGAAAGAAAGACAGTTGACGCCAGACATTAATGATGAGGGGAGGAATCCATCCAAAGAAGGAATCTACTGAGAATACTAAAACTACCCTAAAGTCACAGACATATAAAAATCTAGCACGGAACAATGACTTTTCCACTAATACAGGCTTAGATTCAAGCAAATATTTAAGCACGTGCTTAAGTCAGTCCTTCTTTGGAACAGCCCTTAAGTGAATTGGTGAACTTCAGCCTCATGGATGTGTTTTTCAGTTCTGTGGTTCCCAGCTGGCATTAAACATGCCTGTAGTTAAGCACATGCCTAAGGACTCTCTGGAGGGGAGATATTTCCTTCCAGTGGGACCATGTAACACAATTTTCGATTTCTTTGCTCCAGGAAGAGCTTGTACAAAATTTGTAGGTGAGTGGCCAGCGTTGAGAACACCCTGAGTTTACAGATGTTGATCAGAAGAGAAGGAAGTTGGATCAATCTAAAGGAAATACAAACCATATCATTCAAATATTTGTGATTTATACACTGAGATATAAACATGGATCCATTGTGTATGTGGATATATGGACATATAAATGCTGCACAAATGCTGTGCTTCACAGGCTGCTCACATCCAGAGGGTGACAGTCATGGATAATGACAGAGGGACAATAATAGCTGGTCTTTTCCAGTAAATAATAGCTGGTCTTTTCCAGTAAACACCTCTGCAAAGCAGAGCTTCAGGTTGGTGATCCCTTCGCAGACAGGAGTGACTGGAGCCTCCCAAGCGACTGAGTGGGGCAGGGAAACATTCCTGCCTTCCTTTGGTGGGTGGCAAAGCAGAGAGAGTTGTGACAGCCATGCATGGGCAAGTTGAGGCAGACCTGAGCCCTGCACGCAGCCACAGCTGGTGTGGTCGGTGCCACGTACGCTCCACACCGTGCCCAACCACTGGGCAGCTGCTGGGTTGTCCTGCCATCAATCCAATGCCCTTTCAATAGGAATTTAACCCCTCCCTTCTGCAGTCCACTTGCCAAGGTCTTATATTGATGTTTCTCACCGCAAAAAGCCACCAGCAGAGCACCTTCTGCCAAGTTTCACAGGTGATCTCACGCCCCTGTGTGTGTCTCCATCCTCCTGATGGGGAGGAAGCAGTCAGTGAGTGCAGGTGGTGTTCATACAACTTTATATCACCATTTCACTGCCTAATCCTGCAGGAGACCCCTCTGGTGACTAGCTGGGGCTACGTGTCAGCCACGAGGACATGGCTTTGGCATGCTGCAACGAGGCACAAGAATTACAAAGCAAAACACACAAGCCTTCCCCAAGAGATTGGATTTGACATAGCTGGGTGAACAGTTTAATTGGGTTATTAACACGTCTCCACACTGACATCAAGAGCATTAAACGCTGTGTAAATACACTGGGGCAAAGAGCCCTGCCAAGGTGCTGGAGGCAGGTGGGAACGCCCCTCCCGAGTCCCTTTGGGAGCCCCATGGCTTGCTGTTCTCTGCAGCTGGGGTATCCCTGTCTCCAAGAGAGAGGTGGTGGGAGGCAGGAGGCAAATCACAGCTCCTTTCTGAGCTGTGTCAGGGTTGGAATAATAGAATATTCTGAGTTGGAAGGGATCCACACAGATAATCGAAGTCCAGCCCCTGGTTAAGAAGAAGACAGGCAGGGTAGGATGCACACCAGCCTCACCTGGCCTTATTCTTCTGCAGAGCATCCTGGGAGCTGAATTGAGGTGGCCTAAAATAGTGTAGACACCACATTCCTACCATAGTCTTCTTTGGTTTCGTATCACCAATACTGGCTGCTTCTGCATCCATTGGGGTTCTCATCACTGCTGGGGTTTCTCCTACCTTTTTGGGGTACCTTCTTGCTCATGGTAGAAGCAAAGGATTGTCTGTCTGGACAGGGGTTTGGGGACATTTTCTGCCCATGTGCACGGCATTGTGCCGAGGCAGCAGTTCCTCCACCACCTTTACTGTGAGCCAGCATCAACATTCGGGTGAAGGGACGCGTCTGTCACTCCACAAACCTGTGCCTCATGTCCCGAGGGAGCGCGAGGATTAGCAAGGCACTTCAAAGCGTTGTGTAATTGCACTTTCACTCAACTCGCACGGCTTTGTTTTCTTAATTCTCAAAAGAAATGTCAGGCGAGCCTCCAGGGACAGGCGAAAGGATCCCTCTTATGGTGACACTGGGTAGGACAGAGCCCGCACGTCCTTGCCCGCAGACGGGACTGGCTGGATCCGGGATCATCTGCTGCCTGTGAAAGTGAGGGCAGATAAATCCGTTTTAAATTCAGTCCCTTTGCCTTCTGAGCCTGCAGCGCTCAGCCCTCACTGCTGCTCCACACCCGCGTGTTGGAGCTCCTCTTTCTGGCCGATTCTGGGCGTGAGAGCCAGGTCTGCTGTACCCCCTTCCCCATCAGCCACCCCACAGAGGGATCCTGGGGTGGGCTCAAGGCAGTTTCCTCCCTAACTGACCTCACATCCAGAGGTGATGCCTCTCTTCTCACACATGAAGTTACTAAAGGGAGTAAATCCCTGTATTCTGTTTATTGTGCTGCTTCTGAGTGCTTGAAACTTGGGACAGGAGAGTCTGGAGGTCCCACCAGCAGCTGAAGGGTCCGTGCCCACCTTTCCACCTCCCTGGCTTAATGGAAAAGGATGTTAAAGGTTAAAAATGCTTTGAGAAACCAGCAGACTGGAGGACAAATCAGAGACAGAACTGGGATTCCCTTGCCTGCTATCTCATGGAATACCAATAGTGTCTGCCTTAGCAGATTTACTTGCTGGTGTAGCTGTGACCTGAGCCTGGTACAGTCCTAAATCCTGCCTTCATCCACACCTTGGTCTCCATGCGTAACACAACTGAGACCATGGGATCCCTGATCCTGCTGTAGGGTTCCTGTTTTTTCAGGCCCTAACGTGGAAAAGAAATCATCCCCTTCAGGAGAAAGTTTGAGGCTTTTCTTCCAAAGGTGCAGATTGTGTAGAAAATGGCAGTGGGAGATTCCACACAGGGAAAATTTGGATTGTCAAGTCAAATTATCTCTAAGCACAATTAACCACTTCATGTGATCTTTAAGTCAACCCTGCCTAAAATTTCCCTGTTTTCCCCCCCTCTTCATCACTGTGGAAGGGCTCTGACAGCTAGAAATCATCCCCTACCTTCCATCCATGGATGATAGTTCATCTGCTGACCAGATCCTGGCTCTGGGGATGTTCACTTCTCCTTTATTTAGTGAATCTTCTTGCTGGCAAATGGATTTTGAAAAGAGAAGGAGCCATTGACTGAGAAAAATGAAACCGGTGCATCACAGAAGATAAATACTGGGAACTGGTTTGTCTAGTTTGAAAATCTGTTCTGATTTTCTTCTCCCTCTGTTCCTGGTGAGGAGTGAACTGTTGTCTATGACGGTGCTCTGGGCTCTTCCCATGTTGGTTGGGACTTAGAAGTGCAGAAACTGAAAGGGGAAAAAAACCACCAAAGGGAAACAAAGGAATGTTTTGAATGTTGAAGCCTTTTGGTGGGATGCCAGCTGGGGGTGCTGGGCGAAGGCACAGGATTAAGCACCTTGTCTTGCTCATCCCTAGACATGTTCCTAGTAAATCAGCTTTGCTTCTCGTGGGTGTCAAAGCTTGTCTTTCATCAGAAATGTCACAAAAACTCCTCATCTGATAGAGGTTTCTCTCCCTAACTGGAAGAAAATTCACAGGATCAAGTCACCATCAGCTCTTGCCATTTTGACTCATTAAGATATGGAAATTTTGGGCCTTTTGGTACATTAAAGGCTGTTTCTCTGCCTGGAGTTTCTCTCCCAGATGTGGATCCCAAACTAGGGACTAGTGGACTTGCAAGCCCAAGGGAAGCTTAGCCAGTGAGGTGGGACCTGCTGCCAGAAGTGTGCTGGGCACTCTGAAAGGATTTGAGAAGCTCAGGCACGAGAACATAATTTTTGTGGGTTTTTTTTTCATCTATTTTCTTCTGAATTTCTCTCTTCCATGTTTTCTCAGCCCAGGTGGTAATAAATTAGATTATCACTTGCTATAGACCCTTTCATCCTACAGAATGGAAGCTGAATGCTGCCCAAATCGGAGGGTTGTGAACTTTTTTAAGACAAAAGGAGAGGGAAATAATTTAGTTTTCATTCTTTAGAAAATCATTTCTTTAAGAAGTCACGGAGTTATACGAAATGTTCCCAATTTCTCCCATTTACATGGGAACAGCAGCAGATCAACCATTACCCTGAGAGTCAGCAAAGGATTTCTTCACATTTCAAATTCTGACCAAATGGGGGGGGAAAAAATGCCCTTCCCCCTTGTTTGTCTGGCTGACTTTAATTCACAGCATTTGGGAAGAGCAAAGCAGATGACAGAAAAACATCCCCCTGCAGGTGCTATCACACAACAGGCACTCTTGGGACTGGCTGCTTTGCTTTCCCTCTTCCCAGGCTCCCAACCCAGCATGTTGGAGCTGCTTCCCGGGGGGAAAACCATCACTGCCCAGACCACTCCTGGGGAGATGGAGCTCATCACCATGTTTTCTCACCAAACAGATGCTCAGGTTAATAAATAGACACACAAATAAACTTAGTTACCGAAGTTTTTGGTAACAGAGCTCCTGCAAAATGCAGAATTCACTGACTATGAAGCTTTTCATCAAATAGAGGGGATACTCTGCTCCCATCTGATAAGGTGAGAGTCTGTCCAAAAACAACACTGCCAGGCCCATGATCTCATCCACCCAACCAGCAACAGTGCAAAGAAGTGAAAAATGAATATGAAAAGACAGAGTTATCCAGGAGACAGGGTGAATAAACCCTCAGGAACACCAGAGTCACCGACAGCAATAATAAACCAGGAACAACAAAGCTCGGCATTATGCGAGAGCTGATCCTCCTCTCCCTCCTATCAATAGGAATCTGGCAGTTGGGAGGGTGGCAGGAAGGCTGAGGGCTCAGGATGGAACTATTTAGGTCTGAACTTTTCACCTTGCAAGAACCTGTTCACACTTTAAGAGCAAATTGTGTCGCCCAAACGTGACACTCGTGGCAGCGTCACCTGCACGGAGAGAGCAGTGGGTGGCCCCTGCAAAGACCATGGGCAGGAGAATCAACAGTGAATGCTCTGAATGATGAGGATAAAAAGCAGCTCACCTTTCCCCCACATGGAAAATTCCTTCTTTTAACCCCAGATTTAACAGAACAAACCAAAAATGAGCATTCTCACATTTTGCCTTTACATTGCTGTTCCCTGCTCTGGTCTCATCCTGCCTCTGGTTGCAGCAGTGACACAGTCCCGAGTTTGTAAGTGGAAGGTGAAGGATAAGGAGATTAAAACACCCAGCCAAGGCCACATGGGAAGTTGGTAGCAGAGTTCTGAAGGCTGAAAACTCTTATTAATTTCAGCTCTTGTGCTTTTGAAACAACAACATGTCTTTTTCCTGTCGAAGGGCAGTTGTGAGAAAACACACCAAATATTACAGAAACAAAATTATGAGACCCTTAAATACCTCATTAAACCCACCTTTGTTTGGCACCTGTAAATCTTCCATTCAGAGTCAGATTTGTGCCATTTTTCCTAGATTTGGGGCATACTGCAAATGTAAATATAGAATAAATGAGAATTTTTATCCATTATATAATTCTAGTGTTTATAATCATCTCAGACACCCAGTGAGGCTTTGTGGTTTTTAACTCCTGGTGTCTACCCAGCAAGAAGGAAATACTCAGCCAACAGTAGGGAATTATATTTGCATCTTCAACAGAGATGCTTATGATATTTGCTAAAAAGGTTGTTGTTATGAAAGAATCATAACATTGACATGTTTTAAGGCCTTTTGAACACAAGACAGAAAACAGCAGGAGGAAAAGGGTGGAAAGTTTATACAGAAATTACTTCTGAGAAGCTGTCACTGGGAAAACGAGAAACACATTTCCCTGGAGGAGCAAGGATTTGGGTTTGCAGGGGCCACAAGTTAACAAAGTGGGGAGGAAGAAAACGATGCATTTCCTGAAAAGAGAATAAAAGCCAACAGAAAGTTTTGCCGTGACAGGAGTGAGAGTTGTCTAAGAGCAACCAGGAAAATAGTTGGGAATTGCTGGTGGAGCCGAGGATGGGGAGGAAAGGCCAGCTGAGTCCCATCAGCCTGGCCAGGGCTTTGTGCTCCTCCTGTCATAGGCTGCTACTTGATGGCTCTTCTCATCTGCATCGGCCCCATCGAGACGAGCCACGTTCTTAATCAGCTGATAAATGAGACAGTGAGAGCTGGAGCTTGGAGCGAATATTGTTCCTTCAGAGAGACCATTTCTCAAACTGAACAAATGGCCCTGAAGCTGCTGCTGACTTTGGGTAACGGATGGTCTGTCTGAAAGGTGGTTTGTTGGGGTTTTTTTAGGTGCATGTGTAGAAAAGGCACATTTTTTGATGAGCTGTGATGGGAGCAGCAGGTACGGTGCTGGGGCACTGCAGCCTTGTGGGGTCAGGCTGTCCCAATATCTGGGCTGATTTCCATGTCCTGCCTTGGGATGAGCTTCTCTCTGTGTCTGGGGACGTGCCCCCTGTGGCTGCTTGTTGTCAAAGTTGCATCATAGAATCGTCAGAGAATCACACAATGATTCAGCTTGGAAAGGGTCTTAAAGATCTTCTTGTTCCACTCCCTGCCATGGGCAGGGACACCTTCCACTAGCCCAGGTTGCTCCAAGCCCTGTCCAGCCTGGCCTTGGACACTTCCAGGGATGGGGCAGCCACAGCTTCTCTGTGTCAGGGCCTTGCCACCCTCACAGGTGTTGGACAGGGCTTGGAGCAACCTGGGCTAGTGGAAGGTGTCCCTGCCCATGGCAGGGAGTGGAACAAGATGACCTTTAAGGTCCCATCCAACCCAAACCAGTCTGTGATTCTAACATGGTTGCAGTGCAGTGCCTGCTCGAGAGGCACAGCTTTATGGACACACTTAATTTCCTTCCAATCCACAAAATTATTCTAGTACTGGGTTTGAACAACATTAGGAAAATGATGCAATGGATACAACAAAAGCTGCAGTTATCCTGCAGGGATTTCAATGTAATAATATTCAGGCCGACATAATCAACAGAATCTCTGAACTGTTCAAGTTTCAGCCAACATTGGCAATTAAGAAATCTTACCAAGAAATGTAACTTAACTCCTTATTAGCACTTGGATCTGTATCAGGAACACTGAAAAAAATAAAATAAAAAAAATCCAAGAGCATTTTTCAAATTAACAGCCTTGAGGGCAATATAATGTAAGTTCAGCCAGAGTGAATCGAGTAGGAATAGTTAATTTAGTTCTAGGAAACCTTAGAATCCCTCATCTCCTCATCAGCAGTAACTTGCTTGTTAAAGGAAGACAAATGAAAATGTTAATCAGCAAAGATTCACACTGGGGGATTGCTTGGAATGAATCACTCCTACCCGGCAGCCCTGGCGAGGTCATGTGTATGTAACCGGCTCTGCCGACTCCCAAACACTCCGAGCTGGAGAAAGTTGGCTTTAAAAGAGCTGTGCCACAGCCTGCTTGGCACAGAGGCTTCGTCACACCTGCACAGGGTGGCCACAGGATTGGGACCAGCGCTCTCAGTGTTGGCACCTCTCTGAAAAGTGGTTTTATGGCTCTGTTTTCACCCAGCTCTGGGTTAGGGCTGATGAAGCTGCCCCGTGTTGGATTTGATGTTGGTCCTTGAGCATATTTGGCTGTGTTGTGATGTTGTGCACCTTGGGGAGGGGAAGCAATGCCCTCAGGGCTTCATGGCCAGGTAAATATGTCTAAGAAATTACAGGACTTTTAAAATCTTGTTAGTTGTTCTTTTCCGTTTTTTATTCCCCTCCTTCTTTTTTTTTTTAACTGAAGAACCAGCTCTGGCTGGTTATATGGACCATAGATTTAAAAATAGCTGGGTTCCTTCCTGTCTGAGGTAGAGAGAAAGATATAAGCCTGATTTATTGGCTGTCCAGTAGACTTTATATTCAATTTCCTCTTGTCACATTCCTATCAAGTAACTGCATGAGTGTAGCAGAGACAGGGGGAGCCTTTACAGAATAAATACATTCATTTACATGATGAATACCTATATTCACATGACTAAAAGTCCCTCTTCAAACACTCAAACAAATAAATACCAGCCAAACATTGTTAGCAAAACGCTGGTGAAGAAAAGCAATTGCAAATATTTGAATTTGATGTGTTTGTGAATACACTTTTATAGGGGATGCACTGAAATGAGTGTCACATCCAATATAACGAGGGATCAATCCTGCTCTCTGGAACAGTCATGTCTTCCCTTTCCTCCTTTTTGCCTTGCTGTGCCTGTGGTGGCTGATGCTGCACAAGGAGAACATGGAATCACTAAGGCTGGAAAAGACCTCTGAGATCATCAAGCACCAGCACCACCACCCTGTTCACCACCAAACCGTGTCCTGAAGTGCCATATCCACACATTTTCTGAGCACTTCCAACGATGGTGACTCCACCACCTCCAAGGACTCAGCTCAATGGAGCATCCTGTGTGTCCTGGGAGAGGAAAACCTTCAGGCAGGGATTTTCTGGGGTGCAAACACAGGACTGGCTGAGCCAGACTTGCTCAAAAGCAGATCTGAGAGAGCAAAATCAGGAATAAATACATTTAAAAAAAGAAGTTAAATGAGATTTAAAGCTTCTCTGCAAGTTGGCGTCACAGTTTGGGCCAAGGTTTGCTAAATTCCTGCTGGGCTGAATGCAGAAGTGGATTTTCCTTGTGAGATGTTTCCACTGAGAGTAAATATTTGCTTCATGTTCAGAAGGTCCAAGGTTTCTGCTTGGGTTATCAAGCAGGAACAACACTGAGAGCTCCATTTTACATTTCCATGAGTTCCAGTAGCTGGCTAAAACTTCCACAAACTTCACATTACACGTACAAACAGCTCTTATTTATCACTTCCATCATATGTTAAAAATTTTCTTCTTTTCAGAGAAAACTTGGCCTTTTGAAAACAGGTTTATGAACTCACACGTATTTATGGAACTGGGACAGAGAACTGACACAGAATGTTCTCAGGATGATGGATGCAATCCTGTCTCCAGGGAAAAAAATTAGGAACCCAACCAAGGAAAAACACTCTGGAAAACTTCACATCAAACAAGGAAACGAAGGAGTGAGAAGAAATGAAACACATTTAAGATCATGAAAAGGGAGTTAGTTCACGTCTGAGTTTTGTCTGATGCCCTGGTGATGGCCATCAGTGAAATCAGTGTGTGGGCACCCAAGCCAAGCTCAGGAGAAAGGCCAGCACAGGGATCATTGCAATGGTCAGTCCTGGGCACTGAAATGTATCCAGCTTGATTTGCTCCAATGAATTCAAAAATACTTTCCCTGTGTTGTATTAAACATAAACAAAGCCTTCACTTAGATTACATATTCTCCTGTACAAGTATGTTATTTTAATTTCCCCCAAGAGCTAAAAAAAGAACCTTTTTTTCATTTTTATTTGATATACATAATGTAGGCTGGCAGTATTAGTGTAAGTGTTTTCTATTCATGGTTTTCTGAAACTTTCTGGTAGAAGGCTTTGAAATCAAACACCCTTTCTTTTTATCATATATTACTTCCTCCCCTGGAACTATTCCGTCTCTGTGCAGGGATCCCATTAGGCTTTTAACTTTCATATGAAGAAAAAAAAACCCACCAAAAACCTGTGATAAAAATGTATTGATGTTTGAACACCATCCAAAGCAGTCAACTTCAAACCCAACAACACAGACACACAAATTTTGTGAATGGAAAATGGGGATTTGATTTACTGGGAGGGGGAAAAGCTTTTGCATAGGCATTGACTGTGTTTAATGGGCCATCTATTGACTTTGGGCATACCCAACACAACTGGTGTTTGCAACTGTGTTTAAGGCTAATTTTGCAAAGGAATGGGCCACGGGTTTATAGAAACCACAAGTGACACAAGTGACTTGTAGGCTGGGGGATGTCTGCAGGATTGTTTGTTCTTGCAGCAGCCAAGGAGCCCACGATGGCTGTGGTTCTACTTGCACACTGAAAAATGGTATCAAGCAGGAAAATACAGATTTGAAAGGCTTCAAACTATTGTACATGGTTAAGAACTTGAAATTATGAGCTTCGTGGATTTTCTTTTTGGTGTTCACAATGCATCTTTGGGTTTAATTTTATGGAAAGCTTCTCTTCAGCCCCACTCAGGTCTGTTCTTTTTTCCTTAAGTATTTCAATGGATTTGGAAGATCCTCTTTGACCAATGCTTTTCACCTTTTGAGATAAGCTAATATAATAACAATAACAATAACAACAGCAATAATAACAATAGTAGTAACAATAACAACAGTAACAATAATAATAGTAATAGTAGCAGTTTTATAAAATTAAAGCCATAAATCTGTTCCATCTGAAATCAGCCAGACCCTCACCCAGACTCTTGTGCAAACTAAAGGACCTGGCCAAGTGTTTGGGATGCTGAAGAAACCTCTCAAGCAATAGAGATAAAGAGGAGGAAGGACAGAGGGCTCGAGGTGCCCAGACTGAATTAGCTCATGTTTATTATTGGAGCACAGGGTGTTGTGGCTTGAAGGAGCATTTACACCCCTGCAAGGAGGGTCCCAGGGGACACACATTCGCCTGGGCTGAGACTCTGTTTTCAAACCCAGCTGCAGAAATGCCAAATTTCTGTCAGGGGTGATGACCCCAGTAAGACCCAAGGTGTGAGAACCACCTCATGGCATCCTCAATTTCCCTGATTTATGCCCAAATTGCCTTTTTCTCTGCTGGTGTTCGGTAGTTCCCACAGCACAGCAGATCACACTCACTTCTGTCCTCAAATATCTGCATGACCATTCCATATCCACCAGCCAGGAACCCCTGGCCAGGTAAATCCTGTGATGCTGCTTCTGTTCCTTGGCTGGAAAGACATCCAAACACCTCCTGGAGAAGCACATGAAATCCTAATAATTTAACACATCCCTTTCCTTCATGTGACACCCACACCTGCACCAAAAAAAACTCAGGCAAACACCCTTGGTGATAATTTAGAGAAAAAACAAGTTCAGGAACATCAGAAGTGATTTAATTAAAATAAAAAAAACCTGCTGGTGCTTGACATAATTAAGGGTGTTTGATTTGGCTCTGAAGCAACAAAACAGCTTCACACAGGAAAGTGGTTGCAGCTTTTGTCCTAACAAATAGGAAGCATCATTTATTCTCTGCCAGCTCTGTACCAATCCCCTGCTGTTAAAAACCTTTCAAACATTTCTTCTTCACTTTTCCTGGCACTGCAGAGCAAAAGGAATTGTTTGACAGGTATTAATTTTGAAAACAAATGGTCGATTTTCGGATCAGCTGCTGACGAGAAGGCAGGGAAAGAGCAAATTGCAGGTTTTTTAATTGCAAACTGGGAATTTTATAAACAAAATACACACAGAGTATCATTTATAATCACGAGCCAGGCCAGAGCAATAATTATGATAAATCCTTTGTCAACCCTACTAAGAAGTCTTTTATGAAGTAGGAGGGAATTAATTCACGTTCTAGACAATAGTTCAATAAAATGCTTTCCAGCCCTTCTGACATATGGAATTCCACATGGGCTGCAATCAGATGTTCCCCAAATCACACTTTTTCATTGCTTAACTCCTTGACAGTTTAATGTAAACAAGCACTGAATTCATTAAGCTGCAATTTTAGAGCTCTCTAATTAACTGAAACAGCTGAAGTTTGACTCTCCAAACACATGTTAAAGGCTTAATTTTCAAGACATAAACCACTGTAAGACCTGCAGTTTATTAACATTTGAGGTGTTCAGCAGAGAACCTTTTCCTTGTGCTGTTATTCAAGGTTCTGCAAAATGTGGATTTCCAATATTGTAGCATAAAGTAATTAACAAAAGAATAAAAGGTCTTGTTTTTATAATGAAATGCTTTATTGCTTCGATTTGGAAACAGAAAATTTTGGGCAGTGAACAGCCTGATTATTTTTGTCCAGTCTTTCAGATTATTTTCATTGCTCCGTTAAACGTCCCGTGGCTCCCTAAATAGCACTTGACTAAACTTATGTGCACCACACTAAACGTATTGAAGCTCTACCCCTCACAAATCAGGCACATTCCTGCTCTGTGTGGTTCATACCATGCTCATGACAGTCCATTCAATATTTTGGATGCACCTCTGATGCAGGAGGAGGGGTTTTAACCCATTAAAGTCTTTTAATCTTTACCATGACTTGGGCAATGTCCTTCTGGAAGCAACGAGGCTTTAATCTTTCTACAGTCTTAGGTATTAAAAAAATGGCTTTAGACTTTAAAGAGATTAGGTTTAGATTGGATATTGGGAAGAAATTGTTCTCTGTGAGGATGGTGAGGCCCTGGCACAGGTTGGGCAGAGAAGCTGTGGCTGCCCCATCCCTGAGAGTGTCCAAGGCCAGGTTGGACAGGGCCTGGAGCAACCTGGGCTGGTGGAAGGTGTCCCTGCCCATGGCAGGGAATGGAAGAGGTGAACCTTAAGCTCCCTTCCAACCCAAACCATTCCATGATCCTGGGACACACTGTATTACACAGCAGCAAGCGGGTAGGTCAGGTGACTGATATGTCTTCCTCCCTTGGACCTGTATGATCCTTGCTTGAAGCCAGGTGAGACCAGAAATGATTGGAACAACATAAGATATTTGGTTGCTCCAAAGGTGTTTTTAAATTCAGCTCCTTTGAACTGGATTTGGCCACCTTTTAATTCTGAAATTAAGGTAACCACAGCAACAGCATCACTTTAAATGGGGGCAGACACAGCATCTCTGTGAGTCAAGGACCTCATGGCAAAGGTGTATCAGAGCTGATGGAGGGGAGAAAGCCCATTTAGCTCTTCCTGTCCCACCAGTTATGGATGATGTCCATTCAAAACATGTCTGACATGACCTCTGCTGGTTCAGCAGACACTGAACTGGGCCGTGGTGGGACTTGCCTTGCTCAGCTGTGCCCTTTTCTTCCACATCAGATAACAAATCTGCCCCTGGGCACCAGGTGCTCTGTCCCGCCTGCGGCTTCACATGTGAAATGTGAAGAGAGGAGGAAATGGCAGGAAGTGAAGCACCATCAGCAAAACTTTCATGTGGGTTTTGTTCCCAGGAAACCACTTCCTCTGTTTGTACGGCCTGGAGCAGGGATGGGACTGCATGGGGACTCTGGCTCTCAGCTCATTTAGCCAAGCCAGGAAAGCCATGGCACCCAACTAAAATCAAAGGAGGCATTTTTTGTATTATTATTACATGTTTATCTGAATTCTGCTGTCATGAAGTTTTTGTTGCGTGGGAATTTCCCTCCTCTTCTTTTTCCTTTCTTCCTCTCCTTATTTTTTTCCCTGCCAAAACTGATTATAGGGAAATAAATTTTTAAGAGTTAGTTTGGACCAGAGAAAAAACCCACTAAACTCTTGTGAGTGGGGAATTAACACGTGAATTCACATCGCAGAGGAGCACAACAATGCACAATTGGACTAATGTTTGGACAAATGACACGATTCCTTGGTGTTCCCCTATCTCATTGATCACTTACCTACTGAGGGTGGGGCATCCACCAAAGGGATAGGGCCCAGTAGCTTTCTGGGAAATTGTGGCCCATTCTCCTGTGCTCATGTGAAAATGCACCTCCATCAATGTGTGTTAGTAACTTGTAATGATTAGAAAGTTGATTTTCTTTTCGTGTATCTAATGGGAGAAAATGAAGAGAGATCTGTGCAGTCTCAGTGCTGTTTGATTTCCCACATCACTGTGAATGGCATTTCTAAGGCTCAACACTTGTCTTTCCCATGGCCAACCATCTCCCTCTGCTTTCAAAGGGATGGGCAACAGAGTGGCTCCATTTGATAAAATCTGATTATCACCACTTCAGCTGAGTACAAAACTCCTGATACAAAACTCTCTATAACAAACTTTTCCCACTGTGATTCTACCGAGGAAAATATTGACTGTCACCACTCTGATGACACAAAGACCACAGAAGCCAAAGGAAAAAAAACAACCTGTTATTTGCTTTATTTTCTATATGTAGGCAATGACACAGTGAAGACTCTAAGCATGTGCCTGACTGTAAGCCTGGGATTGGTTTTATAGAAATTAAAAAAGATTTCAATCTATTGTTAAACTTCTGTGCCTGCTTACAGGCTTTGCTAAGTCAACACTTCTGTCCACTGGAGAGGCTCTGAGAATTTTGTACAACAGAATAGGAAGGTTACATGGAGCTGGATCCAAGCGCTGGATCACAATTGGATGTGTAATTAGTTGGTATTAATAAATTTTCCATTGTGGAGAAGCTCTTGACAAAAAAGCTCTGTCGTCCCAAAACATCTGCCATGGGAAATGTATGGGCAGCAAGGGCTGAAGTGGATTCCCTGCACATGGTTGAATGAAGTTCTTACAAATCCCACATAATTAAAAAGAAAGAAGAAAAAATTGTTTAAATACTGAAGTGCATCGTTCATTATCATAAAAATCCTCCAGTGTAGAGGAAGACTCCCATTCTTTCTGAATTAAAAGATGAACCTTTTCATGGGTCATCTCCCAGCTTTGGTTCTCTTCACAAATAGTGCACTTTTAAGCCAGTAAAATTCCATGTTTCTCTCCACATACAGATGTTTGGGAAGGCTTCAGGTTGCTCCAGGTTCCAACACCTCTGTGACAAGGGCAGCTGCAAGGACCAGCTTGGGAACTACTGGACCCCCTGGTCCTAAGGGCTGAGAACTGGAGTGGATTACTGGGAGTGGCTGGGCTGCCTTCCCCAAACTGAAATGGGAGGGGGTTGTGGGAGAGGAGAAGGAATTAGAAAGTCATTTAATGTGTCTGTAGCAAGTGAATTTGTAAAAAAAATAAAAGGGGGAAAACTTGGTAAAGGTTTCATCTGTGGCCAAGGCCTTGCCTCTGTAATGCCTCGTTCCAGCTGATAACACCCCTACATGACACCAAGAAGGTGAAGAGGAGAATAATCCTGAAACACAGCAGGAAGGCCATAAGTGAGGAGCACGGGGGAAGGTCTCCCTGGAGCCTCATGTCCTGAGGTGCATCTGGAAGTGCACAGTGTGGAGCTGACACTGGCAGGATGTGGAGCTGCCAAGGGCTGGGAACTGCTGCCTTTCCCTGCTGACCCAGCACCCAGCCCTTGGGATGGGGATGTGGCTCAGCACAAAAAGCTCCTGGAGTGGGAAAGGGGATTGCAGTGGTGCAGAGTCACCTGCCAGCTTGCAAAAAGCAAACCCCAAGCCAAGCCGTGTCCCGGGGCCAGAGGCTTAGCGAGGTTAGTCACCAGCAACCAGAGCATCCCAAAATAAACACCTACGTGTTTTTTGTTCCTTGGTTGGATGGTTGCACCCCTTGAGCAGGGACAGGCTGGAACAATCTCCCTGGAGCGCCTCAGGATTTGGTTTGGAGGTAGAAGCAAGGCCTTAAGTCAATTAACAGCTGTTGGAAAAATCCATGCTAGGAAAGACGTGGGGAAATTGTGAGAGCAACCACAGGTCGCTTAGGTTGAGAGAGCTGGGGATGGTACAGGGGAGGAAAGAGCAGAACCTGCATCCCAGAGCAGTTCTGGAAGCACAATGTAAAGCAGCTCTGAAAATGCTGCTGCCTTGTCCTGTCTCACCCTTCCTTCTCCTGCTCCTCTTCATGGTGATGCCTCATAGCTGGAAACCTGAGAATAACTGCCAACTGCTCTATTTATAGGACAATTTTAACCTCTTTTTCTGTTCAGGATCACTGCCAGGCCAATCACTGTGCTCTCAAAGGGCATTTGAGCAACATAATTTGTGAAATGCTTCTTCAGGTATTTTGCTGAGCACCCTGATGGCAGATGGATAAGCACAGTGGACACATTTATGTTCCTCAGCTGGAAGAATGTGGGTCATTTCTGGTGTGGACAGTTCCACTTAACAGCATAGGGCTTTAATTCCCTGAAAATGTGCTGATGTGAGATAGAAATCATCATTCCATGGACATTTGCTCTGGTGAAATCCAAAGCAGAATGGTTGATGGTGAGAGCAGAGCAGCCTGGGGAACCAAGGGTGATGATGGCACTGCTGTCAGGGGAGGGCTTGGGATTCATGGAACTTGCCTCCTGCTTCAGGTCTCTGGCATGGTCATCCCACCCCATTCCCACCACCATTTCCTCATTTCTTCTCTGTGATGTGGAAAAAGATGTTCACTGGGATGTGTCCCTCATCCTTGGGGCAGCAAAATTTGGTTTGTCTCCACCTCATTCCTTATTTTGCACAGTGTGATTGTGCTGGTGCTGATGAGCAGACACACTGATAAAATTTAAATATTAGAAACCAAATTGTGCCAAGGAGCTTGGTCAACTTTCCCTGACTTTGAGCCATTGCTGGGGGTGACTCTGATCTTCCCCACCACCCACAGCCTTCCCCTCAGAGAACTTTAATGACCTGAAAAATAGTTTTGCTTTGTCACTCATTATTTGCAGATCAGTTTGGTACAAACCCCACCAAGAAGGTGAGCAGGACATTCCAAAAAGATTTAGAAGACTCTGCTTGTATTAAAGGAAAGAAAATTTCACACAAGTCTTTGCTCTGTTGTGTTGTCCCTGTAGGTCAGAAGCATCCTGGGTGAGGCTGCTCTGGTGAGGTCTTGTGGTTTTGCTAAAAACAACAGACATGAGATAATTACACAAATAGGTCCTGACCTCCAGCTCTGTCTGATGTCCCATTACATCCAAGTGGTTTGGACCAGCACCATAACTCAGGCTGAGGTCCTCTCCATCCAGTAGAGGATGGGGTTTGTCCCTTCACTCTGTGACACTTGTGGCTCTGAAGGTATTTTGATAAGAAGATGCTTAGTAGGTGTTTTTTGTTGGCTGAAATCACAAAAAATCTTGAGAACAATGGGGTAAAATCCTGAGCTCTAGTTAATTATTTATTGATGATGACTCTTGCAGAGGAAGAAGATGCTTGAGAAAAAAAATAATAGGTAAAAAATTGTTAGCAAAAGTTCTTATTATCATTCCTGGTTTGCCTGATCAGGTTCTCTTTCACCCAAGGCTGTCTCCACTTTACCATGAAAATGCAGGTGTTGGACATAATTTTCATGTTCAGGATTAAAATCAATATCTCTTATACAACTGTGTGCCTGATCCAGATCCAATGAAGTCACCAAAGCCCCAGATGTCACCAAATCCATCTGTAATGAATTTATTCCTTGTGTCCATAACACAACCTCCAGGTACAATCCAAGGTCTGGCTGTTGAAGACCCATCTGCTTCAAATTATGGATGGGCATTTTTCTTTTTCTTGTGTATGAGTTCACCCAAACACCACGAGGACTTTTGCGCCGAAATAAAATAATGAAGAAGGATTAAAAATGTGTGAGGCAGGAGAAAAGAATTAATTATAATTAATTATGCTGAAAAGCAAAATCAATCATTGTCTCCCTCCTTGACTTATTGGTGGCTAGAATGGCCAAATTGTCTTCTGAAAAGGAAGTGAAACCACCATTATGGTCCAAAAAACAATAGTTAATAAGTGACTTCAGCTTCAAGTTGTAAAGGATTTGGGGCAGACGATGACTTCTTTGGCTCACACATAGACCCCACAAAGCATTTAGACTGTCCCAGAAATTTTTACCTTCACCAAGAAACCGTATGCCCTTACTGGAGCACTTCTGTAAAACCACGAGTGAAATGTAATGAGTTCAGCATTTTCATATCATTCTAATTTTCTGAGCTGATATTTGAGATAAAAGACAAAGCCTGCCTTGGTTTCAGTTCAGAGGACGTTCTGTACTATGGCTTCACTTTTCTGAAATACTGATCAAAGCAGAGCTGTGAAATCTTACTATCCCATTGCTAACTGCACTGTTGACTTTGTGCATACTTCCAAAATCCCTGCTTCCCCTTAGACCTTTTGACCACCTTATTAAAAGAAAAAAAAAGCAAGATATTTGCATTTGGTACTGTTCAGTACTTTCTTGCTAAAATCAGGCTTGCCAGGGAGGTGAAACACAATTTTCCTGTTCTATAATTAAAAGAATAAACCTTTTCCATGGTACCTCCAAGGTTGCTCTGCTCTGAAACACGTGTGGTATCGCTTTGCCTACTGTGAGGGATGCAGTTCATTAACCTTGGAGACACCCCCCTCATCAAAGAAAGGAGGAAAACGACTCACGACTTTTCCCCTCAGATTCTCTGATTATATTAATCCCAGAAGATGTGAACTTCATTTTCTTCCCATCTGGGGCGAGGATCCAGCAGGGAGAATTTCAAGGTACCCAAATGTTTCCATAACTGTCTCAAATAACTTCATGCATTTCAGTTCAGCAGCTGTGTAACCAAGTGTGGAGACGTGGGACTGCCCATCAGGCTCAGCCTACCCCTGTCCCTGGGTTCCCCTGGAAGAGGAACCTTTTAGGGGGGTTCCTCACCCATCACCTGATGCCATCTGGGTGATATTTCCTCTCATATTTTTTCCAATAGCTTTTTCACTCAATAATTTAGCTTTTAAATAAAGAAAGAAAGGAGATGTGGTGTTGGTGGAGTGACAAAATGTGACTGTCTGTGAAAGTGTCTTTGAGGCAAGTTTCCCAGCAGGGAAGGGACCAGCTGGACCAGTTAGACAGTGGGTGGTTTGAGGTGACACAAAAATGACTCTGCTGCTCCTGGGGTGGTTTTCTGCAGTGGCCGTGGGGATTGCAGACCTACAGGAAACTGTAATTTTCATTTCAGCAAATGTAACATCCTGGGGACACCCTCATGGGTGGGGGTGATGATTGAGGAGCTGGAAGCACACATGAATTTTGTATGGGGTCTGACACCTCAGATGGGGCATCTGCACATGAGCTTTGGACACACAGGATCCCTCACCCATAGCAGGGGACTCGTCTCCACACGTGTGCAGGGGGTGACTGGGGGAGCTGACACCGTGTTCAACTTGTTTCTGTGGTCTCTGAACATCAGCCTTGAAGTCAATCTTCTTTCCTGGAGGAAAAAAAATAGTAGTTTTGACATTCCAAGAAATCCCAAAGGGAAAAATACTGAAAATTAAATGGGTTGGTCTCCGTCCAAGTCACTTACTCATGGGAGATAAATGATTTCGTATGCTAATGACCATTCCCTCAAATCTCTGACATTTTCTTACAATGTACTTAAGTACAGTTTGTTTTGCTTTCTGTCTCCACAACAATTACAAAGATTTATATTTTATTGCTCCGGTTATGTTTGCCAGGACCACACTTCCTTTCCTTTTTAAAGGCGCAGTGATATTGTCTGGTGCACGGCACAAAGCAGAGCCTTCTGAACCGCTCAAATGAAAATAAACAAGGCTGAACTTATCTCGGGGAAGAGGGCAGACACTTTCTCTCGCCACAGCACAGCCAATAAAGGCTTCTGGCTCTTTTCTCCTCGACAGATCAGTACACACAGAATCAGCAGCAGTTCATAAGCAAGACAACTCTGTCACCTTTTGTGATAACTTGAAATTAATTCCTCCTTCCATTGTGATTATGAGTGGCTAAAACCTGCCACCTTTCCAGGCGCTTCTGGTGGTAATTCCTTCAGTCCTACTGTTTGGCAAAGGGATGCATGTGGAGGAGGGACTCCTGTGGTGGTGCAAGCTGGTGGAGGAACAAAGTGCCACTGTGTGCAGGGGCAGGTAGCACAGACAGGGATTGTTCCCAGCGACACCTTTCCCTGCCTTCTCCACCCGTCTCCCAGCTCTCCGGGTGACTCACATCTCCACTGAGGAGGACCCATGGGAGGGGGAGAACTTTCGTTCGTGGCCTCCCTGCTGACTCTGCCAACCAGGATGCTGGGGCTAAATTAGCACTGCTGGGTTGAGACTGCAGGGAATGGAGCTGAGGTCATGATGTTTCAGCCTGGAAACCAGATAATCCCGGGCTGCAGTGGCGCTTTGCCCACGGCTGTCTGAGGAGCCTTTTCCATCACCCTGTGTCTGCCATGTCTGAGCAGCTCAGCACCAAGAGAGGTGCTGAGCCCCCACAGCGCTGCTGTGGCACCCCACTGCCTGCCGCTAATGACAAAATCACCCAGAATCACAGGATATGCCAAGTTGGAAGGAACTCCCAAGGATCATCAAGTCCAACTCCTGGCCCTGCACAGGACCATCCCCAAGAGTCACACCCTGTGCCCCAGAGTATCATCCAAATGCTCCTGGAGCTCTGTCAGCCTTGGTGCTGTGCCCACTGCCCTGTGGAGCCTGTTCAGTGCCCACCAACCTCTGGGGAAAGAATATTTTTCTAATATCCAACCTAAACCTCCCCTGATACAGCTCCAGGCCATTCCCTGGGATCCTGTCCCTTGTCCCCACAGAGCAGAGGGCAGTCCTTCCCCTCCTTCCCCCCCCATGATGAAGTTGTAACTGCAACGACGTCTCCCCTCAGTCTCTTCTCCAGGCTGAACAGACCAAGTGTCCTCAGGGGCTCCTCAAGTGGCTTCACCATCTTCCTTGCCCTCTTTTGGATGCTATCTAATAGCTTCATATCTGTTCTCTCATCATTTTATGCCCCATGTTGTTTCAAAAGCATCTTCCCCCTCTAGACCCACTGGCGTGGCAGAGAGCAGGGTGGTCAAAGACATCCTGATTCCCTGACCAGGTCTGGCTGCCCGAGCTGTGGGCAGTGACCGTGGGAGCACTGCTGGTCCTCTGGAACCCAGACCTCCTGAGGGGTGGCCGTGTGTGTGAATTGGCTTCATGGTTCAATTCCAGCCAAAAATGGGCTGCTAACAATGACCTCAGGCAGGTCAGACCCAGTCTTGTTTGTGCAGACAGGGAGAATCCACTGATTGTGGCTTCCTTGGGAATCGTTTACAGGCCATGAGTAATGTGGACCACAAGATGAAAAAAAAATATATATAAAAAGGCAGTCTAAAATAAAAAAAGAAAGGAGAAAATACAGTGCAGTCAGTGTTTCCTGCTGTGTGCTATGAACACCTTGAGCAACACCATTACCAAAAGTCTCTGTTCAAATGAGTTGTGCCAGTTTGGAAATGGAAAGTCTGGTGAAAAATGATGTCCATAGTTGCCCCTCTTTCAGGATCATCATCACTTGCATGGGTTTCACCAGAAAAATGCAAAGTGGTGGTGACTGCAGTCTGTGACCAACCATTCCCCTTTAATTTAAAGTTTTAAGCACTGTCAGTAGCTGGGAAACTGCATCATAGCTGGATGCAGTTCTTAACTTCCTAAGGATCCCCTGCTTGAAATGCACATTATTTAGGGTTAGGAATGTGCATTGCATGTTCCTATATTATATATCCTTTGTCATCATTTTCTCTATAGATTGTAATGATGGACTCAGAAATCCAGGTTTCAATTCCTGGCCCCTTCCTTAGACTTCCTGTATGACCTTGGGAAAGTCTCCTTATGCTTCCATTTATCACTCAGTACTTTGGGAAAAGGAAATAAGAGCACAGGATACTCTTTTGTGTGCTGCAAAAAGCAGCTTATTGCCAAAATTTTAATGAGAAAAAATGCCGATCACTTCCACGGCTGATGAAAGAGCAGGAGGATGCCATGAAGCGTTTTCAAAACCTTAATAATTCCCTGTGGTTCTAAAGATATTTTGGTTTTCTCACCACTAGTCAGCCTTCTTGTGCCATTTGTTCCTGGTGTCTTCCAGGAATTCCTTGTGCAGTGCTCATCGCTGAGGTCTTTGTCTGCTGAGAGCTGAAATATGCAGCCTAATAAAGATATTTTATCTCAAAGCTTCATGGCCAGAACATCTGAGTATCTTCCAGTGTGTTTATTATCATGCTAATGATGATTATGATAATAATAATAAAAGGCAAACTGCAGGAGTGTCCCTCAGCTTGTGTTCAGTCTAAGCATTGCTCGTTTGAGCTGTTTTGGGAGATGGAGAGAGGATTTGATGAGTTGGATGCCACGGTCAAGGTGTGTTGTTGGCAAACCCCACCTGCCCCCCATGGACTTGAAACAGAAGGGTCTCTGAGGTCTCCAGCCCCCCTGGCACAACATGTGGTGGTGCACAATCCCCTGTGATGTGGCTGTGGCTCCTGCTCACCATCCTCCCCCTCGGTGGGAGCGTGGCCGGGCCACCACTGCAGGCAGCATCACCACTCAACAGAACAATAAAGTCTGAGCTCCTGTTCCCAAAGGGAGAACATAAATCGTAAGATCTTTCCTAAAAATATGGATTATGAAAGTGCATCCATTTCTATTGTCTTGGTGAAACATTGTGTTAACTGAGCTTAATCAAACACACATTATTTGTTTCTGTGGATGAAATTCTCCGGCCTGTGTTACCCAGGTCAAACCAGATGATCTAATGGTCCCTTTGGCCTTAAAATTCCCTGAAACAATGAAACATGGCTTTCATTAATGGAGCTAGACATTTGGAAGAATGGACTACGAGCTACACATATTCTAATAATACATCTTTCAGATTCCTATGGCATTTGTCCATCTTTTTGCCAGACTGCAGCTTGTGGAGTCAGGCAGGGCCCTGATCTCTCTCCCTGGGGAACAAACTCCTGACCCAGCTTTGTCTATTGCAAAGCAGATGTCTGCGTCCTCTTGCAGGACATTTGACCATCCAAACCCAAGTCTCTGGGGAACTTCAATCTCCTTTTCTCTCCTTTCAGTCATGGATAACAAAACTCCTGCTGTCCATGATATGCATCATGTTAAAACCCAGTCCAAAGTCAAATTCTATTCCTGGGGTTTTAGTTTCTCCATTTTCTGTGATGACCTGCTTTGACACCAAGACAAAGAAAAGAGAAGGCTTTGGGGTGACCTCATTATGGGATACTCACTTACAGGTTGAACTTGGTGATCCTTGTGGGTCCCTTCCAACTCAGGACATTCTGTGATTCTGTGTTTCTGTGATTCTGTAATTGTGGACTTCCAGTACCTGAAGGGAGCCTACGAAAAAGATAGAGAGGGACTTTCTACAAGGACCTGGAGTGCCAGGACGAGGGGGAATGGCTTCACAGTGGCAGAGAGTAAGCTTAGATTAGACCTTAGGAAAAAATTCTTCCCTATAAGGGAAGTTGCCCACAAAAGCTTTGGATGCCCCATCCCTGGAAGTGTCCAAGGCCATGTTGGCTGGAGCTCTCAGCAACCTGGCCCAATAAAAGGTGTCCCTGTCCTAGATGATCTTTAAGGTCCCTTCCAACCCAGGCCATTCTGTGGTTATTCTACAATAGGATGATTTCTGGAAATACAATCCCTATGTATCTACTTGCATCCAAGAGGCACTGCTGGTTTGGTCCATACCCATAATTCGGCAGAACAAGACCCTTTGTGCTTCTCCTGGTTGGTCATTGGAGAAGAGAAGGGGAATAGAAGGTAGACACAGCTTAGCAGACATGGGGTTAAGTGTGAGGACATTCAGCAGTCAATGCCAGCAGCAACAGATGGCACCAGGGGACAGTGCAGCCCTCACCTCAGAGCAGCCACATCCCCAGGAACCCCAGGCTTCTCTCTCCAACTCCATCCCCTCCTGACCTCCTTGCTTAATGCCTGTGGATGTGCAGGGGTCCAGCCTCTGGGAGTCCTCTAATTTGTGTGAAAGACCAAGGGAAAAACTAAAAAAACTACAGAAGGATCTCATTGCAAAAAGCAGCCCCCCCGCCTGGCGTGGGGCAGGCTGTGATTACAGACAGTATTTTTCTGAGGGAAGTGATAAATCCTTCCCAAGGCAGGCCCTTGACAGCTGTCAGGCTTTGTGGCTGCACTGGGTATGTGGTGATGTCATTTCAGAGAAGGAATCAAAGATTGGCTTCAATTTGAGGAGGTTTAGTTGTTTTGGTGTTTTTCAAACTTTGCCTTCATTTTCTCTTTTTTTTTTTTTATTTTTTTGACATTGAAAATTCACACAGAGACGTTTCCAAACCCAACCTCTCTCCAAGAGCCTTCCGTCCCCGTTCCCTCTCTCCCTGTTGTCCCGTGCTGGCGCCGGGCACTGGATCCTTACTGGGAAATGGGCAGGTCACACGGTTTACTGTCAGCCACAGAGACCTCTTTGGCCACCAGAGTGAATCACTCTGGAGAGAGTCTCATTTTCTGCACCACCTCCTGAAATGTCAGAGAAAAATAAACCCCACTGTGTGACTGTAATGAGGCATATTCTGGTCCTGTTTACTTTGTAGGCAAACAGCCACTGCCAGCGAGCAGCGTCAGCTATAGGTTCCAAAAAAACCTCCTTTACCAAGGATATTGCATGTGAAGGAGAACTGCCAAATTCTCCAGGCTGGAATGCCTGTTTTCCAGGGAACAGGCTTTTCTGGCACATCTTGAGCAATCCAAAGTCAGATGGTAACCAAGTCAATGATACAGAGACCCTGTGCCAGGAAGATGAGTGTCACCACTGCGAGGGGGCAAATCAGGTGTAAGATGAGTCCCGAATCTCTGCTCCCTCCCAAAAATCATTAATCTTCTCCTGAAGGAGGAACCATCCTTGTCTTGGCCTACGGCCCAAGCCCATCCTGGCTTATCACTCAGCCAAGCCAGTCACTCAACACCGGGACTTTCCATCTCTGAGGATGGACTGCAGGAAGCCAAAACCTGTCACTTCTTTCCTCTGCCTCATTAGATCCTGCCTTTCACAGGATGCTGAAATCAAGATCTTGTGTGTTCAGGGACAGATAAATGGCTTCAGAGCACCAAATAATGGGAATTGTAACACAAGGACCTATCTGTGGCTCTGATGTTTTCCCATTCTCTGGTAAAATTTTACGAGGCCGTAAGTGCAATAATTAAGAAAAAGTTTTACAAAAAGTGCCAATTAACTTTTTTAAAGGGTTCTTGGGTGCAAGTCTGTTGTCATGAGCTTGGTTTGCTGAGCCTCAGCAAAATATTATGGTCTTAATATTGGGAAAAGCTTTGGATGGGTTTAACAGGAGTGATGTGAAAGGAAGGCGCCTCCCATCTCACTCATGGGGGCTGGAGAGCTTTGACAAACCTAATTCTGTAATTCAGGGCCCAACTTGTTAAAATTTAGCCACCAAAAAACACCTGCAGCTTTCAAACCTTTTGGAATTGTCCTGATCTTCAAAAGATGAACAGTCCTGAGTAGTTTTGTTCAAGTTTTGTAGGAATTATAAGGCTGAGAAGGTTTGTTCAGGTGGACTCAACTTCACCAATTGATGAAGCATTTGACCCCAAATTAAATGATGTGTTCATACCAAATCCGAGCAAAGCATCAACACCAGAGTCACATTTCTGGCAGTGGAAATGTATAAGAAAAATATATTTAAAACACATAAATATAGTGAAAATGTGTAATCCTGCCTCTCTAAATCCTCCTGCAGCCTCCATAATTATTGCTTGCTTTGGGTGATTATGTGTGTTTGGGAACTTTAATCTCCTTCTGTTGGCCTGATCTTGGCAGTATCCAAGGCCCTTTGGTCCCTGAGATTTTGGTGATCCTGTGCTGTCCCAGCTATCAGGAGCAGAGATCTCCTCTGTGGTCTCTCCTGACTCTGTGAGATCATCGACACATTTGCACTTCTGTTCCCAGATTACTTAAACACGGTCCTACCTTAATCAGCAAAGTGTCAGCTCTCACACTTGGGAATGACAATTGCAGTGGTAATTTTAAAGGTATTTCTCATCTGCCAGAAGCCAAGATATTTTTAAAATAATGACATCAAGGGAATATTTGGTTTAAAAATTTTAGCAGGAGGGGATGGCTATTTGTTCACTTCACGTTTCCTTTTAACTTCAGGTCCATTTTTTGCTCTTTTCAGGCAGAGATTTCTGTGTAAGCAGTTGCTGTGTAACTGCTTTTCCTTTTCCCTGTAAATGCTGGGTGCCTTATGGAGCAAGAAGCCACAATTGGGAATGCATTCAGAGACCATTAGTACAGGAAGTCGGGTCAAATCCAAAGCAACCATGAACCAGTGGGTTTGAAAACACCCGATGAATGGCCTTTTCATACGGCCGCTTTCAGGTGGAGTTTGTTTTTGGATTAAAGGAGTTTATTCAGGTATTCACAAATATCCCAGCTCTCTGAACTGGCTGGAATGTGGAAACCTCCAAGTCATAATCAATTGCCGTAAAAGGGATTGGCATGTTCTAACTGGGGAATAGAGGGATGAAAGGGTGGTAATTAGGTGACACGCCTTCAAAATGGGATGAAAGACCTAAAACGTCCTCAAAGGCGCAAGAAAATATGAAAATCTCAACTCACCTCTTTCTTTAATTGCAATCAGAACATTTCAAAAATGTTGGTTTGAGATGTTTTGCATGTACTGAAATCCCACATCATTTTTTCCCCCCTCCAATGCCTTCTTGGCAGGGGAATTAAATAAAAAGGCACAACGCAACTAAAATGTGACAGAGCCTCGTTCTCTTCCATCACAGGAACTGGAATTGCTGCACCATGAATAGAATAAAAATGCTCAGGGTGAAAGTTTGGATGGCTGAGATGTGATGCCATTGAAAATACTGTCCTTGGCAAGGTGATGCTTGGAGGTGCATCCACAATTTTTCCCTTTGGACACATGAAAGGGAGAGTTGGTGACCTGAGTTCAGAGAAAGCAGGATTAGAAATCAAACGGGATGGAAACTAGAGCTGTTATCACCATAGGTATCAAATATGGATGGAAAACATTGTTGGGGGAGGAGAAAGACACTGCAGCATTTTTTTTTCCTGGTAGGAGATGTTTAGGGATTGTTTCCTTTCTCCCCACCTTCTTGAGCTTCCAGGAATGGCACATTTTGTGACCTGAACCTTCATCTGGTTCAACAAAGACCTCAATATTTCCAGCACAAACCACCTTTGGCTGTTCACAAGGACAACCCGAGCGCTGTGTGCCAAGTGCTCTGGAGATGCAATTTGCAGCAGAGGTGTTAATTATTGTCCCTGTGAAGCAGCTGAAATGTGGATTTAGAGCACACTTTCACGGCTGTGCACTAAACACAAAGTCAGGTCTTTCGGCTCTCGTTAGGACCAGCTTATTTCAAGCTTCAGTTGCTTTGTGCTGTTGTTAATTGGAGGCTATTGTTTCTCAGCTCAGTGTTAAAAGAAGTAGAAGGCTATTGGGAACTGGCAAGTTTTCTGGAACTAAGTGGAACCTTCTTCCTTTCTCATACTGAGCCCACACTGTATGGCACAGCCATAAACACCCGTTATAAACAGCAAATATATGAGAGGAAAATCCACATTTTACACATCCTGAAGCACTTGAACCTCTGAGTTCTCTGTATTTAGAGAAACATTTGGTAGGGCTTCAGACATCCTTCAAAATAAAATCCATTCCCTTTCCTATTACTTAGTGGTAAATATTTGGCACTTAGTAACTGTATCTTAACTACCTTTTTCCCCCCCCACTGTGGTCCTCACCATCCCACTTGGCACACACCTCCTACCAAACCTTGCTCTTTAAAACACACAAAGTGTCCTTTTCCCCTCCCACAGGTGCTCAGACATGGAAGGATGGGAGGGTTCAAGCATAGCCCTGAAATTTGCTTTCACTATGGACTGATACTGGCAAGAAAGCAATATTTGAAAGGATATTATTGCTGAAATTACTAGAGCAGAGTAGGATGTGTGCATTTTTATGCAGTGTTTTTGCTCTGACCAACCTGTTGACCCAAATTCCATTTTGGTTCTCATATCAACAATTGTTGGGTGCAGTCAGCCAACATTTTTTGATGGAGCAATTTTCTACCCACACTGAAATGTTGTCTAAATTATATATGAAATGCAGGAATTTGGGATAAATTTACAGCCCCCCAAAAGGTGAGATATCGAATTTTGGCTTTCCCACTTCTTTTTAATGATGGCAAGTCATTTTAATTTAGCGCCACAGAAACATTTAATTCTGATTTTCTTCCTTTGACTCATTTGGGTCAACCAGCCCATTATATTTAATAGCATATTATTTTTACATTATGTTACACGTTCCCTGGGCCAACACTGGCACACAGGGTGGAAACTTGTCCCTTCCACTTCTCTGCATCCTTTGCGGTGTTTCCATCAGCTCCACGCTGCTGAAACCAACTCAACTGCTTCCCTTGCTCAGGCTTTTCCAAAGAGTTCTCTTGGAGATGCTCTGCTGCACATTTCCAAGGTTGTGTCCAGCTTGGCAGAAGCCAAGTGCTGCAACGGCCTCTGGTTCCTGAGCTGGATGTTTAAAATTGCCTCCACAAGGATGCTCAACGCTCTCCCTCCTGGTTTCTGGCCATGGATCCCTTGACCAATGTTTGTCCCCCAGTACTGGCTCAACTCCTCTCCATTTGCACAGTCCTACTTCAGTTGCTGCAGCACAAAAGTGCTTAATATTTATCTGGCAGCTCACTGCAATTTCCCCAGTAGATTTTTAGTGCTTGCTGTGGGAATCATGTGTTGTCTGGTGTTCCTGCCTCCAGAATATTTAGATATCCAGAAAAAAAGCTGGAAGAGGACAAAAGCTCAAATCTCTTTGCTGGTGATGAAATCTTTCCATACTCTGCCCTGACCTCCTTATAGTCTTTTCCTCTTTTTTTTTTTCTTTTTTTTTTTTTTTTGTTTTGTTTTGTTTTGTTTTTGGAAAGCATCTCGTTTTCTGCCTAACCTCTGAGTGACTTGCCAGCTCTCCCAGTCCCATATATTAACCACTGAAGAGAATTGCTGCGTTGAAAAGTCTGAGCTTTATTCTGAGACTGCCCCTTTCTGAATTTCATCCTTTGCTAAGTTTAGGAAATGCCACGCTCAGCCTTTCCAGCCTTGCTGTCACCTCCTTGTCGGGTCAGTCGGCCAATACTGCTCTGCCCAGGGAGGTGCATGTTGGCATTTCCTGCTGCACAGGAAACTCTTCTTATTTCTGAAGCTCTTTTGCTCTCCCAGGAGCTCCAGTTTTGGGAGTTGTCGCTACATTCTGGGGAATTTCGATTCTATAACATTCTATAAATGGTCAGGTTGTACAAAGAACTTATTCAAGATAAAAAAGCTGTGCTTAAATAGCAGCTTAGGTTGGATTAGGGAATCCATGGTGGAAAACAAAGACGTGCATTTTGTCTCAAAAGGAAATAAAAATAAATTCATGCCACGGCTGCCTGTGCATTGAGATCTCTTTAATGCTCTTGGATTTTGCACACTGATGGTGGCTGTGCAAGCCCTTGGAAGGAAAACTTGAGACTGTGCTAATTTTAAGAGGAATTGGCAGAAATTATAATTTACTTTCTAAAGGAAAGAGAAAAACAGAAAACAAAATTGAACAAAAAAGTGTATGATGTTGAGGGGGTAACATCATCTTCCACCTACTCGTGATTTCCCACAGAGGGATTTGTAAGGATTGAAAAAGAAACTGGTGGCTCAGAGCTCAGGAGTTTCTGGAAACTGAACTGGAATAAGTGTGCTGGAGACAGCTCTGTATAAGGATAATATTTGCTGCCCTGCTTCCTATGGCCTCTGGAGAAGACAGTCAGCTGGGGGGCTGCCAGACAAGCACCTCCTTTCTCTGCTGAAAAAAAAAATCACTTTGAGAACAGAAAACTGATTTGTTTCCCCACTATTCTTAGAGAGTTGCTTGAGCTCTGTGGAACTAGTAAAAGACCCCTTCTGACAGCTGTTCCAACATTATTCTTGGATAGTAGGTTTTACTGAGCAAGGAAGGATGGTTGAGATTTGAAGATTTGGAGAATCTTGCCTTTGGTTGGGTGGTATCTTCCTGCTCTCACGGGCTCTGTTTGGAAATGTGAAGGATGAAGCAAAGGAGGGTCACAAGACATGATGGAAAATGATCTGATGTGAGGCTGCCAACAGGTTTAAAACATCAGGTCAGGTTCAGTGATAATCTCAGAAAAAAAAATAAAGAAAGGACAAAAAGAGTCTCTAAACCACTTAAAGTGAGAGGAGAAAATGGATATGTTATAATTAAAGGCAAATCAGACCTCTGGAGCTGAACAAAAAGAGAGCAAGCAGATGAAGAGATAAGACAAGGAGTGGTTAAATCCCCTCTTGATGACAGGCACAGTAACTGCTGAGGAGGAGTGTAGAGTACCTTGACTGAAAATAATTTCATTTGGGTGACATTTTTCTCTCTTCTCTGCCTTTTCTAAAACTTGAGTACTGCAACAGAACTCCCTGTCTCTCTATCATCTCATCTCAACAAACCATGACCAACCTCAAAAACTGGAACTTGGAGAATGTTTGCTGGTGGAGCAGGGAATTTACTGTGACCAGGGCTGCTGCCATGCCAATGAATCACAGAATGGTTTGGGTTGGAAAGGACCTTAAAGATCATCTCATTCCAACCCCTGCCATGGGCAGTGACACCTCCCACTATCCCAGGTTGCTCCAAGCCCCATCCAACCTGGCCTTGGACACTTCCAGGGATGGGGCAACCACAGTTTCTCTGGGCAACCTGTGCCAGGGAATCACCACCCTCACAGTACATGGGGTGCAAAGTTTGCAGACTTACAGACATCTCAGACACCGAAGAGCTGGTTGAGGAGGTATTGAATCCCTGAGGGTGGAAGGAGGAGGCTGTTTGGTTAAGGCAACATTATCCCCCTACACAACCTCAGCAAAGGGTGCACCCTCTCCTTGTGTGACGGGAGCTGTGTCCTTCCTTGCTCCATAGATTTGTGGCACACTTGGGTATAACCAGAGCAGGAGACATCCATATTTCCCATCTATAATGTGAAAATGGTGAGGTGGGTCCCTACAGAGCCATTGTGCATTCAATCCTCTGTGTGAGCTGGGCAGACTGAATAATTACACACATTGATATGGGGAACCAGCTCTGCAGGCAGAGTTTTGCTTTTAATGCAGACCAATGGCTTCCTGTTTTGGAAATCTTGCCTCTTCAGTGCACAAATGCATAGTTTTGTATGTGCATAATTTGTGGCTGTAATTTTAGAGGCTCATTAAATAACTTGGCTGTGGAAATCAAATTGCCTTTCATCAAAATCCAGCAAGAGCTGAACTAGTTCTGTCCATCACAGCAGCCCTTCTGGTCTTCGTTACATGGCTCAAAAGTACAAATGCAAATGGGGCTGTGGATCTGTAGCACAGGAGGGAGAAAAGGGGAGGTTGGAAGAGGGAATGATGCTGGCAGCAGATTTCCAACAGCGAGTTGGTCCTCTGAGGAGAAATGAGAGCAGCTCTGTTTTTCTGCCCGGGCAAGAAAGCAAAGGAAAGCCCTGAGTGACGGGTTTGGATGGTGCTGCCCGAGCCCATCTCACACGCACAGGAGCCCCATGGTGCCCTGCACTGCTCAGGGGACCTTCTGCCACTGCTACTCGGCAAATCCAAGTCTGGGACACGAGGATTAAAACCCTGCTGATACCATCATACCATTTCTTTCCACCATGAGTAACTGCAGTGGACTTTTCTGGCAGGAGGTACCAGACTTGATGCCATTTCTGGGATTGCTCTATTCATGTTGGAGAACACTATGAAATAACTCACTTACAAGCTCATAAAGTCCAGATTTATTATCAGCGTAACATTATAGGAATGAGAATAAAAACTGAATGCAGGTGAAGAATGAGATGGGGAGAGGCAGATGCTCTTTAATGTTCTACAGCACAGTCCAAAGTCAAGTGAAGATTTTTTTAGAATTTTGTTTTAATCTTTATCTAAAGGTATTAGCACAGAGCTCCTTTTTAGTGAGGATCGCACTGAAATGAAAAGAACTATGACACCAAGAAGGGAAATCTGCTTTCTGCTGTAGCAGTGTTGCTTGGTTTGTATCCTGTATTCTTTCAGCTGACCAAACCCTCATTTTCTGGGACTTCATCTTTAGTCTGCATGACCAACACAACCTCTTTCCCTCTAACAACCCTCCCTTCTGTAATGTTATTTACTTGGAGGAGTGTGGGTTCAGAGATGTGTTGGGAAAGAAGGAAAAACAAGAAGCGATTTTAAAAGGTCCAGTGTCTAAAAGGAAAGTTTAAAACAGGGAGACAAATAAAGAGATAAGACAGATGCTGTTTCCTGGGGAAGGGGAGACGGCTCTTTGGCAGCTGATGAAGAAGAGGTGGGATTCCCCCTTCCTCTGATCCCTTCCATTTGGGGTTTCAGGTGTCTTCTTCAGAAACCCAAAGGTCACTCAGGGGACACGCCGCTCACCAGAAGGGCCATTGGGCTGCCAACGTGTCAGGGATTCAAAGACCACTGACAGAGATAAGAATGCAGGAGAGGTGTAACTTAAGTGTCATCTTAGAGCTACTGGGAGCTCAGACACACTTCAAAGGCGGCGGAGGAGCAGCGGCCGCTCGAGAGCAGGAGCCAAACAGACCCGTTTGAAAGCGTGATGATGACTTATCGTATTCCACCAGGAACGTGTGAAAATGGGCAGGAGGGACTCTCACCCTGCAAGGCAGGGATTTAAAGATGTGCTTTTCCTCCATCAGTGTCTGTGCTCCTGGTAAAGCTCCTTTATAAACAGAGCAGCCTTGAAGACAAGGAGATGTTGTGCTCGTCAAGGCGTGGATGGGCTGGTCTGCTCTGCACCAGCTCCATGTGAGAGGATGAAAGGCAGCAAGGGAGGTTGTCAAGGGATATCCAAGGTGGAAGCAGCTCACCATGGTGCCTTCATCCATGAATATCCATTGGTCTGAGCAGAATAATTTCATGTTTCTCTGGTGAAACTTTGCAGCTGATGCCGTTACAGAGGTGCAGGACAGGAGAGCTTGTTCACTGTGGAGGGAAGTCACCAGCCTTCAAATCAGAGGAGCACTATCTCCTGTTAGCACATGCCCAAACTCTTAATTTCTTCCTGTTTTGTACTTCTTTTTTGCCTTCAATTTTTTATTCTGTGTGTGCCAAGTACATCCCTCAGCATCTCCTTGCTAGGCCCTGGACTTTGCAAAAGAGCAAAGGAAGCAGAAATGACTCCAAGCTTTTATCTGTGCTTTCAAAAGAATGCAAATGAGGAAACTCAACCTCAAAAGCTCGGGCTGGAAAGAGCATCCTCCCCATTGCAAAACATTTCACCTTTAATATATTCGAACCAGCCTATGAGACCATTTCTCTTGCCAAGACAACTTTCCCTCATTAACCGTTGTGTTCCAGGAACCTCTTGGCTTATTCTGAACTTTTCAGCACTGAAACAGAGTACAAATGTCCAGATCATAAAAATGAGAAATTAAATCACATTTCAATAGCTTGGCAGATGCTAAATGCTGATAAGGAGGAAAAGCCCCTGAAAGAAACACGCTGCAAAGGGAAAACCCTCATGAGGATTGAGTTCACACCTGTCCCTGCCATCCCACGGCTCCCATGGAGGTCTGGGCCCATGTTAAAGCTGACCACCACCAATTTTACCTCACATTGGTGCTCATGGATGTGAAGTGGGGCTGAGATTAGCAGTCCCTGAGACCTTCAGCCATGGGAACTAAATGTAGATGTTATTGCTAATTATTGTCATTAAGGTTGGAAAAGACCTTGAAGATGATCAAGTCAAAAAATATGTAGTGAAACATCGCTGGTGGTAGGAGTGAGGTTGGATCTGGACTTCTCATCAGCTACTCTTTGACTGGGCTAAGAAAATGGAAAGGAAACACTTTTCTATCCTGCTAATCATGATTTATTCACATTGGCACTCATGGAATCTGATGTCTCTCTCTGTTGTAGCATGAGAGGAAAATCGTGTGAGGAAAACATTAAAAAAACAATCCCTAAAACCTGATTTCTGACTCCATACTGAGATACTTCCATGAGTTGCCTACATCCCTGTGCAGGGTTTTAGTCAAGGTCTGTAAGCTGATGTAGAAAAACAGCTTTGACCAACCAGCCCTAAAAATTTTGGGCAAAGCATCTCCATCCCTCAGTTTCCCCTCCTGGAAAAAGGGGCAAGAAGTAGAAATCATTGCGGGGCAGGTGCCATGAAATGCCTTTGCTAAAGGGCTGGAGTTTGTGCTGGTGCCTGAAGTGCCCGTGCTGTGGAGGAGGGAGACTTTAAACCAGGGCAGGGCAGGGCAGGAAGCTGTGGGAAGCCTGAGTTTAATCTGCTCCGTCTGTGAGTCAGAGCCCTAAATCTTCACATCTTCCGAGGCTTTTGCGTTGCTGCCACGTTGGCCTCCGCCAGCCAACTTTCAGCTTTGCCCAACTTCATTTATGTCAAGGCCAGTTTACATCTTTTTCACATGTACTAATGGGATAAAAGTGGTCGATGTTGCTTCATCCTTTCCCAGGGAGGTTCACCAGCACCCAGTGAGAGCAGGGCTGGCTGGATCTCTATTTCCATCTGAGCAGCTCTTGTCGAGGAAAAGACAAAGAGAGAGTTTGTTTAAAGTGGAGCAACACATAAACAAAATCCATGGAAGTAAGGAAAGAAAACTGCCCCAGCCAGCTCGCTCTCGCTCGCTCACGAGAAGCCTTCGCGTTTGTCTCATTTTTTAATCTAATTTTGCAACTGTAAAAATGTGGTGGAAACGAGAATCTGGCAAGAAGCACAGGCTGAGTCCCTCAGATAGGGAGCCGAGAATGTCTGCCCCGATTAGACCTCTATAAATCTCAGCGTGTCTCTCCTAATTACTCCAACAGGAAAGCATTTAATTATGCAACCAGGGTACCCCGTTGGACACAGGCACACACGGGCCCCCAGCACTAACCTTAACCTGGTTATCTCGCTTTGTTTCTGGACTAGTTAAATATAGACACGGCCAGACGGGTCCGTCTGCGCAAACACAGCGCCCGCTGTGTGGGAAAGTAACCTGGGGGTGAACCTGTGCCGTGGGCTGCCATGGGCTGGAGCTGGGCTTTGCACCCTCTTTCTTCCTCAGCAGATGCCATTTGTTAGTTTGAGGTTGTTTACTGGACCAATTTTTGCCTTATTTGGGACAGGGTGTGATTTATTTCTGAGCAGTGTTGGTGAGTTCATGCCACTCTTTTCTTCTGCAGATTTATCCTGTCCAAATACAGCTTTTTTAAGGGGAATATTAGGTGGAAATAAATCCACATGAGAAAGAAAAACTCTTTTCAGCCTTTGGTTATAGCCCTGATCCCAATTAAACATGATCAAGAAATGACTGGACGTGGCACTCAGTGCTCTGATCTAGTTGACAAGGTGGTGGTTGGCCAATGGGTGAACTCAATGATCTTGGAAGTCTTTTTCAACCTCAATAATTCTGTCACACTGAGTATCTCAGTTTGACCTGCTGCATTTTAAGGGCTTTCCAGGAAGAAAGAGGCCTCGTGTCACTGAGTCCCCAGTACCACCTGGGTTGCCCCTAAATATCCTGGGCTCTACTGTTGCCTCAGGTATCAGAGAATCACAGAATGGGGCAAAAGGTCTCCAAGATCATCAAGTCCAAATTTGACTGAACAGCCCCTGACCCTCCTGAGATCCCAGTTCTTCCTGGGTCTTTTATGGCTCTAATGAGCACCTGTTCAAAGTTTCCTATTGACCCTTCATTCCAGCCCTGCAAATCCTCGTTCCTTGAGGAACCCAATCATCTCACCTCAGTTTTCACCTCAGATGGATGTTAGAAGTTATTGACACTGAAATACATCTGCCTTCAGCTGTATAGAAATTAATTTAACAACAGGAAACCTTTCTAAAAATACAAATATTCACCTGACTGATTAGCTTTTGGATTTTTGAGACCTGTTTCTTGTTCCTCATATTTCTCCATTTATAGGACATCCTGACAGATATGATGGAGAAGGTGCATAGCCCAAATTATTAAGCTGGCATATATGAGGTTATTAAGATGACCTATATGGAATAATTTATTTAACTGTGATTAGTGACATAAAAGTAACAGGGCATCAGAGAGGGAGGATTCCAAAGGAAGCTCTGTCAGTTCAGTGTCTTGTGCATCCTCTCCTCTACTTCTCTCCTCTCACTTCCTGCTGCTCCACACACATCTGTTTCCCCATCCAGATCCTGTGCCAGTGGAGGATACAACTATCAGTTGTATTTGATCATTTGGGTAAGTTCTTGAGATTGTTACTACTTTTTTAAATTAATAAAGCAAATAGTGAAATTGGAGGGTTTGGCAGGGGACAGACAAACCACATCTCTCCTACTCTCAGCTGCATGTCATAACAAAGCACTGGGCCAGATAATTAAGAAAGTTTCTAAAAATGTCCCCATGATAGTTGCCAGGGTATCTGTCTCTCTGAGCATACACAGGAGCATATCTGCAGGAGCTGCTTTAGGGCTTTATTTTAAAATAAATGGATTTACTTCTTTATAATCCAATGCACCAACTGCAAGTACTGCCTTTGCTCCTAAGGAAAACAAGATTTTCATCTCCTTAGGAGATGAGAAAGCACTCAGGTGTATACAGAGACACAAGAGAAGGTCTCTTCTCCCTTTAGAATGTGTTTTGTGTGATGCCTGGCTGGTTTATCTGGTTTCAGGCAGATGTGGAGGGGGTTAACAGGTTACCAGCCTTGGGTGAGCCGCACTCACCTGTGGGGCACTGCAGGCACGGCTGGGGGTGCTGCCAAGAACGTCGTTTAACATAACTCAGGGCAGCTCAAGACCAGGAATTAGGTTGTAAAATGATATTCTGAGCTATTTCTCTTTTCCAAGCCCTACAATTTTTTGCTCTTATTTTTCTTTGGTGTTTCTACAGATGCATTGCTGTTCCAGTGGAATTACTGTCCTCACTTCAGCAGGGTCCTCTGTGATCCCTAACCCCACAGAAAATGCTGCTCTGTATCACACACAGTATGTCTTTTAAAAATAAATTCCAAATTCTTGGACAACATCAGAAAACTGGAGAACGAGTTGAAAAAAAAAATGCAAGTTACATCATATAATCCATAGAATTGCAATGAAATCTCACTAAATATCATCCTTTATGGCGAGCTCGATGTGTCGTAACACGGCTGGCTCTCAACAGCCTGCTAAGATCATCTCTTAGGAATTTATTATGAGTGTATCATGCCCTGTAACATTTTTTATGTCAGGTTGTTAATCACAGCGAACAGGATGTGTTGAATGCACATTTGTGTAGCAAAGATTAATTTCACACTGGCATTTGCCACTCAAAAAGAGGGAGAAAATGAGCATCATTATCCAGTGCCACCAGCAAAGCTGGTTTAGTGCAGGAGATAAGACAACAAACATTTCTAATGAAGCGTTTTCCAGCTGAGAGGTGACATAAACTCTCACGGTTGTTTTTGGGAAAGGACATGAGCAGCCCCCACTCTGTATTTTCAATGCCCAGCACACATTTCCTTCTGATCCATCTTTCCGTCTGTCTGCTCCGTTTAATTGCTCCACCGTGGGCTTTATACTCCTTCTCACTGTATTATTTTAATGATCCTTTGACTGAGTCAGCCTGGAAGAATCCCATAAACTTTCGAGACACTGTGGGTGATGCAGATGGGCACAAATCAGCCTGCAGAGGCTTTGCTCGCAATTCTTCCTGGGACTCCCAGGGGAAGACAAACAGTTCAAGATTTGACCTACAAATCTTGGTGGTAGCTTGAGCCGAGTCCCGCTAAGCCAGGCTTCGAGCAAGCGCCGCAGACAGGTCTTGTGGTCCAGCTGATAGATGGTTTCCAACAGCTTTTCTAGCTTGACCATGACCATTCTTGCTTGAAAAGCATAAAACATCTGAGTCAGGTGCCGGTGCCAGGCAGCTCTGCAGAGCACACCGGAGGCAGAAGCAGAAACACCAGGAGACAGGAGGGGAAGGACAGCCAGTTAAAACATGTTTTCAATCAGTTTGCCTGTTCAGCTGGGGACATGCACGTTACACAAACGGACTGAGCCAACCCAGAAATGAAAACACTTTCAGCAAGGGAGTGAAGGAAAGAAAAACAGTTTCACCTGCTGCTCTCCTTAGGCAAAAAGTTGCTGACAGGGCAGCGTGTGGCACACTGGCACCAGCAGGTAAAGGCAGGGCTGAGGGGCAGGTTTATTTGGGGTGGTCCTGGCCAGCCATGGTGTTGCATGAGCTCTCCCAGCATTAATGCAATGTCTGTTTGGCTCCAGAGGCACATGAGATGCCCTCCTTAGAGCCAGCACTGTCTCAGCAGTGCCCATGGTGGTGCCCAGCACAGCTTCATTTCACAGCTTTATCTATCACTTATAACGAGCAACTCTGCAACATCTGCTTCTAATTAGTTTTCCCTCCAATTAGAGATGCTTGAAAAGTGTGGAGCCTCTGGGATAAGTGCTGGGTCTTGTGCAGGTGATGGGGTGGGGGACTTAGAGTGGTTTTGGTGGTGCTAGATGTGGGGGCAATGGGTGACACCCCCTGTGAGAGGGCATTTCTGGCCGGATGTCACAGGCAAAAGGAAGGGACACTGCAACAGTGCCTTGCCTCTACAGCCTGTATAACACTCAGCCTGGTGCATTGCTTTGGGAAGGATCATGAGATGATCTGAGATATGGAGGGTGACACCAACTTTGTGATTCCTGGTGGGATTTCAGTGCTAGGTCTGTCCAGACAAGTCCCTGCACATGTGGCAAGTATGGCTGGACACAGAAATGCCTGCTGGCAGGATGGAATTATGGAATCATTTAGGTTGGAAAAAACCTCTGAGATCATTGAGTCCAAGCTGTGTCCAATCTTCACCTTGTCACCCAGCCCAGAGCACTGAGTGTAATGCCCAGTCATTCCTTGGACACCTCCAGGGATGGGGACCCCAAACCTCCCTGGGCAGCCCTTTCCAGTGCTTGATGTACTGCCTGGATTAGGCAGCAGTTGGAAAGAAATTTTGTGGCATTTGTTTTGGGGCTGAGGCACCTCAAGAGCTGCAGAGACCTTGATCAAGGTTTAAACACGTCCTGGTGGGGATTTAGTGCTTATTGCCTGTTAGACCTGAGGGAGGAAGGAGAGGGTACAATGCTGATATTACACACTGGTGTAATTTTGCCAGCTCCTGTAGGGCCAACGTGCCTGGTTTATTCTGACACAGTTGACATCTGAATCATGCTTATTATTTATGCATTTTTATTAGTAGTAATTGTGCTGCTTTTTTCCCCCCCCTAAAACTCGTCATAAAGAACAGAAAGATATAAGTAACACATTTTCAAATGTTCTTTCCTAGTGAATTACTTGGCCTGACATTGGAAATGAATTATTTTCCATTGTACCAGTGACCCCTGTTGTGTGTTCTATTAACACCACATGTTAAACTTTTATATTTTTAGTAAACCATGACCTTGTACATTCTCTGTCATTTCCCACTGGCATAAGTACAACACATGTGGTATGAAAGCTAACGGTTTTCATTTGTGTACAGTGCTTTTGTATCTCAAACTTGTATGAAAGCAACACAGGTCATGGTAATCAGGGCATCCGAGGATTTCACCAGCTACAAACAGTCACAACAAAGTGTATGTGTTTTCAAAAAACCATATTTTTGGCATAATGCTTTCTTCTGTGTTGTGCAAATCCAGATGAAAATGGGATCTTGAAAGGCTGTGTTAGATTTTTTGATCGTGCTAATCCAAACAACTGTCTCCAACACATGCACGAGCAGGAGGAAGTCTATAAAATGTCAGGTTTGGTCTAAATATCTGCAGAACAAATGTGGCTCAGGAACATGACCAAGTGTGCAGAGCTCTCAAGATAAAAGATGATGTCACAGAGGTTCGGTATTTTATTTCATCAAATGGTAACATTGTCCTAGACATCTAAAAAATTATGGATGATTTATGAACGCAGCCCAGGCTATGGAGGGAAGAATAATTCCTTCCAGTTGCCCAAATATTTCTTTTTACTTCTTTCCCCCCTCTTTTTCTTTTTATCTTTTTTGTAGCCCAGACTTTGTAGATGTGAGTTTTAGGTGCACTGGGGTGTGCTCTGAGCACATGGCTGTTCTCACAGAGAAATGTGGCCATGGGTGAGAACATTGACCTGTGTGGTCACTTGTGCTTCTGCCCTGAAATCCAGCCTGTTACTCTGGTGTTCCCCAGTACAGATCCATCCCTTTTTCTGGGTTAATCCATAGGAATTTCTGACATTATTGCTTAAAATAAGAACTCAGGTCTTAGCACAGCTGCCCATGGCAGTGGTGGAGTCACCATCCCTGTAGGGATTTAAAAAGCCATGTGGATGTGGCACTTGGGGACATGGGTTAGTGGTGGACCTGGCAGTGCTGGTTAACTCTGGGACTCAACGATCTCAGAGGGCTTTTACAGCCTTAATGATTTTGTGATTCTGTGTTAAAAAACAGAAACAGTTTGAAGGCAGGTTGAGATTCTCCTCAGTTGCTTTGCTGGACTCAGGGTCAAGACAAGGAGCATGACCCAGCACTGAGAGCATTGCAGGTCTTCATAATCCTCCCTACAGAGCAGCAGCGAGTGAAATGAAAAAAAAGACAGAAATGCATGGATTTTTTGAACCACAAAATCACAGACTCACAGCCTGGTTTGGGTTGGAAAGAACATAAATGATCATCTCGTTTCATCCTCTTGCCATGGATAGGGACACCTTCCACCAGCTCAGGTTGTTCCAAGCCTCCTACAACCTGGCCTAGAACAATTCCAAAGATGGAGCAGCCACAGCGTCTCTGGACAACCTGTGCCAGGGCTTTATCACCTTGTCATATTTACCTGCCATACAACACCAACTGCTCCTCTCTTCCCTGCTGACCCTCAGTGTTTTCTCCACCTGGATATCTCCTACCTGTGCCTTTGCTATGTGGTGGACATCAGGAGCTCAAAACACTTCCCAGTTGGCTCTGGCAACTCAACCAGACCTGGAGCTGTTCTTCCCTGGGATTCCACCTGCTGTTTGCCTCCCTCTACTCTCCACCCATCATGTCTATGTTGGTGCCACCTCCCAGCACTCAGAACTGGCCATGCTGGTGAAGGGGCCAGTTGTGCCCTGCTTCCAATGCCCCCAAGATGCTGTCTCAGACTTTCTAGCTGGCAGCTCCTCATTAACACAACATGACATAATCGTGTTTGCGATGGAACACCATGTCTGCCAGGACAAACTTGCAATGTTTGGCTCAGGACCAGCCAGGCTCAGATTTTATTTATGACAAATAATTATTGTCTCCACAATGCCATAAAGATTCATTTTAATCTCTTCCTTGTACTGTGGCCATTGGGTAATGATAGGAGTGTTTCTACCATAAAGGCACAATCCATGGTAGTAAAAACTTCAAACGAATTGCATTGGCACTCATGCTCTGTGCTAAGGTTTTTTACTTTGATTTGCCTTTTAGGATTTTACTCAGAGTGGGATTTAAAGTTCTTCCAACATCAAGTCAGGAAGCAAACTGAATTCACCCTGTGCTGTGTTCAGAGGACTAGGCAGGTGGGGAAAAATTATATGAGAAAAAATCATGATTGCTCAAAGCAATGGCCTCTGCCTGGTGCACAGGCACCTCCACCCGCCCTGTGCTGCTGGGCTGGCCAGGATAAGAGATGATTTTTAGCAGAAAAATAGCTTGGGATTCCTTCATGCCTTATTGCTTTGTACCTTGAAGGTCTTTCATTGCCCACTCACAGACATTGAAGTATGGCAAGGCTGTTTAGACACAGAGTTTTGGCCCATGGGGACCATCCCTTGTGGCTCATCCTGTGCCAGGTTCTCAGGATTGACCTGATTTTGGGGTGTTTCCCCTCCAAATCCTTTGCTGGCTTCATATTTATGCTTCTGATTTATCAAGAAAGCACATCATTCTCCTGAGGTCTTGGAAAGTCTATAATGGAGGAGGAGAAGTTGATGTATCTATGGAGGCAGCCAGAAAAACAGATTCTTTCATGGATCCCAGTTATAAATATAATATAAAATAAAAGCTTAAACATAAAGGGATTTCATCATGTCTTCTGTGTAATGACAAACAAACAAAAGCAGCTCCTTTTATCTAACACACCAACTCCTTTTATCTAACAGGTTTGAGAGTGTGACTTGCCAGAGATGGGGGGAAATCTCCTGTCAGCAGAGATAAGGAGAAGGATGGAAAAGAGGATACAGCCAGGAAATGATGGAGGAATGAAGAGGAAGTGAAGCAGAGAGAAGAAAAACAACAAACCAAACTAAGGAGATTACAGAGAAAAGCCTCCAAAAAGTTAAAAAAGGCCAAGGAGGAAATAGGGGACAGAACAATTGTGATACATAGGTATGAAATGTTGGATGTAGAAGGCTCATTCCTTCAGGACATATTTGTATATGTAGGACAGGTGATCAAATTTTTCACTTCTCACTACAAACTGCAGGTTGTCTGTGCTTGGAAATTGAAATTATAAAAAAAAAAAAAAGAGAAAATCCAAAATCACTGGTGACCAAAAGAGAGACAGGGACTAAAATTATAGGGAAGAACTGTTTGTCAAAGGAAGCTGCTCTGAGGGACTACAAAAATCCCTTTCAGCCAGACCCAAAGGCTGAGATGTTGTCTGCTACCTGCAGCAGGTCGACCAGGGCTTGTTATTCAGACTTAAAAGACTGCTCTGCTCCTGAGGGTCTCTGAGGAAAGGCAGAGGGATGTGAAGATCTTGCTGGATCACCAGGGCTGTTGCAATGTTTCAGAAAGTCATTCCTGAAGCAAATCCACCCTTGGCCAACACAAATCCCAAGCTGCATCCATTGGCCATCTCGACATGGTCCTGGGGACTGCTGATGGTGGGCTCTCCCGGGGCAGGATCCAGAGTCTGTTAGAGAGCAGCTTCACTGAGGGCTTGTAAATCAAGGGACTCCCTTGCCTGGGGCTTTCCCCACCCTGGTGATGCCACCTGGGGTGGCAGATCCCTCCCCAGCGGATCACATTGGAGCACTGGCGGGTGCTCTCCAAGGGCAGCTCGGTGGCTCGAGTGACACAAACCACACCAGGCCTTGATGAATACCAGAACATCAAGCCAGACAGACACTGGCTGGCTTTTCCACTGTAGCTCTTGCCCTGCTATTATTTATATACCGTTTCACTTGCTTACATGTAACTTAAAACCAGCCCTAAGTCAGCAGCCCAATCCAACCACAGGCCAATTAGCCTGGAGTAGCCCTCGTTTTCTTTCTTTCTCTCCTTCTCCCTCTCTCTCCCTTCATTCCTGCAGGCTGGAATAAGGCTGGCTACTGTTAGGCATTCCCAGCTGTGGCTGAGCAAAGCCTGTGTGCCAGTTCAGTGGCTGAATATGGGCCCTGTTTGTTTTTTCAGAGTGGCAATTTTCAAGGGGTTGGAATAGTTGTTAAAATTAGCGTAAAGAATTTAAGCCACAGAAAGGTCCTTTCACCTTATTCTTCAAAAAGCCTGTTGTTTCCTGGAGCACCCACCCCTTCCAACCCTCCTGAAAGCACCAGTTTCCACCTGGGAATAAAAATCACAGTCCTTAGACCCCAGAGAGGAGCTTGGACAGGTTTTTGATGGGTTTGGGCTTATTTCCATGTGCCTGAATGGCACCTGCCAGTGGGGAGAGCATGAAAAACCAGCCCTTGGAATGCTGAGCAAACCCAGCTGAGCTGAGGAGCAACTGGAGGGAACGGCATGACTCGGTGCTGCTCCAAGGGGGTGCCAAGAGGATAAGAAATCTCCACCTCACCATCCACAGAAGTAAACATCCCCTTCAGGCCTGATGGCTCTTGACATCCCAGGGGCTGTGCAGCATCAGGATGGAGGGAGGTGATGCTTTCTGACAGCTCGGCCTGACGGCTGCCCAGATCCCCTTCCCATGGGTGGAAAGAAATTGGGATTCCCTAACAATCTGGCAGCAGTAAAATGGGACTCTTTATAACCTCTCCCGGTTCTAGAACCTTCCTCTGCTACCAGGATGCGTACCAGGCTCCTACTGAGTCAGTACCGTGGGCAGAGGGTTTCGTTTTGAGTCCGGGTCTTTGCTTTGTTTTGGAAAACCAACTGCAGATAAGGAGTCTGGATATGCAAAGATTTAGTTCAGTTACTCCAAAGTTGCTTATTTAAATTCAGGCCAAGGTCTCTTGAGTCAGCAAAACTCAGCGGGAGCTCTCATAAAAATAGGGTCTCTTTTGAAAATTCACATGCTTCCTGTTTGTGCAAACGCCGTGAGAACTGGCTTTCCCATGGCTTGTCTGTGCTGGAACCAGGAAATACACGGGAATTTGGAAGCAAGAAAAAATTGCTAAAAAAAAAAAAAAAAGAAAAAAGAAAAAGACAATCATATTTCTTTTTCCCTTTCAAGCTGAAAGGAGGTTTTGTGTAGTTTCTTGTCCCGTTTGTCAACCGCCCGTAACCGGGTTTGGACTCGGTGATCCGTGTTGGATTCGGTGATCCGTGTTGGCCCCTTCCAGCTCAGGATGTTCCATATTCTGGGATGCATTGCTCCAACACAGTCTAGTGCAAGCCAGTGCTGGAAATTGTGTTAATGTGTTGGAGCAACCTCATCCTAATGAGGTGTGGGACTGTGCATGAGTTTGGAGCTCATGGAGAGCAAATCCTGCTGTGAGAGGGGATTTGCCGCCCGCAGATGTTGGGCTGGTGGGTTCTGGTCCACAGCAAGCTCTGAGAACATGTTTGCAGGGCATGAGCTCGCTCAAGTGTGGACACTGGAACTGCCAGCTCACCTTGCACACAGCCAGCTTCTGGATATCACAGGATCATGGAAGCACTGAGGTTGCAAAAGACTTCCAAGATCATCGAGTCCAACTTGTGACCAATCCTCACCTTGTCAACCAAACCAACGCACTGAGTGCCATGTCCAGTCATTCCTTGAACACCTCCAGGGATGGTGGATCCAACCTGAACCTCCCCTGGTGCAACTTGAGGCCATTTCCCCATGAAGTGTGTCTATACACCAATTTCTGAAGAAGTTGATTTGTTCTGTCACTTGTCACTTGAGGCAAACAGAAGATCTGCCAGGCCAGCATTTTTCTTTGCATTTAAAACTAAATTTTCTGAGGTTTTTAACAGCCTGGCAAAATCAGGGGAAAAAAGAAAACACCCTGCAAGTGTGTTAATAAGTGGGCTGGGTTTAAATTCAGGGAGGAGGCTCTGATGTAAATCCAAAGTAACTCTGCTCAGCCCATTCAAGTTCTTCCAGATCTTCTCAAGGATAATCTGACATAGTCTGGCTATTTTTCCATCATCATTAATTTCTAGACAATTTAATATGAAGTCTGAACAAACATCTAAACCTCAGAACACTGAAATTATTAGGATGGGTCATTATTTATAAGCATTTTTGTTGTGTTTTCTTTGTGGTTTTTTTTTTCATTTCCACCATGGCCACATTCAAGTTGATGTTTGTTGGGCCACTCACTAAAGTCTGAGAACAAGAATTTTGATCAATATAAGATGAAAAGCATTTGTGTTCTGGCAGGATGACCTGGGGTAAATTATTAGCTGCTTTGTCTTTTAGACCACAGATAAAGGAAATACGTTCAGCTTCAAGTCCTAAGGCCTCTGAATAAGTCAGGGGTTTTTTTTGTTTTTGTTTTTTTTTCTGTATATTTACTCTTCCTGGGTATTTTCTAGAAATCATGTCATCAAGTGACTGTACAGACTATGTTTCTATTTCAAATTCTTGGAGAGAACCCCCCAAAAGATCGTTGTTATACAGTAGGGATATACAATTTGTGCCTTTCAGGATGTTGATCCCTGCAGAGCTGGGATTCTGTGAGAGCCTTGGGGGCTGCTCAGCAACCTGACACAGGGACTCAGCACCACCCAGGTCACTCAGGCCCTTCATTTTAAAGTTCAGGGTGACAAAGGGCATTTCCCTTGGACACTGTAGGGCATTTCTGAATGAAATACTCCTTATTATAACACAGCGTTTCCTTCCACCACCTCCCCATGCGTGTAAAACATTAAAATCCTGTAAGATTTCTAGGGAAGACAGTGAAAAACAGAATAAGACATAACTTAGATGTTTTTTGAAGCTTAGAAAGCAGCAGGTTTTGTGATATAGAAAGTATTTTCTCTCACACCAAGAAGTTTTTTGCTGGAGTGGGACTGTCTTTCAGCACAGGGGGCAAAACATCCCCAGTTCTGCTGTGGCTCCACCAGAGCCATCGATTTTCCCCAGTGACAGTGTTACCTGTGGCTCCTGCTTCACCCCAACCCCCTGCCTCAGTACATCAGTCTCCTGCCTTTCTCACCCGTGGGAGGATTCATTTATCTCCCCAAAGGTCTCTCAGGGTCCAGAGCCCCAGAGGTCCCTCCCTCTGGGAAGGCAGAAGGGATGAGATGGTGATGGATGCCCACCACGTCAGAGCTATTTAAGTGTCTGCTGAGGCACAACTTCACTTGGAAACAAATGGGCTGACACTGATGGGAGCTGGCCCAGAGCCACTGCTGCTGCTCTCTGAGCCTGCCTAGGAACCCTCTGCTCACTCCAGAGCCAGATCTCATGGTTTCAGTCATCAGACCCACCTTCCCTCTGGGCTGAGGCAGGTTTATTTGGCAGATCTCTTTCTGAGACATCCCAAGAGATCCCGAGGTGCTGCCTTGCCCATTCCTGGGGCATGACCACACCTGGAGCACCTGCATGGGACTGGTGGGATGCAGCACAGGAATTGTTGGCAACCAATGCTCTTCTGGAGCAACAGCTGGTGGCCAGATGTTGTGTCCCACAGTGCTTCACATTCTCTGGGGACAATTCAATCTTATGCCACATGCATTTCTGGGACTTCCCCCTCATTCTTCATGTCAGTTCTGCCCTTCTTTCCCTTTCTCATCTCCCTCTATCCTGCCTTGACCTGCCCTCAGTGATCCATCCACAGGGCTGAGCTCGATTTGGCTCTCACAGCTCTGACAACAGCCACAAAATTCTACCCCTTTAACAGCAAATTCAGTCTCAGTGAGCTGCGACCACTGATTTTGTCTGTGTGTGAAGGTTCTTGGGGCTTTTGCCTCATTTGTCTCCAAAATCCGACATGAAGAATATATTTTTGAGCTCTATAATCCTCCTGGCACTGACATTTTTCCCTCTGCTTCCAGCAAAATGCCCCGTTTCCATCTTGATTTAAAGTCCACGACAGCCTGTGGAAAACCTTCCATGTAGGGACTCTCTGGGATTAGAAATCTCTAAAATGGGACTGAACTTTTCAAGCCTGTCTGCTGCATAAGGACTCAGTCCTGCTCCCATTTGGATCCCATGGGGAGCTGGATTAGATGGATATAATGACAGAGTACTGAGTCCTCAGGCAGGCAGTTTTCTCACAGGAGAGCATGAGTAGAGACTGGCAAAGCCCAAAAAATAAAGCTCTCCCTGGATAACTAAACAGATATGTTGCATATAAAGTAATTTGTTCTTCTCTACCCACCAGTTGTGGTGTTTTGTAGGCACCACCCTTTGAGAAAACTGTGGGGATCTGAATCCCAAATGGACCATGACAACAGAACCGAGGGAGGTTTGGAGAACTTCACCTCCAGGGGAGGTCTGAGCTTTGGGTGGGCCACTCCAGGACAGCAGTTTTAGTTTGCCCTTTGGTGAATATGAACCCACCCTAATTCTCATTTTTCTGACCTACTTTGCAAGGAAATCTTAGGAACAATCCAGGTGACCTCAAACTTTTGGATTACAAGTTTCAGGACAGCAGAGAACTTCGATGTGGAGCTGCTTGTTGCAAAGAGTGCTGAGTAAAAAGAAAGGGTTACAAATGTCTCCTTTGTAGGAGGAGATATTTTTCTCCTGGAACAACAGTTCAGTGCTGAAATCCTCCTCTGCCACATTGGTGGCTTGGACTTCACTGGAGATCTGATCTTCCAGCCCCTTATCTTGGCTCCCAGTGATTAAAGACCAAGGGCTGTGAAAAAACCATGGATCAGTGACCATGGATCTGTTCATCCATGCACTCAGAGGCATTAGGGGATCCCAAAACATTATGGAACAACACAGGAAAGGTCCTTTGGGTGCTGGTGGTGGTCCTGGCATGTTCCAGGGGAAAGCTCCTCATCCAGCTGATGCCCAACCATGAATTATCAAGGGGGGCATCAGCCAGAATGATGCTATAAAGCCTTTTCTTTTAGAAATGCAAACATTTCTTACAAATGGGCTCCCAAAACCATGTTGCCCAAACAGTATTATAAATGATAAAACTGAATTACAGAGTCAGAGGAGCCTCAATATCACACAAGGAATCAGTAGCATGTACTGAATTGTCTGAAGTCATTTTGATCTCCTCCTGGCTGAGATCCTGTGCCTTTGCTGCTTCAGGACAGTTTTTAATTCTTTCTTGCTCATTTATCCTTTTTCTCGAGGCATCATCCAGTACCCACCAAAGGGCAGGGGAGTTTTCCTCCTGGAACGGATTCTAAATAAACAGCATCTCAGGTTTTGTTGTAAGAGGACCAGAAAACAAGAGGTATAAACCAGCATTTCAACAACACAAGACCGAAGTAGCATCATATTCTAAGCATTTAAAAAAGCCCCCCAATCCCCACAGTCATTTCAACAACTTGAAATGTGGAGCTGTTACAAATGCACTGAAGATTCTTTATATGTGCTGCCATCAGGTGTTTGGTTCTGCCTGTCAGAAACAAGCTCCAAGATTTTTGCCTGCGAGTAAGGAAGGCTGAGGAGGCAACACTCATTGTAAAACCAGATCTCAGAGCTCTGGGCAAAATTCTGCACTTCCAGCAATCCCATCAGTGCCACAGCTTCTCAAAAGGGTGACACAGAACCGAAAGATTTTTATCTGCAAGTCCATTAAAGCCATTTAATGAGGAACCCCCCCCCTGAATATTTTACAGAGCACCAGTGAGTTACTTCATTGCTGCAGTGCCAGCAAAGCCTGACAGGAGGGAAACTTCACAGCGATTTTGTGATTTATTATTTTTTGTATTATATGTCATATTATTGTAATACATATTTTATATATACTTAGAATACTATATTATATTTCTGCCACACTCTGAAAGCAGGAGGAACTTAAACCACTGCTGAATAACTGTTATTTCTTAGGTGTTTATAGAAATAATCATCTTTCACAATTTTCTCTCTTCCCAAATACTGTGGGAGCAATCCTTGAACTTTTTACTCAAACGGTGAAATTCCCACTGGAGGGCTGGGAGGCTTGAAAGGTTCAACCCTCTGTTTTTACAAGGAAACAAATGGCAGTAGTTAAAAAAAAAAAAAGGCAGGAAAAAAGATGCCAAAAAAAAAAAAAGAAAAAAGAAACCATTGCAGCCTCTACTCTTTAAAGACAGTTATATGGGATTTGCTTTCCTTCTTATCTTTGCCTCCCCACTTTTCAAAGCTGGGGTTAAGTTCAGAGGGAGGAATTTGGGACTTGAGGGCGTAGGTGACCACGGGCGACCCGGCCCTGGGGGTCTCTCAGGGCTGTGCCTGCCCAGCTGGTTGCTGTTACCGGGGCTGACAAACTCATTATTCTCCGAAGTGATCACTGGGAACTTTACAAAGTGTGGGGAGCACCCCAAAATGTCAGTTCAGGAGCAAGAGAAACTCAGCAGACAGCAAGACTTGGCTGGGGGAAGGAGCCCCTTATCAATAACTCTGCGTATCCAGAGGAGCCACACACGAAACCTCAGCACGTTCTGAGCTGGCCACAGTGGAACATTCATTCTTAGGAGGAACTTAAGGAGGCAAAGCTTCATTTCCTGAGATTTAAGGAACTTTATTAAATTTCCCCCCCCTTCTCTGCATTAAGAGCTGGCAGAGGCTTTGGAGCAGGAGGAGCAGCCACAGCGTGAAAGGGCTTTTTAGAGGCGAATCCAAAGGATCATTAACCTAATAAAGGGAAAGGGGAGGGGAGGGGATTGTAAAGCTCACCCTTATCTAAGATGTACAAATAAAGTCACTTTCTCTATACTTATTACACAGTAATGAATAGAGGTGCTTATCTCAGAGACCCCATGGACCACTCAGTGGCATCTAAGGAGTGGTTTGGAAGAACTGCTGGTCACCAGGCCACTGTCCAAGACTCTGATTGCCAAGTGCTGTTGAAATCAATGTGTGGTCAATAGAAAAGTCACTGGATAAACAGTAACTTTTAGCAAGAAAAGAAAAAATAGCACTTTGGAGAGTGAGTTTTAATAGTGCCGTGGTGTTCCATTCATCCCAGCAAGGAAGGGTGGGGGTTTATTTCCAGTTTATTATTTATTTATTTGGGTAGCTTAACTGTGTGAGAAGAGGATGATGAGAAGAGGACAGAGGTTCTTTTAGGTCAAGCCTGCAGAGGATGCAAGAACCATAAAACTGACTTTTTGACCAGATTGTGCAACCATGAAGAGCAGCAAGAAACCACAAGTCTTCCCAGCTGTAGTGGAGCATGTCCATAATGGATATTAATATCCATCCTCAGGAATGGCACCTACCCCAGCACAGGCCTTGGGGGGACAATATCATGTCTGTGCATAACAAAAACAGCTCTTGTTGCAAGTGATGGATTTGTTAGAACTTGAGCATGGGATTAGGATTCATTTATGTGAGCTCTGTGAAGATCTTTCTCTCCAGGTTGTTGTCAACATGGGAGAATCTTTTTGGAGAGTTATTTAGGCCAATCCTTACTGGAGGCAAACTGCAAAAGATGGGAAACTTGTGCTTTGTTTTATGTCCTGCTCCTGCCACTGGATCATAAAGCTTTTCACTCAGTAATCTGTTTCTAAGGATATTTTCCTGCTAGATTAATCCTAATAAATCTAAACCATACCCTGGCCGTTGAAAGACAGTTTGAAAGGCTTAAAATTGCTTTTTTCTTGGGTTGCTATTCCCCTATCTGTAAGGACATTCTGCTGTAGGCACCACTGCTCATTCCTAGGAGGAATGGGATGGGTTTGGGTAGGAGGAAACAATACATTCCACCCACAAGGTATTTCCCCACAGCAATGGCCTTTATTCTTAGGCAATTAAGATTTTCCTCTGATTCCACCGGAGCTCAAGGACCATCCACCTGCAGAAAGGGACCTGTTCTGCCAGGTGCTGTCAACAGGTAGTTTGGCATCAATTCTTACAAAAAAAGAGATTGTTTTGAGAGTTTGTGGCTACACTGCCTAAGTTTAGATATGTATCAGTGCCATTAACAGTGCTGCAAGTGCCCCTGGCTGTATCCACCCCTCTGAATCCATCTCTGTGCCCTTTCATCCCTGGTTTGAGCTGCAGGAAGGGAGTCACCATATGTGTGTCATTAGTCCTTCCACTGCTTATGAAAGTAATAAGGTTTTTTGAGCATTGTGAAACGCTTTTCTCTGAGGCTGGTACATAAAGCTTTGATTATCCCTCAGTGCATTTCACTCCATCAAATATGAAAACTGTAGATTTCCTTGGCTTTAACTTGCAGGCCATTCAGAGCATTTAACCAAATGTTTTCTGTCATGAAAAAACATGCAGAGGAAGGATCTGGAATCAGGTCCTTGGCATTTTGTTTCAATTTCTGCCGCTGACTTGGTGGAGTCATCAGTTCCTTTCTCATGTCATCTTGCTCAATCATAAACTGGATCTTACAAATGTCAGGAGAGCTGATGGTTGTTGAGTTTCCCCAGCAAACAACCCTATAAAATGCAGTTTGCTCATTGCTTTATAGTCCCTTGCTCAGTTGCTGTTTATGGCTGTCCCCTTCTCTTCTCTGTGCCTGCTGCTATAAATGTTACACATCTCCAAAGGGATAAAACAGATCCCAGAGCCAGGAGGTCATCCTGGGATCCTCAGTGGTGCAAAAGCAGCCCCAAACCCCACGGTTACCAACAGCAGGACGACCAGTTGCACTGAGAATTCTGTGAAAATTTCAGCAGATGGCTGCATTTCTCATCTCTCCCCGTTTTTCCAGGGCAGCAGCTCTCCCCTTGCATGGCCTCAAGGCTGGGGGAAGGCAAAAAGTGTGTTTTCCTGACTCCCACCTTGAGCAGAACGATAACCCAGGAGCCCCTTGGACTGTGCAGAGTCTGCAACGAGTTTGGCAGCGATTCCTTGCTTGTGCATTCAGGAATAGCAAGTGAACTGTTCCCTCACCAGTCTAAATGAATATCCAACTGGTTACAAGCCCCAGGGTCACAGGAGACCTGCAATAATGTATGGAAATATCTGACTCGAATTGCAACTTTTGGTAAAGAGTGTCCTAGGATTTAGATCCATGAAGTTCTGGGATGGCTCTTTCAGTGCCTTGTATCCTGTTAGCTCTGTAATCTGTCTGATCCTTCCCACTGAAAATCATCCTTATTTAAGGCAAATATTGACTTTCTTAAAATTTATCATGTAATTTTTTTTAAAATCCCTCTTTGAGTTCTAATTTTTTATTATTATTCTTACAAAGTCGCTAAGAAAAGGGAAGAGTTCTTGTTTGGGAGTTAAGGAAAGGGGTGGAAATCCATTCTGTCCGAAATCTGGCGAGAGTTCTCAGCCTGCAAGCAAAACTGGTCGTTTTTCCCTACAGATTAAATTAAAAAAAAGCTACATTTGGCTGTGTTTATCACAGAGGAATGCAGAGAAAAAGGACAGGCAGAAAGACACAGCAGAAGCAAAAGAAATGTCTGCATGATTTATGGGAATTTTGCAACTTCAAAACAGCTCTGTGGGGTGACCTGTTGTCATGAAAAAGAAAGACACAACAAATAAATCAGGGGCTGATGCCTGAGGTTTGTCCCAGCACTACTGGGCAGCAGCTTTCCATAACTCTGAGCTGCAGTCAGCAGTCCCCCCCTGCACGTGCAGTTCCCAGCCCGCTGGAGTGCCATGAAAAGCAATATTGGGATGCATTCCCAGGGGATTTTCCCTCCCTCCATAATTTGGGTTAGAAATATCTGTTGAAATCGATAGGGCTGCCTTGTATTTTGGTCTATCCCATGACACAGTTAAAATTACTGTGCATGATTCGCAGACTTTGCTGTCCCATGGGCCCGTTTGGTGCCAGAGGAGGTTTATCTGGCTTGTCTCCTAGTAATAAGCACAAGCTTTTTATTTTCATTTTCTTTATGCTACTGTTTAGGAGGAGGAGAGTGAATTCTCTCAGTGTCAATGCAGGCAACCAAGAATTGAGCAATTCAGGAGCTCCCCCAGTGCTCAGAGTCAGGGGTGCCATGGACAAGCCCGTGGCTGTTCTCTGCCCTCAGCCTGGGCTGCCCTTCCAGCTTTTTCCAGGGGTGGGTTGTGAGTCTGGATCCACAGACACCCCTTGGAAAGGGTCCTTTGTCCTCTGAGCTGGCAGAGCCACTGCTGGCAACAGAGCAGGGACCCAGGGGAGTCAGTGCTGCTGCTACAGGTTCCTCCAAAGGATTGCAAAAACCTTCTTTCCTTTTCCTTTTCCTTTTCCTTTTCCTTTTCCTTTTCCTTTTCCTTTTCCTTTTCCTTTTCCTTTTCCGTTTCCTTTTCCTTTTCCGTTTCCTTTTCCTTTTTCTTTTCTCCTTTTCCTTTTTTCCTTTTCCTTTTTTCCTTTTTCTTTTCCTTTTTTCCTTCCCCTTCCCCTTCCCCTTCCCCTTCCCTCCCTTCAGTGGGACAGGCCATTCCTTTGACTTTGGAGATGAATCTGCTGCAGCCCCACTTTTGCTTTCGGCTGCTGCTCCTCAAACGGAGTTTCTTGGCAGGGCAGTCTGTGGGAGCTGCACATTCCCAGCAGCCACGGGATTTCCAGGGACGAAGCATTTCACATTCACAATCGAGAGTGTTTGCACCAGGAATGTTTTTTCCCCTCAGTGATTGCACTTCATCAGAACACACGCCCTGGGGACCTCGGTGTCCAGTCAAAACAGCTCCAATTTCACATTTCAGTGGGTGGACACCCAAACCAGCATTTACAGCGAACTGGAAAAGTTGCTTTTAGCTGGTAAAAGAGTCATTTCCTTCTCAGTAGGAGGAGGTGTAAAGATTCTCCCATGCTTTGGGGTCAGAGAGACAGAGAGCCCAGAGCTGACATGAGGAAATGGAACCAATAAGAGCCTTTTCAGTGGTGTCTCTTCTCACATGAGCCTTCATGGGAAATCTGCACCAACATCTGCATGGAGAAGAGTGGTTGGTCCCACATGGAGCTGTGAGGGTGCTCTGACCTCAACACTCAGTTTTCAAGTATTTATTGGGGTTTTTTTTGTGCCAATCTGAGTCACTTTAATTGGTTTAATTGCCAATTGATTTAAGAAGTTTGTGGTTTCTGGGTGTTTTGTGCAGGGTCATGGTAAGATCCACCCACAACCCACTCCATGACATCCCTGGTTTGTTCTGTAATTCCTGTGCTAGAAAGCAAAACCCTTATTTGTGTCCTCTTCCAGCCTTGCTCGTGGCATTTTTGGAGCTATAAATAGGCATTTTTAGGACAGAGAAATAGAGACACACCTTTAAAGTCCATTGACATATTTTGGACCGTGAGAGCTTTCAAAGAAGAACAGAATGGAAAAAATAAGAGATATTTTGCTTTTAAAAGAAAATAGAAACTGTCCTTCCTAAATAGGGACAGTTGGCATCTGAACCTCCTCCTTTGCTACAGATCCTGTCCCAGTCTTTGCTTTCAGACCCAATATTAAAAATAGCACATGGAAAATTTTTGTCCCAGAGTTTCTTGCCAGCTGACTGCTGGACTGTTGCTTTCAAGTGACTGATTTAGAGCAAGACTCTACTAAAGAGCACTAAGTGGTGGTGTCATCACCTTCCTGGTCACATCCAGGTAAAACACGATGTCCCAAGGGGGAAGAGCTGTGACCAGCTCAGCCTAAGCCTAATGGGGGAGTGCATGATGAAGAAAATACCAGGCAGGTGAAATTGTGAGTAATCATGAAGTCATAGAATGGTTTGGGATGGAAGGGACCTTAAAGCTCATCTCATTCCATCCCCTGTCATGGGCAGGGACATCTTCCCCTAGACCAGGTTGCTCCAAGTCCTGTCCAACCTGGCCTTGGACACTTCCAGGGATGTTTCATGTATCCAGGGACATGAAAGTGAAATTAAAACCACTCCCTGAGCATGTTCATGCCTGGTACTGTCTGAAAGCTGAACTGGGCTTTGGGTCAGAATCTTGCAAGACTCAGCCTGTGCAAACCCCAAATCCTGAGACACAAAGGTCTTCGAACTCTGGAGCTGCTGAACCTCAGAGTGCTCTGTGGCTGATTGGCATGATTTAATTAGCGAGCCCTGCAACATAAGGTCCCTGCCTTAAAGCTGCAGCTCTTGGCTGTGATGAGAATCCCAGCTTCCATTTGATTTTATTTTTCAAGTCAATGCCTTTTGTGTTTGCAGAACAAAATGTGATGCCATGACATCAGGTGATGAAGGAAAACAACCCGAAAGTTTCCTTTCAAACCTCAGTTTGCCTCCTCTATTTGAGGATTTAGGCAGTAATTCAGCTGCACTACAGTTCTGACAACAAGATCACTGCAAGTGAGTGCTGAGAAACACCCTGAGAGGACAAGCCTGTGGCTAATGTAAATAGGTGTAGCCCCTGCATGCCTGGAGCTGAAATTTGGAGAAGGCAGAAAGGGCCGTGTGTTTCTCTGCCCTGTCCCCTGCAGTGCAGCGAGTTCATCCTTCTCCTGTGCACACCCCTCTCCTCCCGCTGTCTGAGGGGCTGGCATCCAGCTGGCATCCAGCTGGATTCCCCTCCCAGCTCCAACCCTGTGGCTGCCTGACCTGGAGCATCATTGGCAGCAGGCTGGGAAAACAGGGATGTGAAATCAGCTGGAATGGCCACAGGGCAACAGCCCCTCCAGTGAACACAAGTCCTATGGGGAGAGGCTGAGGGAGCTGGGGGTGTTCAGCCTGGAGAAGAGGAGGCTCAGAGGTGACCTCAGCACTGTCTGGAAGTGCCTGAAGGGAAGTTGTGGCCAGGTGGGGGTTGGTCTCTTCTCCCAGGCACTCAGCAATAGGACAAGGGGGCACGGGGGGCTCAAGCTCTGCCAGGGGAAATTGAAGGTGGAGAGCAGAAAAAACTTCTTTGCAGAGAGAGTGCTCAGGCATTGGAATGGGCTGCCCAGAGAGGGGGTGGATTCCCCATCCCTGGAGGTTTTTCAACTGAGCTTGGCCGTGGCACTGAGTGCCATGATCTGGTGACGGGACTGGAGTTGGCCCAAGGGGTGGACTTGATGATCTGGGAGGTCTTTTCCAACCCAATCCATTCTCTGATTCTCTGATTCTCTGAACCCCCTCTGGCTCGGACACAACACGTTCCACAGTGTTAAACATTGTCCTGCTTTGGAGCAACATTTGCTTGCTGGTGCTGAGCCTGAGGGTGGGTGTCAGGTACTGTTGCACTGCTAATTAACTTCCACTAATTAGAGGGATCGTGAGACCGCTGGCAGGATCAGGCTGCTGCTGGTTTTGAGGATGATCCCCCTCATCCCAGCATCCCTGCTGTGTTGTGTGACAGGTCGAGGTGATAACACAACTATTGACTCAGCTGCTCACGCCTTTTTGCCCCCAAAATTCATCTGCCTTTGGGTTTCTTTCTCGTCAAGAGGAGAGGGAGGTGTCAGAGTGGGGGTTGCAGAGAGGGAAGAGCTGGGAAATGCTGGGTTTGATGCAAACCATGGCCAGGCATAGCTCCTTGTCAGCTAATCCCCAGAATTTTCAAAATGCACTTTGTTTGCTCATTTTGCCTCAATTCACCTCCTTTTTCATTTTAGTACACTCTTCTTTCCACCATCAGCCAGAGATCATTTTCAGGGAGTGGGGCATTTCTTTTTCTGCCCATTAAAGTCTGAACCATTAATAACTGGAGAGCTCTGGATCAATCCCACGTATCTCTATTTTTGCCAAAACACACAAGTAGGTGTGATATGTGATTTACATTAATGATCCAGGAGCCCTCAAACCCCAGCACACACAGATTTTTAAAGATATCCAAATAGCCATGAAGGGAAATTATGAAAACCAGGTTTTCTCTGTGAGACTTCAGTGGGATTTTTTTTTTTTGGCCAGTGCTCTGTGGTGCATGAGCAGCAGTTGTTTCCTTTCTGATCAACAGAGGACAGTGTTCTTATATTCTGAGACTACAATAAGTCCTCATCACACAGCAACAGGGTACAGCACAAATGGAACACCAAGGACTGGACAGCTAAGGAGAATTTAAAGCATTTATGTCGCACTTCTTCCTGGGTAAAATCCACCCAGTGACAATTTGGATCGATGGGAACTGGATAAATGGGTGCCAAGTCTTGTAAAATCTGATTTACTCAACAAACTGTCACAAGATTTGGAATTACCACAAAATCTCATCATTTCTCCAGTTAATAAAACACTCATCAGAAGGGGTTGTTGCAATCCAGCCGGAGATCTGGCAATGACCATTCGTTTAATAGGGCAACACACACCAGTGCTTTGGATAAACAGCAGAATCCAAAGGAGTGAGACACAATAGAGACCCCCCAGAGACCCTCTGAAATGCCCAAGAGACCCCCCAGAGACTCCCTGAGACCCTCCAGAGACCCCATGAGACCCCCCTGGTGACCTCCTGAGACCCCCCTGACCCCCCCTGAGACTCCCCTGGCCCCCGAGACGCCCCCCAACCCACCTGAGACAGCCCCTGACCCCCCAACCNAGCCCTGGGCACTTTCTTCCAGCAAATAATGTCGTGTGGAGAAAACTTTTTTGGTGATTTCTGAGCAGGAAGGCCCTTTGCAGAGGGTCCCTGTGTCTGTGGCATTTCCCAGGAGGAAATCCCTGCCCACAGCAGATTTCTTGCCCCCACACGTGGGGCCGTGTGGGGATGCTCTGGGGTCAGAGCTGTGGGAGCCTCAGTGCTGCAGGTGCCCTTGTGCAAGAGGGACAGAGGAGCATGAGGTTAGGGTGGGATGGGACTTGAGGCAGAAACTCTGCAGACACTTTTCCAGGCCATGGGCTCAAATAACAAAAAAAAAAAAAAAAAGAAAAAAAAAAAAAAAAAAAAAAAAAAAAAAAAGGAGTTAAGCTGAACCCAGGATGGGTGGGAGTAAATTCCTTTCCTCTAAGGCCCCCCGTAGGATTCTCTATATCAAGTTTCGTAACTCCTGGATCAGAGCTGGAAGGGAGGAGCTCACAAAACCCACTCTCTGTATTTATTTGCAGTGTCTTTTGCCCTCCCTCCCCTTCCAATTTCAGCTCTCCCAATTCATCCAGCTCACCCAGCTCCTGCTGGGCTGGCTCAGCTGGCAAGCACCAGGCAAAACACCAGCCTTTGCCACCAGGGGTGGGAAACTCAGATGACTTGGGATGCATTTGTACTTTTAAGCGAAATTCAGCAGAAATCAGCATTCCTTATCTTTTGATGTGCAAATATATTTATTTATTTGACAAGACCACATCCGTGCCCATGTTGGAGCTCCTGGAACCATTTCTGTGGAACAAAATTGAATTTCTGCTTCTCATCTGATGATGACAGCAAAAACTTTTCGATAAGCTTCAGGATTTGGGGATGAATACCAGACCCAGTGGGGTGTCTCACTCCTCATAGCTTGGCGAGTGGGGAAATATCCCATCCTCAGCTCAGCTCTGTGGGAACTCCTGGCAGGAACAGATTTGGGCAGCAGTTTCCAAGCAGGAATTAGATTTAGCTTATAAATTAGTTCCTAAGTTTGGGGCCAGGATCATTAAAAGAGGAATCCACCCCAGGGAGGCCCGTCTGTGTCCAGATTCCTTGGACACTACTAGGAGCTGCTTGCTCACATTTTAACCATGGGATTGACACAAAATACATGGTCAGACCCGGTGGAATTAGAGCTTAATGGGTTTACCCAAATTTCCTCTCTGCTGAAGAGAAAAAAAAAAAAAAAAAAGAAAAAGCAAGTCTCTCAAGCCTCTCAATCGTGTTCCTCCTAATGTGTTCTTCAGGCTTCTCAGCCATTTATCTCCCGGCCTTGCAGTGTTCTCAATTCCCCGGGAGGGTCTGTCTTCCTGTTCATCGCCTTGCAGGGTTCACTTGTTGCTCGCAGAGTTCATTGCGGGACCGAGGGCGCCGCATTCCAGCGGCTCTGGGTGAATCCCTGCCCCGCGTCTCCCACCGAGCGCTGGCTCGGAGGGGCTGCTGATAAATGATTCCTCGGAGCAGTGGCAATTTCATGGTTCGTTGGGCACAACCACTCTGCATTTTCACCCCCCCCCCCCAGAGATAATCAAGCTATTACCGGACAATGAGGAACAGATTTGCATCTACCGAGGCATCCCCTGACAATGGGCCGCGTATCTCCGGCATCTCCCACGCTGCGGGTGGAGGGAGGGGATATTTGGGAGGGGGAGAGGAGGACAGGTAATCCCAGGTATTTTTTTTTGTCTGCCCCTTTATCTGCTGCCGAGGGAAACCGCATCGCCGGGTTCAGCCAGGGCTGGGCTGGAATGAGCTGGGATTTCAGCCCTGGTGTTTTCCGTTTATTTTATCTCACCTCTCACATTCCAGGATCAGTTCCTCCTCTCATCCTCCTCCTTTATGATTTACAATAGCCACAGGCTTTTGCAGCCGATAAAACGGCACCACGACACCTGAGCGCCCCACAAGCTTTGCCTTTCCCAAATGCTCCCTTTTCTCCCGCCCCAATCCATAAGATAAAGATCCAACGCAGGCACACCGAGCTGTTCCTGAGAGCTTCAAGTCACGCTCCGCAGCAACCCAGGCAGCAGGAACTGCATTTATGGCCGTCCATGGAGAACCTGCATTGCCCACGTGTCCATGGAGAACCTGCATTCTCTAGGTGTCCATGGAGAACCTGCATTCCCCACGTGTCCATGGAGAACCTGCATTCCCCATGCATCCATGGAGAGCCTGCATTCCCCACGTGTCCATGGAGACCCTGCATTCCCCATGCATCCATGGAGAACCTGCATTCCCCATGCATCCATGGAGAACCTGCATTCCCCAGGTGTCCATGGAGAACCTGCATTCCCCACGTGTCCATGGAGAACCTGCATTCCCCATGTGTCCATGGAGAACCTGCATTCTCCAGGTGTCCATGGAGAGCCTGCATTCCCCACGTGTCCATGGAGAACCTGCATTCCCCAGGTGTCCATGGGGAACCTGCATTCCCCACATGTCCATGGGGAACCTGCATTCCCCACATGTCCATGGAGAACCTGCATTTCCCATATGTCCATGGAAAACATCCCCAGAAAAACAGAGACTAAAATCACAGCCTAAATGATTCTCTGAAACTTTCAGCAGCAGTAGCTGTGAAAGGGATGGAAAATAATTTTCCTTCCATATCAGAATTTAGGCTCCTTCATTGCTCTTTCCGTGGTGAAACCTGAATGAATTTTAAGAAATATGAAGCTTTTCTCAGGTGGCAATGGCACAGCAAAGCTACAATCTTTTCAAATGTGGAGATGATCTATTTAAGGCATCAAATGCTGCTATGCAGATTTGTTTGTTAGAAGTAAGGTTTGGATATCAGGTTACTTTTCAAAAAACTCCACAAGTCTGTACATACAGTACTAAAAATTCTTTTAGAGCTTCCACAGTAGAGCAATATATCCCATCTTTCTAACTCCATCTGTTTTATGGTTTTACTGCTCCTTTGCCCTTTATTTCAGCTTCTGGCACCAAAATGATTTTATGCTCTTTGGCTTTTCCAGCCCGCCGTACCACAGCCTAATATTATCCATGGTAAATAAAATAATAGTCATAATTAAAAATAAACAGGGCAAAGAATGAGATGCCAAGTCTGATGTGCCACCGAATCACTTAGAGAGGTAAAATATTGCTGTATCTTATGGAACATTTAATCAGCCAAAGAATTTCATGCAGTTGTCTCCCTTTAACCTTCCCAACCCCTTCTTATCCCTCCCCCCCAAAAAAACCCCTTGAAGTGAAATATTTATGATTTTAATAAATTAGAGAACATGGCTAATTAGCTCCATCATCAACACCCACCAAGTTGTTAAAGTGACTGAGAATGCTGAGGTTTAATATTGCTCTGACCAGTGAAAGAGCAAAGCATTAAGTTCACAGGAAGATCCACACACATCATCTTTTAGGGCTGTTCAGAGACCACATCCTGGATGCAGTGGAGACTTGACCAAGCACTGCTATATATGGATAAATATTTAACACCCAAATGAGCTTCCCAGGGATCAATCCTGTCTCTAAGTGGCTGGTCTTATCATCACACCCAGGAAGAACCATCCTAGCCTTCCACCAGTTCCACTTCTGGCTGTGCAGCGATGGTTTTATCCAGTCAAAACACACCCTGGATTTCAGTAAAAAAATTTCATAGACTTAAAGAAATTATTAATATTTTCTAATTTTCATTGTGGACCCTATTCAAAATTCTCACTAGGGTGGTATTTCTTCTCTCTGCACTCTTTCACCAGACAAAACAGATCAAATGGCAAATTCCTCGCACTCATTGTCGCCGGGCTGAGGTGACGGACATTGTTAATTGAGGGTGTCAAAATAATTTACTGCAAGTAATTAAATAAAATGGCAGGTTCCAAGGGCTGCAGAATTTTGATCTCAAGTCTGCAATCGCGGCTATAATTTAAAAGCACCTGACAGAAGCTTTAATTAGAGAACAAAAATGTGAGTAGCCAGTAAAGCTCAGTGATGGATGGTGCAAAGTGGGGGGAGATACCTGCTTGTGTCTCTTCTGCAAGATCCCAAACAGCTGCCTGACACACTGTCACTTGCAGGCACTTGCTGTTTGAGGAGCTCAGCTCCTGCCCAAGGCAGTGTGAGACCATGCCCAAAGCCATGAGCAGGTTGCTCCTCATGCACATCCTTCTGCCAAGAAAATTTCTCCGACTTTGGCCATGGCCCTTGGTTTTCCCAGTTACCTCAGAAAAGGATATCACAGCTGATAGAACACAGGAGCATTGTTGGTGGGCTCCCACATGGTGGAACTATGAATTTTGTCATGGCACAGCTGCTGTCTGTGTTTGGGAGGATTGTTTAGAAGGTTGGTGGCACATCACAACGGCCTGGTTGGCTTTGCATTTGAAAATAAATGAATAAGTCAACCTCTTCTGGTTGTACTCCCCAAGCATTTCTTGTTTCCTAAATGGTTCTCCTGGGCACTTTAAGTTGTGCAGGCTGGAAAACAATTGTTGGGTGTTCAGAGCTGGGACCTCCCAACATGCAAAGACACAACATATGGTTTATTCTTCATGACAGTCTTGGCACCAGGAGGTCACCACCCATGTTGCTTTCTAATTCCCAGATACAGCCCCCCAGCCTCCCCTTCAGGGAAAAAGGAGGGGAGGGAGGAAGGAAAGGTCACGGTTTAACTTTTTTTTGTAGGTTATCTCATATACCACTGAATTATGTCCTTACAAGGTGCTTTCAAAACCCATTACGTCAACATGGAGGGGCAATTGCTGGTCACCACTCTGGGGGACACACATTTGGGATGATGAATTTCTTGCATTTACATTTGTTGATGTGTTTTGGCTCATTCAGTGATTGCAGGTTAGATTTAGCCAGGTAAAGAATGGATAAAGTATCCCAGATTTGACCTGTGGAGTTGTGACGTCCACTATTGCTCTGCATTTGTACTGTAGTGGGATGAGGAAGGAAGGGAAGGGAAGGGAAGGGAAGGGAAGGGAAGGCAAGGCAAGGCAAGGCAAGGCAAGGCAAGGCAAGGCAAGGCAAGGCAAGGGAAGGGAAGCAAGGGAGGGCAAGGGAAGGGAAGGGAAGGGAAGGCAAGGCAAGGCAAGGCAAGGCAAGGGAGGGCAAGGGAAGGGAAGGGAAGGGAAGGGAAGGGAAGGGAAGGCAAGGCAAGGCAAGGCAAGGCAAGAGAAGGGAAGGCAAGGCAAAGCAAGGCAAGGCAAGGCAAGACTGCTCTTCTCTATATCTTGTGCCAGGATTAACATCTAAAGGCAATGTGTTTGAATTCCAAGATGTTTGAATTCCAGTGTAAAACCATGACGTTCCCTGAACATCAAGGCAAAGAGTCCAAAGCCCAGACAGGGCCACCTTTAAGCAGATGAATAATCCTGTGCCTTTTGAACTGAGCTTCTCCCATGACCTGAGTGAAGCTGTTTGAGGCTCACTGGAGCCCCTCCACATTTCACAGCAATGTGAACACATCACCAAAAGCAGAGTTCCCACATAGGTCAGGTCATTATTAGTTTAGTGCCTTTGGGTCTCTGTCATTTCTCTGTTCCTGGCTCACACATTCAAAGGAGGGATGATCTCTTTGATGAAGGCAAGATCTGAAGGAGACACGAGCCTGCAAACCAGGTGATTTCAGCTCTTCCTTAGAGGGATCAGCTGGGAAAGGGGTGGAAAGAGCTCCTGGCAGCCCTGGCCAGTGCATTTTACATACGTCAGTGGAAGAAAAATATTGTTTCAGCAGTTATATTGTCACTATTAAAACAGAACTCGAGGAATTGTGCCAATCTTCTGTTACCAGGACTATAATGCACTAAACCATCCGGCTTGAAGGATAACCAGGGGCCACTCAGAGGGAGCTCATGCCAGAAGTGGAAGTGCAACAAGTCTCTCATTTCTGGTGGGGTTGAGAGAGGCTGTTTCCCTACAAAACCTCTGCTATTGCTCTCAAGAGAAAACATTTCAGCAGAAAATGGAGGTCCAGTGAAAGGAGAATGATTCATTAGTGTTGAATCTGTGAATTTATTTCCTTTAATATTCCCTGTGTATGGAGGAACCTCATTGGTCCTATTTCACTTTATAAAGGGAGGACAAGGGAGAAAAATCTGCACTTTTCCATGAGCCTGATTCAGCTCAAAATGAGAGCAATGGAAATTGGTGGACACTCTCATGTCTATCTTCAGGACCCCCCAGAAATCCTTCAGAACAAGAGGAAGAAGAGTTTCTACCCTCTCCAGGCCCTGAGGAATACAGTGGTGACTATTTTAGTGAAGTGCAGCAAGTGCAGAGGGAGAATGGAAAATAATTTTAAAAGATGAGGAAAAACATTCTTGCTGAGGCTTATTTTGACTTCATGATGTTTGATGAATTGGCAGAGCCCTGTTTAGGGGGGGGAAAAAGCACAAACTTTACCTATCTGGATCTTAATGATTAATAATTCTGCATGGTTAGGGTGCCAGAGCAAACATAATAAACACTTCTCTTTCAACCAATTGACTTTAGTTTTCCGTGGCCAATAAAGTTTGAAGAATTTTCTTTGGATCCAGTTACACCATCCTTGCCTGGGAGGGAGGACAGTGCTCTGTATATCCACAGAGCAGACAAAATAAATGGCCTAGAAAGCTCAAAAATGCGTTTTTCACATCAGCAAAGAGGGAGATTTTTAATGGTGATGTAACAATGTCAAGCATCATAAACAATCCTGGGAGAAACACACCTGAACTTCTCAGAGCTTCTCAGGCAGGGAGTTGTGGGTTCTGGGCTGACCTGAAATTTTATTGTCAGCCTAATTTAGAATGGCAGCACTGGAGAGAAAAAACCAAATAAAGGGCAAATCAATTCTGACACAGTTTTAAAAATAAGACCTCAACTGCTTTCCAGTTTTTAACATCTTCTGACATTTTGGAGGCTTTTGCTAATTCTGCAAAGCCTTAAAATCACTGTTTGTCTCAATGGCCTATTCCATTTTCCATTCAGATGCCACTTCTATTATTTAAGAGTCCCACTAAAAATGCCAAAAATATTAATCAAGCCATGACTCATGCCAAACAGCTCAAGTGATTTGTATTATATTTGGAGACTGAGAATTAACCAACCATTCAGCTAAACGCAAAAAGAATGTCTCATGTTTAGAAATAATGTTTAATCCTGTAAAAGACAAATTTTGTTGATTTTGTCGGGGTCATGTGTGAGGTTCAAGGTGGAACTGTGTGAGAGTTGCTCTGCAGCTGGTGACTACTCTCTTTTCCTCCTCTCCTACAACTTTCTCTGGGTAGAGGTGGCTTTTTGGACTCTCCCAAGTCCAGGTCAGGAGATTATTTAATCTGATGATTGGAGATTGTTTAAAAATAGATGGTTTGGAGAGCTCTGGTGACTTTCCTGGCCATTGGGTTAGGAAAAGGACAGCAGCCTCCACGTTGTAGGTGGCTAAGAGCAGAAGGTCACAAGCACATCTGGAGCAGACACATCTGGATCTGGGACAGGAGGTCTCTCTGTTTACACAGATGGCTGCAGACAAACCTGTCCACGATGTCATCTGGGCTGGATGTGTTTCTTCTGCTCCTGGGAGCCACATGGCTGTGGGAGGGTCATGCTATGCCCAAACTACTACAGCAATGCAACTGTGCCACTGGTAGTCTTTGACTCCCAAAAGCTCCCTCAGAAAGCTGAAAAAGTTGATTAAACCCACCACAGTGTTAAAGAAAAAGCCAGAATTTGCTTCAGTAAAAAAGCACTGACATATTTTTGTTTGGGTGTGCTTACAGTGCAACCCACTCAAATGACACGCTCCTTTTAATGTCCAATATTTTATTTTCCTTCCCCACATGGCTCAAGAGAAATGCTGTTCACTTACATCGTGTCTCATAGTAAAAGCCCCGAGTTTGCCTGCACAAAATCACTTTGGATACTGCAATTTCTTCCCCCTCAGTATCCAAACCAAATCCCACCTCCTGTTACCAAGAAGTGTTGAAAAGCCCAACCTTTGCAGATTTGCTGTCAGCGGACACAATATGTGCCTGATAACCACGGCTGGGCACTGATCCACCTCTGGCTTTGCCGAGTGCTTCCCTTTGCCCCTGCTGCTTCTTCCACACACTCATTTTTAGTGGATGGCAGAGGTCTGGGGAAATGACAGCAGTCTTGGCAGCCATAATTTAAGTGCTGGGAACTGATGGAAATGATGCAGTACCTATAGGAGCTCTTAAAATTGCAGCAATGAATGGATTTCCTGGAGAAAGTAAAACCAAAGGGATTTGTTTCCTTTTAGCCCATCACCTGCTCCCACTCCACAGGTCAAGCTCGTGTATCTTGCTGTAACAACACCAGGAAAACGCTGATGTGGGCTGTGAGGGTCCATCTATGTCTGAATTGTGAGAGTCCTGGAAAGATGGTTGTTCCCAGTTGTCCTTTCCCACCAGTGACCAGGACTGGCCAGGGAGGTTATTGACAAATCACCAACTTCTTCAGGAGTTGTATCAGGCTTGGAAGGAGTTTTTTAACGGAAGAGAAATTAAAAAAGGATTGAAATCAACTCTCACCACTGATTGGGGATTCCATTAGGCTATGACTTGGAAACCCTCTTCTTGTATTTCACTGTGATGCACAAACAAATCCAAGAGTGAAGAGATCTCAGGATTCTTGAGCTCCAAGCGAGGATTGAGCCCTCAGCCTGTGCTGTGACAGGTTCTTTATTTCCCCACCTGATTTTTTGAGTCCAGTATGACTTGGATGGTTTTATACAACGGCTCTTTGTAGGCTGTGACAACCCAGTCACGTGTGGCCTCGATGCTGAGCAATCCTGGGGGTGAGTTCACTCCTGGGCTGGAGCCACAGTTGTCTTTCCCCTCGGGACAATCCTGTGCGAGCAGACGGTTCCTTCAAACAGACTTCCTCATTGTGCTTCACCACTGCACTCGTGGCAAGGGAAATGCTGGCGATTTGGAACATTATTTTCCAAGAAAAACACTGATTCAAGCTCGTCATCTTGGAATTAACTCATCCCAGGATATATGGAGCGAAGCAAAGATCAGGATTAACAGAAAGCCATTGACACGGGGGTGATTCCTGCTGAAACAAATGAAACATTCAAACCCTCAGAACACATCTTGAAATAAAATCCCCAATAATCTGGGCCAGGATTGGCAGCAAAGAGGTATTCCAGACCTTCAACAATGGTTTTTCCATGATCTTACAAGGAGTTCATTGTCCAACAAGAACTATTATGCATTCACACAAGGATCGCTCTTCCAAGCCCCAAATGCATTGTTCTTTTGTTACATGCACTGTCTGTCCATGAAGTCATGGCAAGGCACTGAGGCCTCAGACTCCCAGCAAACACTGGCTGTGATGTGATATTTCCACTTGGCTCCCCTCCCAGTGCTCCTGCTGGAGCCATTGTTCTCGGGGACTGCCATCCATAAAAAGTGACAACAGCAAAACACCTACTTCCCGAGTCGCCTGCTCCGTCCTCCACTTCTGGCATCTGCCCCTCCAAATGGTGACATGGTGTTCCCAAAACACTCCAGGACTCTTCAGAGTTGTTACAACCCTTTTGCCAGGCACAACTTTCTCATGACAGGGATTCTGGTAGCTATTAATGCTTTTTGTGTTCTGGCCTTGGATGCTTCAAAATGCTCGGAGAGGTCGGGAGCTTGTGTTCTACCAGCCCAACTCCTAGAAAATACCTCAGCTTATCTCTAAAGAAACTCTTTAGCCATATTCCAGTGTCACTTTATTCATCTTTTAAATACTTACAACAGAAAACTGCTTCGTTTGGCACTGGAGCAAAGTCCTCAGCCTGTGTGAGCTGCCAGGGAGCTCGGTGGGCTGTGCCAGCTCTCACCAGCTGAGCGTTGTACCAGCAATGGTTTCAGTGTTCCTGCACTTCCAACCCCCTGATGTTTGCTTCAAGTTTCAGACCAAAAGCTCGCAAGAAACTCAACATAAAACTCGGACTGTAAATTTGACTTTTCCTTGGTCTCCAATCAGAACCATAAATCAACCCCAGATTTGCTTTGAACTTGGTCGCGCTTGCCCCAGAAAGTTCAGGAACTTTAATGATCCTTTGGGACAGAGTCAAGCCCATTTTAGAGCATTTGCAAAGAAAACATCAAACTGGATGAATTTTATGTGGTTTTGCTACATGCCTTTGGCACAACTCTGGCAAACCCTGACAAGGATCCAATTCAAGTTAAAATAAAGATAAACCGGGCACTGGACTGATGTCACTGGACAACAAGCAAACAAAAAACTGACGGCATCGCAAGGATTTATTTAGTTTCACTTTGCTAGAACTTTATCAGCCTAACAGGGCTGGTTCTCCTTCCCTCTGCAATGATGTAAATCAGGAGTCAAGCCATGCTTTAGCTGTGATGGTTATCAGGCTTCAGATAAAGCTTTTCAGATCTTTTCTCTGTGGACTTGAAATGTCTGGCCAAACACAGATTTGGATCCAAGTTAATAGTTTCTCTGTGAAAATGCTGGAGAGCCCCAAAGGCATCTGTATTACTCTGCCATGCTGGGACAGAGGAGGTTTTGAACCAGAGCTTTGCTGTTTAAATAGGAGCTGCTGTCACTTCTCAGGTGATTCTCGTCGCTTTTAACCAGAGAAAATTTAAAGTAATCAAAGCAAAAAGTTGTCCCACAGTGAGGGGAACGTGCTGCTCCCAGAACTATCCTCCAAAATGTGCCTGGAGTTTCTTCTGAACTTTCTCAGTGCAGCTAACCATTAATGCTGAGACAAAACAAGAGATAGAATGGATTTTTTTGTGGTTTATAAATACGTGCTATGTCCAAAAATCCTCCAGCATGTTTAAAACAGGCTTGCCAAGTGTTCACAGCACTTATCTGAAAATGTGCCTTTAGACTTCACAAAAAGGCTAAAATTATACAAGCACATACATACATTTATACATTTCCAAGTCAGGTGGGACCTTGTAATAATCCTGTTTAACCTCCTTTTATTGTTAGGTGACTTTTAAATTTGTTTTTCTTTCTTTAAGCCGAAGTCTCCCAGAATTCTGCATAGAAGGGCTGCACTGAAATCATCAGCTTGGTATCCCAGCACGGATATTGTTAGTGAGAGGGGTCATGCTTCTCATTTCTGTTTTGCCTTAAGCATTCATGCCTAGAAGTGTTAATAAATTGTCATAGAGCAGCGCTGGGTAATGAGCCTGAGTTTCTGGAAGCCTTTATGAAACATGAAGCTCATGACATGACACCCCTGGTTCATAATATGAAGCATATTCCTCCCCTTTCCAGTGTCAGAGGGCACATTTCAGAGGAGCTACTGTGGTGGGACTCACCAATGCAGTGCTGGAAAGCCCAGAGCCCCAGAATTCACATCTTTGGGATGTTTGAACCCATAAACCCAGGGGTTGGTACCTGTCTATCATCCAAGCAGAATCTAAATCATACCAGCAGCAACAGCGATGCCCCTGGTGGGTTTTGCAGGAATTTCCTGCATCTCACGGGTAACCACAGTGCCTGGGGTGGTTTGTTTCATTAGTCTGTTAATGATGCAGCTTTTCTCTGTTTATTTTTAGCTTTGTGTGCATTTCAACAGATTGTTTGGGGAGGTTTTCTCAGTTCTGTGCATTTGTTAGGCTACCAAACTTTGGTGGTATCTCCCCATAAATGGCTGGGGAGAATTGGTGAAAATCCTTTGGGTCTCTGCAGACCTCAAAAGTTAAGAAAATGATCAAGAAAAGTCACGTATAAACTTAGTCATAAATCTGCTGAGAATTGCTTATAATCACAATTAAGTCTGCATGGAACAATCTCTTTATGTTAACATATAGTGAAGGGATGCAAAGAATTTTCATCAAAATGCAGTATTTCCATTTGATTTTATCCTCTGAGAACTGGTTTTCACTGGAAAAAAAAAGAGTTACAAAGGAAACAATCTGTTCTTAAATTCAACACGAGGAAACTCAGGCCTGAAGCTGAAGATGTGTAACTTTGATTCCACAGACATTTCCATTGATTTCAACAGAGATCTTCAAATTGTTCGCATGGATAATTGCTCATCAGATTAGGCCATCTAGGTTAGTTCACAAAATAAGGGCACTAAATCATTTTCTAATCTGTATTGTTCTTTTTGACTGCCAAAGTGCTGGCTATATTTATTTTTTATAATCCTGATAAGGAAACATTCCTAAAACATTAGCCCAAAAAAAAAAAAAATCCAGCCTGAGTGAGAGGACAGAGGGAACCAAACATCTCTCAGCTTTTCTCCAGAGCTGCTGATCCTTACATAGCAAACCTGATCTTCTGTCAAAGCACAGTTTGGGTGGCTGTACAGCGAGGGAGCTCCATGAGGAGGGACTGGAAAATCCTCCAAGGCCCTTACTGGGTGGGTTTGCCTCTTGCTGGGAGTTTTTGCCTCTTGGAAGGAGTCATGCCTGAGAACTTTAATCCACTGTGACCCTGAGCACTGTCCCTCTGGGAGCTCCCTCCTGCTTGTTATCGCATGTTGGCCATGGCAGAGGTCAGAGGGGGAAACCTGCAACCCAAACCAATCCCCTGCTCCTCTCTGAGTCCAGACTAATCTCCAATCACAGCCAAGGCAGGCTCAAGATGTAGCAAACCCTTTCTATTAACATGTAGTTTATAGACTTGCAGCAAAGTCACCCACTGCCTTCTAAATATGGTCAGAATTTGTTTGAAACTTTATAAGATGTTTTCCATTCCTGGGTATTGACTTTGTAATGGTACCTTCTCCAGCTCTAACAGGCGTGAGAAATTGAAATATACAACCCCCTCCTCGACCTGGAAAAGGAAAATAGTCTATTTTAAACAGTTGGGCAAGGAAAGAGTGGAAGGGTTGAAAAGGAGCTCAGTTGGAACCTCTGAAAGGAGTCACCCTGAAGAGAGGGGAGTTAACAATCCCTGCCTGTTTGAAGGCAAATATTTCTGGGAGCAGAGCCCTGGGTAATGTGAACCACACGGATCTGGGATAGCCCAGGGGGGTTGGAGGAAGTTTAGATGCGTTTGGAAAAGGTCAGGCTACCACACTTCATTTTTACATTACAGAGAAACCTACTCCTCCACTTCAAACCCGACCCTTCTTATTTATATACCTCCTCACTGACAAAAAGTTTGCAATAATGAGCTCACTGGATGATTTCCAAGGCGTGATGCTGTTGCCTAATCTCTCTTTGTGACTCTCCAGACACCAGTTGCTTCATTCTCATTCGCCATGGGGGAAAGATGCATCTTCCAAACACTCAGGAAAGCTCACGTTGGTCTTGAGAAATCCTGGGATGGGATTTTCCAAAGAGGTTTTCCTGGATGTGAGTGATTTGGTGTGGCAATGTGCTGATGGAGAGTGCAGGGCTGTGGCCTTCCCTTTAATGGCTTATCCACATGGGGCAGTAGCAGAGTAAAACTGCACAGTCTTGGAGGAGGAACTTTGCTGCCTGTTGCCTTTAACTTGTGGTGAGACCATTGATCATCCTGCTGATAAAGCAGCTCAGGCTGTGACAAGCAATTGGCCTGTTTGCAATGAGAAACACAAAGCTTGTACTCAAAATAGCAAAATTCCCTTTGAGAAGGGGATCTTACAATGCAGGTTCCTTAAACAGACCAACAGCCAAGAAAATAAACCTCATTTTACAGACAGTCAAAATGAGGAGAAATAAACTCCTGTAAATTAGTGACAAAGTCAGAGCTTGAAGGTAAATAACCTGGTTCTGAGTGGGGTCATTTCACTGCTAATCCACAGTGCTCTTTTCTGGGCTGGGAAGGAGAGGGATAAAGTGAGGTTTTGACCTCTGAAACTGTGATGTCTCCTCCTAGAAATGAGCAGTCCAGAACCTGAACTGATTTTAAATGAATTCATAGATGGCAAACTTTTTTTTATAGCACACATAACAGGGAAGAACCAGGAGTGTGTTGCTCCTCTGACAAGCTCTGATGTGGTCCCTCACCTTGCTGAGAGAAGGAGGGAAGGATTTACAGGGTGCACAAACACAAAGCCTGACTGTGATTGCTCATCATCATCATCATTATCATCATCATCATCATCCACTTTGGGCCTCACCCACATCTGTTCCGAACAGCCACAGACACGAGCACCACACACTGAAATGAAAAATGAGGATGCCAAATGTCTGACATTATGACAGAGTCAATGGTACATTAGAATAATGCAATTACACTGTAAATGCATATTTTGTTACCTCTGAAAAATCTCTGTTTCACCATTCACCGCAGACAAGCTCAGCATGATTTATTCAAGCCTTTATTAATGTGTCCTACACCAAATGCTGACAGCTTGAGGATATTTTCTAAGATCCAGTGGCTTCTTCTTGAACAGGAGTGGGTTCACATGCAAAACATTAAATTTGACCACTATTAGCTAATGACCAGAGAAAGGTAATGCTTTGTTGGCAAATAAATTTGGTGCCAAAAAGGGGCAGCTTTGGAGAGATCAGGACAACTGGAAAATGTTCTTTCTGGTCAAATAGAATATCTTGAAAACATCTGTGTTAGTCACTTTAACTTGTTGAATTCTTACATTTTGGGGCACTTTTCAAGGAAGGTAAGGTCTCTAAAACACAGCTGGAAGGAGGAGATATCCAGTGTTTCAGAAGAAATACAACCACAGCAAGGAGAAGTTTTATAGGCATTTCAAGAGCTTGCTCCAAGTGCCCCACTTGGGAGCAGAAATCAATACTTTGTGTCTGGCTGTCTGTTAGCAGGGATGACTCGGGTCCCAGGAGCACCACTCTGCATTATCCTTCTATAAATTACTTCTCTTTACTGATTTCCAGCAGGATTTTTTCTGTTGAAGAAGAAAAATACCATGTGCTGTGAGGTGAGGCTTTTCCTTCCCTAAGCCCGTGGCTAAAAATCTCATAAAGAACATCCGAGGTTCAACTTCTGTCCTGACTCCTTTTATAGACTCCGGGGTTTTTTTGCAAAAAATGTATTTTTAAACATCAGTCTTAGGGAGGGGCTTGATTTTTGTCTGACAGAGGCATCTCGGAGTCAGTAGACAACAGGACTGAGCAGGTGCCCATGGTCTGGGCACATGCTGAAATGCTTTGCTGCTTTCTGACCCTAAAAGAACAGCCTGACAAGCAGCTACATTCAGGGTGGTCTTAAATCTCTTACTGGGAGCTGGTTTAAATCAGAGGGAGGGATGAAGCTGGGCAACATAAATGTTCTCTGGGGCCCATTTGGGTTTTTATGAGGAAGGTATTCCAGCCAGAAGAAAAGGGCTAAGATCAAGCCAGCCATCTTCCAGGTGAGACTGCAGCCTTTAAAACCCTCTGTGAGGGCCCTTAATAACTTTGCCATGTGTAAACACGCCTGATGCTTTTCTTATGAGCTCAGAGTGACAACCAGAGCAAGGAGAGAGCGGCGGCCCAACACTTTTTGACGTCAGTTCTCATAAGCCGGAGCAGTTGATAACCATGACACTCCAGAAACTGGGTATCACATGTCACTGGAGAGCCACATGGAGCAGCAGCAGGGGTTTCAGAGCTGCCTCACCCCACTATTACAGCTCTGAGTTTACCCAGGATTTTTTTTTCCAGGGCTGTAATGACCGAAGCACAATTTAACCCCTTCACCTCTCCCCACATGGGTCACATTTCAGCCCAACACGGGACACACACCAAGTGGCTCATGTTTATTTTCCAATTGTCATTTTCAGTTTACCTTGAAGAACCTGATCTTTAAGTTGGTAACAAATAGCTACTGAAGCCAGCTGAGGATTTTTTTTTCCCCAGCTATAAACCAGTCAGCCCCAAGAAAGACCCCTTGAGACTGCAGAACATTTGCTTCCCATGTCAGCTGAGCAGCTTCCCAAGACAAAGTACGTCAGATGGTTGCATGTTCCCGCTTTGCTCTGGCCATGCTGGGTCATCAAGGGATATAAAATGTATCAGACTCAGCTAATCTAATTTTCAGGCAGAAAGAACATCTTATTAATGGCATTCTGACTTATGTGGGCTGTTACAGCCTGACCCAATGGGTATCAAAGCCAGCGAACACTCAGTCATTAATTGTCCTCAGCAAACTTCAAGGAATCTATTTAAATTCTGTAATGCAGTTTTAGAGACCTGATTTTAGCAGAATGACCTCCTAAATAGGTAAGTTTGTTGATGTATTCTGGATTCAAACAGGCCTATTGGTCTCTACTCATGAGCACAGTTCCTTGAGTGAGACTTAAGAGGTTTCAGAGATAACACTCCCCAAAATTCTGCCCAGAGATCAGATGCATGTCACACTTTGAAAAGTCTGATCTTTTTTATTTCAATGCTCAAAAGCCCCCCTTAACCTGTCTGATAACAGAAATTCCCATGATGACAGATGATCAACATCCTGGGTGTTACATGAGCTTTTAACTTGACCAAAATCAAATACATTTAGCACATAATGCACATTGGCCTCTGACAAGTAGTAGCATGTCAGGAAAATCTGTTATAATGAAGATGCTCCTGTGTTGAGTGTGGTTATTTCACTGCTTGATGCCATGGAAAAAAAAATGGTGACAGTACCTAAAAACAAAGCCATGGCATCGTGTTCCTTCCGTGGTCTCAGGCCAGTGCCCTCTTCCCTGTGTCTGATGCTCCCCAAGAGTTATGCAGAATTCATTGTGATATGAAGTTTTTACACAGAAAAAAACCCCATAAGAAATCTCAAAGGAATCTGTGACAAGTTTTGGAAATTTATTCTGGATTAAGGCTCTAGGCAAGTCTGATTTAATCTAGAGAATACAGAATATAGTCTATAACTGCCTGAAGGGAAGTTGTGGCCAGGTGGGGATTGGTCTCTTCTCCCAGGCACTCAGCAATAGGACAAGGGGGCACGGGGGGCTCAAGCTCTGCCAGGGCAAATTGAAGTTGGAGAGCAGAAAAAACTTCTTTGCAGAGAGAGTGCTGAGGGATTGGAATGGGCTGCCCAGAGAGGGGGTGGATTCCCCATCCCTGGAGGTTTTTCAGCTGAGCTTGGCCATGGCACTGAGTGCCATGATCTGGTAAAGGAACTGGAGTTGGCCCAAGGGTTGGACTTGATGATCTCGGAGGTCTTTTCCAACCCAATCCATTCTATGATTCTATGAATATGTTTGCATGGATGGTGAAACATAACTTGGTTAAACCAGCCCAAAGCCAAGCAGTCCCATACCCCAGGGTGCAATTTATGAGGCAGAATAAATCCAGACATAATTTTTCTCACATAATCTCGGCTCAACTGAAAATCCCAAAGCATACATGGAAAATGTCCTTTGCCATCTGAATTAATGGGACCCAAAGGCAGATGTTTGAAGGTGCCCATTTTGTGGTACTCCCCAGGCTCTGTGTTTTTTCCCTTTTGCTCTAATTCAAAATTAAAGCTTTATAAAAAATCCCCATTGGTGATTCACTGTTGTAAGTGGTTCCATATTGCTCTCCCACTTCCTCCCATTCATGGACAATTTCATTTTGGATGCAAGTTTGTGGAATGAGATACAAACAGAGCAGTCAGAAGTGCAGTGGGGCCACCCCCAGGTCCTCCCTGCGTCCTGCTGCTCCAACCATCCCTTCACACAGAGGAAAACATCAGGAATCCACAGAGATTTGGTAGGTCTAGTGAAGGGTGTCTCTGCCCACAGCAGGGAGTTGGAATGAGATGATCTTTAAGGTGGCTTCCAACCCAAACCATTCCATCATTATGTGATTCTGTGACAGTGCAAAGTCCAGAGCTTGCAAAGACCTAATCACTTTGGGGGAAATTGCCATTCCTGGTCACAGGGGACCTTTCCCTCTCTTCCAGATGCTTTGGCTTTGGTGGGTAGGTGAAGCCCAAAGCTTCCCAAGACGTGCATGAGGTTTTAGCCACACAATTTGCTTTAAAGTCAAAGGGAGCCACGGAGCTGATCCTTGGCCAGCACCTCCGGTATGTGGCCTCTCATAACTCCAAGGTTTATTGGTTTGGTGAGCTCTGTGAAACGCTCTTTGGGTGGCCTTGAACTCCCCCCACAAAGAAACAATTCTAGACTCCAGGCTGGTAAACACTGAGGCTTCCAGTGCTGCTCTGCCTGGAGTTGGCCAAACCTCTCAGCCCTTGGTTGTGCAGGAGCCGCTGAACTCCGATAGCATCAAATGCGGGATGAGGTCACAGCTCCCGAAATCCCACTGATCCTTACCCAAACACGGCACAAAACCTTCAAACTCTCCAAATTGTCTATAAAATATCATGCTTAATAAGGCTATTGTATCACAGCAGGGCCTGGGTTTAAGCTCCCTAAATCCCAGCTATTTCCTTAGGCACCTATTATTTGGTTTTCTCTAATGCGGGATCCTGCGCCGTGTTTGTACAGCACATTTATGGGGCTGCACCTCCAAGGAAAATCTTTCTTCTAAAAGAAGCAGAGCTGGAAGGCTTTTTGCCCCTGAATTTCTACCCTTCTCTGGGCACAGACACCAGGCATTTTGCATTAGAGGAGCTGCAAACAAACGTGCCCATGTGACCTCACTTCTTTGGGACACTTCAGTCTGTTTGTTGTTGGTATTTAGAAGAAAGTTCAGCCAGTCCACATCAATGCCCTTGGCTTTTGCTTCTCAGTTTCTGCCCCCACAAAACCCATGAGAAATTTCTCTTTTCAAACACCAGCACCAGCATTTCACTGCCCAGTTTTTACTCTGGAGCAAGACACAATCCCAAGGCTCAGAATTACTGGTTTATGTCCACCAAAGCTCTTAAGGACGTGTTCACATCTTCTCCAGCAGTGCTGGGAGTGGCCACATCAGGACAACCTGAGGTGAAAATAAAACAACTACTTAATGAGAGGACAATATTTTCACCGCTTCTTTTGATTTTCTGTCTTTTATCCAAGAAAAAAAAAAACAATAAAGGAAAGCAGTGCAAAAATAAAGAGCACAATTCATCCCTCCAACATCAGTGAATTTATCCTGTCGTCTGGGAAAAACTATCCCTTCCCCATGTCTGCCCTTGTGGGTTTCCATTTATAATTTACTTTGGTGGAAAAAAAAAAATATTCAGGTACTGTTGGGTCAACAGAGGCCTTATAAAGTAAATGAGAATGACTGATGGGAGTTTGTACCCCCACTGAACCCTTTCCAGTGGCCCTCTGGAAGCAGCTGAAGCCAATCCATCAGCGGATGGAGCAGCATTTGTTTCTGAGACATCTGGTACAGATCAATATGTAAATCACACAGAGATTGGGATCTGAATGCCTCATGTTTGTGTTGGTGTTGTTGTTTCCAGGACCTGTAGCCACTACTTGGAGTTACTTTTTATTTTATTTTTGACTCTTGCAATGGTATTTAAATATTCAAATATTAACTGGTGATGATTATCCCAGGGAGTGTTTGGGGGATTTTATTTTTTGAAATTCTGGAATCAAAGTATTTTCTCAGCAAAGGAATTTAAGCCTGTTGAATTCTGAATTAGACCTTAATTGTATCCCTTGTCAATCACTTCTAATCCGAGTGGCACTTTGGGCAAGGAGACCTCACATGTTTTGGCAAGTCAATGTTAAAATGACTTGGAAAACACCAAGGCAAGTTGATCCTGTGATTAAATAGCCAGGAAGGGACTCCTTTCCAATTCTTTGAGGGAACTTTCTCCCCAATGTGCCAGATCTCCTTTCCAGAAGATGATAAATCCATTTCTGATGCAATAAATATTAAGGTTTCCCTTTTAAAATGGACTGGAATCTTCATCCCTGCTCATGAATGTGGAGCACTCAGCTCTTCTGGAAACCAGATCACTTGTTTTACAGCTTAAAGATGGATTTGGAGGCTCCTCTTTGTCATATTCTTCACATGGTGGTTGAAATGAAAGAATAAAGACACACCATGAAGAAAGAAAGTAACCTGAATACCTTTAGCAATCTTTTTTATATATTACCAGTTAGGAACGAGATGTGGGTTGAGGAATATTTTTCAACACACAGTGTTTTAAGAAGTGTTTTATTCAATTTGAAATGTTTCTCCTTGTCTTTAAATATTTCCATCCAGTTCTTTCGATCTGAGAGAACTTTTGAGCTGAGTCAAAGCCTGGGAGCCTCAAAATGTAATTCATGAGAAATTATTATAAGAGAAAAATAAAAGGCCATTGATGAACTGGTTTTCCTTATGTAGAGGGATGAAAATATGAGAAGGAAATAAATGCTTTTTTTGGTGGAAAAGCAGGTTCTTGTGGGTATATTCTTGAGTCCACACCGGGCTCTGCAGAGTCACTTGGAG
>VWZD01012544.1:89144-192738 GCA_013396695.1 Sakesphorus luctuosus
GGGGGAGCAGCCTAATTAGCTGCTCGCTGCCTCCCCGTGGATCTCTTGCCACTCCAACACCCTAAAGATCATGCTGGAATTTCCCCAAATCAGATTTTTATATATATACATTTGCATGCAATTACCCACCAATTAGTAGGATGACTTTTGTAGCTGAGCAGACACTGCCGTGTTTGTATCTGCTGTGTAAAGGGACAGGTAAATCCTCCAGGAGGAGGTAATTCCTTAATATCTGTTATTAGTCTAAACTGCAAAATCACACAGAGTCACAGGCACACAAATTTGAAATATAAGCAGCAATTTTCTTCTCTTTTACCCAAGACCGTCACAGCTACAGCTGCATATTCCCATGAGAGCTGTGAAATGAGGTCTCAGTAAGCTGTCAGGACTGCATGTTTATTAAAAAAAAGTACCCCTAAATTGGAATTACATCCTTTTCTACCTGTTTTGGCTTTTCCTTTGCAGAGGAAAAGAAGACAAGAATCAATGAAGAGTCTCAGTTTTTCTCTAAAAATATATACATTATTTCCATCCATCCATCCATCCATCCATCCATCCATCCATCCATCCATCCATCCATCAGTGAACCAGTAAAAATAATATGTAACAACGCAAATATTTATTCAGCCAGAAAAAACGCTGTCTTAACAAATGAGACCCTCAAATCTTGTTTTGCTTTCCAAGCCAAATGAGGCAAAAAACCTAATTAAAGATGAAAAGCAAACCAACAGCTTCAGTTCTCCAGAGCTGGAAAGGTAACTACCCAAGTCCATCCTGCTTAACAGGAGAGTTTTATCTGCCACTGCCCTGCCAACTTTTTATTAAGGTTTAAACTGCATCCAAACAATTTTCTGCCCAGGAAAAAAGCCCCACTCCCTCCACGTGTCTGCTGAGAAGAAAGGCCTTATTCTCAATTTTCCATCATCCGTGTACATGGTCAAATTCTTGCTGGGTAACCAAGTGTGAAGCAACACTTTGGGCTGAGCTGCAAACCAGAAGTGCTCTCCTATATAATTATGGGCCAGGAGAGCACAGCCCTGGTGGAGCTGCTTGGGGGGGGTTGAAGTTTCCATCCTTTCCCTACCATCTCTTTTCCATTCTCTCCTGAGTTATCCCCACAGAAAAGCTCAGCCTTGCCAAACTCAGGGTCTAACAGGGCAAGGAGATGGATGTTGTGTTTTTTGAAGTCACCAGAAGTTGGTTTCTGAGGGTTCACATCGGTGTCGCGGCGTGTGCCCGACTCCTACGCGGTTTGAAACCTGATCTTACACCTTGCCTTTTATGAAGATGAAATCCTTGGCAGGTGATTATTTTGCTTTCTCACATCGTATCAGACGGTTTAAGCACCAGTCTGCTTGCTAAGAGCCAGCTGGTGTGGACTGAAAAGAAGAAAGGAGGAGCCCAAAAATCCCAGACTTGCAGAAAGCCCAGACTTGCAGAAATCCCGTAGTGGCAAAGAGCTGCTGCTTTCCCTGCAGTTTTCATCAGGCTTCGTTGCAAAATGGTGAATGCAGGTGTTTTAAACCCCTGCTCCCTGGATCAGTATTACATTAGGAAAGTGTAGAAAGAAGCAGGAAGCCAGAGGTTCTTTTCCTGGAAAACCTGTAACTGTGCAGCAGTGAGTCCATGAGCAGCATCCCCTGGTTATGGGGGAGCTGATTCCTGAGAGCATCATTGGCCCCACTCCTTGCACAGCAGAGAGAGGAGGACAAACACATGGGTGATGGAGGTTGCTCCCACCCAAACCCTTGATGGAGAAAGCTGGGAGTGACAGCTCTCCTCAGTCCTGCCAACCCTATTTTCACAGAATCAGAACCACAGAATACTCTGAGTTGGAAGGGAGTCAGAAGGATCATCGAATCTGACTCCAGCTGGGATTATTTAGCTAATCCCAGCTCACTTCTGCACTCATAACGACTTTTATCTCCTTGGAGAGAGGAGCCCATGTGGGTTCAGCCCAAGGAGAGGGTTAAGTGTGGGCTGGGAGGCTCAGAACTGGGAGCCTCTCCATATTCCCACACTGCCTTTCAAAGGTTGTTTTTCAAGGGTCCTTGTTCTGGTCCAAATGAGTCAGCAGATGGGAAGCCCTTTCCTCTGGAGAGAGGGGAAGGGAAGGCTCCTGGTGATGACTCTACACACAACCAGCTGACTGACCACCCTCAGCACCTGCAGAAGAGATCTCACGTAAATGTCCTTTGTCCTGGCACTGTGCCACCCAGAGCAGCACAGGAAGCAGCTGCCAACGTGCTCATCCTGATCTCAATGACTGCTTAAAAGTACCTCTGCTTTCATAAGAACTCTTTCCTCTCTCCAAGAGCCAAGGAAGGTTGTCCTGGACATTCCCATGTGGAACAGGAGGGGATTAAGGGGAGAACCCTCATTAAAACAGATGTGCTGTGAGAATTCCACTCTGGGAGCAGTGGGACTAACTGGGACCTGTCGCATAGCGTATCACACATTGGCAGTGGCTGCACAGTGTTTCCCTCTCTGTTTGATAAAAATAAAGCTTTTCATTTGCCAAGACCATCAGAGGAACTGTTTGCTCTTCGCCATGACCAAAGGAAACAGTGTTTCTTCCACTATCAACAAAAGCAACGTATTTATGTCTCAGACCAGCTTTTCCACGTGCACACACCCCCTCAGAGCACTGATTTTAAATCATTCTGAAACGAGTTCAGTGTCTCTGTGCTGGATGCTCATTTCCTTAGAAAAGCAACCACGGGACGATTTTTCCCCAGTGCATCTCTCGAATTTGGCCCAGCACAGGCTGTTGAACTGTTTTTCCTTCCTTTCCTCCCTCTAATATAATTACTTTCTTTCAGCTACTGTGAGCCTGCTCCAAATCCCACTGCGGTCCATGGGAAACCTCAGCTGGGTTGGGGTGAGCATTAGCCCGGTTGTAACCCAGCCTTGTGGTCACAGGGAACTGGAGGAGGAATCATTTTGGGACAGCTGGACTGTGTCTGGTACCAGGTCTCTTCGTTGCTTGTCTTTATTAGCTCATTAAGCACATAACAAGAGGCTACTGCTGCTTGAGCACAGCAAACCTCACACACACGTTGTTTTCTCTGTGGAAACACATTTGGACACTCTGTTAGGAAAAGGAGAAATCCCTGATGAAAAGGTTTTCTGCCCATATACAGAATCACAGAATCCCAGACTATTCTGAGTTGGAGGGACCCACAAGGATCATCGAGTCCAACTCTTCAGTCAATGGCCCACAGAGGGGATTGAACCCATGGCCTTGGCATTATCACAACCAAGTTTTAACCAACTGAGCTAATCTCAGGGTTGACCGTCCTCAGCTGTTACAAGGATAGTTTGGTCACTGGGAATGTCCTTTAGGGCTTCATCACACCTCAGGAGCAAAAATGTGGCTCTAAAGATGCATTAATAATAATTATTTTGATTATAAAACAAGAATAATGCTTTTACGCTGCTACCTCCCCAATTAATCCAAATAAAAATCCAAGGGCATCAGAATTTGGATGTGTTTGAACATGGAATGTGGCAAATGCAAAGTGTTTGGCATCACAGTTTTTCATGAAGCAAAGAAATGGGAATAAGTTCATTTTTGCTTTGCCGAACGTACAGTCAAGTTTATTTCATTCGTTAGGACTAAGATTGACACATCACTAACACATCATGGAACTTCTGGTTGGTGGATCCCAGATTTGGGCAAGCTTGGCATTGATTGTTGTAGTACCTCCAGAATTGTAGTTTTCCCAGTAGTGATTAATTAGTCTTATATGGAGACTTAGAAGATTATCTGAGGGCAGTAAATGCAACTGGAACATGAAATATAAGCCAAAAGCATTAGCAGAGGTTGGTAATGCAGAAGTCCCACTAAATAATTTATTATCACAACAGGACAAGGGGAAGAGGTTTAAAACAAAAAGAGAAAGGTTTAGATTAGACATCAGGAAGAAATTCTCCTTGAGGCTGGTGAAACCCTGGCACAGGTTGCCCCATCCCTGGAAGTGTCCAGGGCCAGGCTGGACAGGGCTTGGAGCAGCCCAGCCTGGTGGGAGGTGTCCCTGCCCAGGGCAGAGGGATGGAATGAGATGAGCTTTAGTGCCCGTTCAAACCAGAACCATTCCGTGATTCTATGTTCAGAAAAATAAGTGTAGATAGAAAAGGAAGATAAATGAGCCCGTTGGAGCCTCCCTGAGCACCAAATGAACATTTTGAGTGCTCATCCATGCAAGTACATGCATCCTTCACATATATATGGGTAACTGTTCATTTTTCTGTTGCTTAAACAGTACCCACAGCTTTTCATCCTGAAGTTTGATTCCCCAAAATGCAAAACTGATGTCTTCCATAGCTGTGTTATCTCACTGCTCGCAGCAGGTGTAACGGTCTAAGAGCACCCTAAACGCAAACACACCCCCACCCACATTTACACATCACAGGAAAACCGAAGCCCTGAATTTTCCAAGCGCAGCTACGCCCTTTTGAGAACCGTTTGCAGCTTTTGCCACAGTTAGGAATGCATGCAAGAGAAAGAAAGTTCTCTGTAAAACCCTTGGAGATCTAAAGAAAGGCATGGTAACACTGCTACCAGCACGTGCTGCTGCACCTGTCAGCATCTGGTGAGCACATCCCCCTCTGGACTTTGGGTCTGTTTCTCTGCTGTAGGCAGGGACAAGAAATAGTTTATGCAGCTCTAAAAGTTGCTTTGAAAGGTGCTGTGTGATGTTATTATCAGCCCAGAAACCCCCATCTTCAAAAACTAGAATTGACTCATTCCTGCATACATATAATCCTATATGTGCATGCAGAGGATAGTTGCATAAAACACTCCGTTAGGTCTTTTAACATGAAAATTAATATATGTACTTCTTGTGCAGACACTGCAGGGAGAATTTCAAGAAGTTCTTGGTTTCTTGCTGGTTCTGACGTTCACCAAGACTTTCAGTGATTGGCTTCAGGAGAGCGGAATTAAATGAAAATCATCATTTCAGTCTCCCACTCTACATGCAGGACAAGCACCAGTTTCCATAATAGGCAAAAAAAAAAAAAAAAAGGCAAGAAAAAACTTGTAGTTAAAGGCTGGCCATCAAGACAGGGGGAGTAAATCCTGTGATTTCCAAGACGCAGCCAATGTTTTCTCTGGTGAGAAGACACAAGGATTTGTTCTAAAACTGAGTCCAGAAGAGCTGGGAATACTGCACAAGAGCAGAGCATTTGTAGGTGGCAGGCTCTTTATTTTGTTAACAGAGGGATAAATCAAGGACTCCCTTGTTATTTTATTTTTGCAGTGTACTTTAAAAATACTCACACGCCCACTTAGTGCTTCCTCCTCGATAACACCAACAGCAGGGGGGAGACAGTGTCACCTTCCATAAACAGGTACTGTTGACATACAGCTTGTAAAATAGGAGCATTTCAATGGGGTGAGAGCCAGCCCAGAGAAAAGGTGCAGATAACGCTACCTTATCTGCCACTATTAGCCAAAAAATACGCCCGTGTAGATGAAGTCCTGTATTTGTCTGATCCACACATACTCTGCTGATCCAGAGCCAAGACCAACAGCTGGTCTAATTGGTTGTACAGATCAGACAACGATGTTCAGGAAGATGAAAATAATATTGGCCCATTGAGATGTGTTTTGTGTTGAAAAGGTTGTCGATTTTCTGCTCCAACTTGGGCTGGAGTCACAACAGCTGAGTTAAGCCAGAGCTTAAACGAGATTTAATGAAGCTGTTTGGCTCAGGGCAAGGTAACCAGACACACACAGAGCGTGGATGAGAGAGGGCTGCTAATGCTCAGTAGAGTCTTTCCAAAAAAACAGATTGTTTTTTCCTTAAAACCAGCATGGAGATGATATAATTCCTGAATTTTATGAGGTTTTTCCCAAGGGTCTGGCGATGGTTTCATGTGTAACAAACACGAACTCGGAGAGGGGAAAATGCAGAATACAGAGAAAGCCACCAAACCAGAGAGCCATTATAAGAAAAAAACCAAAAACTGTGGGGAGGGTTAATGCTTGGAAAAAGAGAGGGGAGAAGTGGTGGCATCACCGATTTCCAAACCTCATTCAATGTGTGTTGCTCATGCAGCCAATAACTGGGGTTTGTGCTGGGATATTCCATCGCACTGGAGTTGTGTCCATGAGATATTTCACCCTCAGAAAACATCTCCTTTCAAACTCTATTCCGCATTCTCTGTTGAGTTCCCAACCAGCACAGAACTGTGTGGTTATTATTCTGAGTTTCTTTAATTTAAACCACTTCTCATCCATTCCCTACACTGCTGATGGTTAATTCCCTCTGGAAATTCCTCTGTGTTCATTGCTGAGAGAATTGGGTTTCTCTGCCAACACAGACAGGGAAATGCCTCATGCATTGACCAGGTGAAATATCTGGGTTATTGTCACAGCAGTCACAGAGTTATCCACTCACATGTTGACTACAGAGGTTAATTAACAAGATAAACTCCTTGCAAAGAGGGATGAGAACAGAATCACGACAAGGAACCCTGAAATCAAGGAGAACTCTGCTAAAAAGCAGCATAGAACTGCGATTGTTTGTATCTGTGAGGATTTCATCTTGCATGGATTTGCATCCCTGAAATTTCACCCTCTAAAATTAGACTTAACCACCAAAAATCTGCCTGGCTTAGGCTCCGAGTGTGGTTGAACCACCAACTTCCATCCCTGAGCCGAGAAGTTCGCCAAGGCTCTCTCAAAATTTGGACACTGTTCATTAAAAAGTCAACCCAGTTTAGCTTGAAAGGTTCCATCTTACAAATAAATAGAAACTAAAAAATACTTTGTCCCAGGCCTCCCAAACTTGGTTATGTCTGTTTCTTCTCTTCTTTTCTATATTTCCCTTCTTCCCCCCCCCATTTTTTTAATCAGTGATTTCCATCAGTGAGACTCATTGCTTTGGGGTTGGCCTTTTCGAACCACACACATTTCGAAGAGTCACTTGCCAAGAAACATCTGTAAAAGTATTTCTGGATGTTTGGAATTTCCTAGCAGTAGTATGGAAGTTTGGTTTGTTTGAGTCTTTCACTCAGCAGGAGGAAAATTGAGCTCAACATGTTTATGAGTATAAAAGCCATCTGTTTGATAGGGATCCTGGAAGAAGACTGAAGGTCTGACTCTGAGATGATGAAGTGAAGAAGAAAGGTTTCTGTTTCCTGTTGCTGAGAATTAATTACACTGTTAATAGTGTGCTAGAAGAAGTAGGAGTGCTTCATGTTATTACTGAAGCCCAAAGAAATAAATATGACTTTAATGAAAAGCTTTCCTGAAGAAAAATCCACCATAATTGTTAAATGGTTGGTCACATCCCCAAAAACATTTCTGCACTGGGATGCTTCTCCATAAATGGGCTCTGACAAGGTTTTTCCCCCAACCCTTTCCACTTTTCTGTGGATAAAATATTGGGATTTCTGAAGGAAGTGACTGTTTCATGTGTCTGACCATCACCTACAGCTTTGAATTTGTCATGTAAAGACACTTGATGCCCCCTTGTTCTGTTGTGCGTTTCTTGCAATTGTTGGTGCTTTGTGACTTCCCTGGGATGCTCAGAGGAAGGAGAGTTTTGGAATGGGATTCACCCACTTGGTGGGAGTGGAAGGAAGAAAAGAGAAATAGGATCTCCTTCACTAGAGTTGATAAAATAATTCAACCCCACATCCAGATCAAGGGTGAGAGCCGAACTTTTGGAGGACCCAAACTCCCCTTGCTCTTTGTAGCAGGAAACAAAGTAGATGGAGCTGTAATTTTACTCCTGGAGCTGTGATTTTTGTGTGTGGGGTGAACAGACTCAGTGTTCCCTTTCTAAGATTTCATTCAGATATATCAGATCAAAAACTATTTGTTACACGACAACTTTCTGGTGCTTTACAGTCAAATGACTTATCTGCCACAAATAAGTGATTAAATGTTGTGTAAAAAGGAAGATATTATGACCCAAACATGAAATTAGGTGGTTTTCTGCATTTTTGAAGCTACGTTGTATAACTTTAATTCATCACCACTGGTTTAGTACTAAATGTTTCTCTATGTGTTAAGAAAACAGATGCTCAAAATCAACTGGTACTAAATATTTATAAATAATTCAAAACAACAGAATTTTGGCTGCAACTGGTGATTTTTGGGTTTGGTTGGGGGGTTGTATTATTTTGTCCAGGGTCATGGGTTAGAGGTGGACTTGGCAGTGTTGGATTAATGGTTGAACTCTGGGATATTAGAGGGCTTTTCCAACCTACGTGATTCCATCATTCTCTTTGGCAGTGCAGGGTGGAACTCCATGATCTTACAGGACTTTTCCAACCGAAACAATTCTGTGATTCAATGTCTATGGCTTTGAAAACCATCAAGAAAGCACAGACTGAGGAAGCCACTCTACACCAATGGAAAATATCCGTATGGCACCGGATATCTGCCATCAGGCCACTTGCACTGCACGGGGAGGGGGGATCTGCAGCACAAATACATCCCCATCCTCCTGCAAAACACCAAAATTTCCTGCCCTTTTGCCCTCTCCCCTCTTATTCCCAGCCTGGGCTCCCTCCAGCTGCAGGATCCCTCTTTTAAAATTCAAATCCTGGTGGCACGAAACTGAATAAATACGGACTGCAAAGGTGGAAGGCTCTGCCCTGTTACAGCACACACCGGCTTTGTCCTCACTGTGCTGGCACAAGGACTGAGTTGGGGCGGGTTGGGGGGGCTGCCAGCAGGGTGAGGTGCCCCCAGTGTTTTCTTTAGTGTGTTGCAAAGCCCAGGTGAGTCCTGACACCACCCATCCCCTCGGAGGACACTCAGGGCTTTATATTCCAACTGCTTGGAGCGTGTTGAGTGCGGAGACTCCTGTCATGTCCAGGGGTTTTTGGGTGTACAAAGAAAAATACAGCTGAGCTAACAGAGCTTTTCAAAGGCACTGACTTGGGTGCTGCACAACCCCTGAGTAAGCCTTGCTTGTCAACAGTGCCAGGTGAAATCTATGAAATCTCTGCCTTCACCCTGAATGTCCAAGGAGAGCCAAAATAACACGTCGGGCGCGTTAATGCAGTTGAAAGCAAAACCGCATGTTTTCCAAAGGGTTTAAAAGCTCATTTGAAGTAGGGCAAAGGGTCAGAAAAGAAGGAGCCTCATTTATGGAGCTCTGGCAACTGTTTCAAAATGAAGAAGCCCCACTTAGAACATGTACATTTCATTATATCACTGCTGCCCTTGTCATGGGCAGGAAAAGCAAAGATGCTCCCCTTGCTCGGACCTGCAAACTCCAAAAGTTCCCTGACTTCTCCCAGAAAAAAGGGAAAGAAACAGTTCTTTGTTAGGAGTGAATGGAAAGCGTAGAAACCCCAAAGGATTTTTTATTATTTTTAAAGGAGATTTTTATGCTTAGGCAAGAGGGAAAATTCCTGAGTGTGTTTTGTGGTGCTCAGTTCCAGGCTGAGTCTCTGCTGGGTGTCCTGGCGTGCTGGCAACCATCTGGGGCTGGTCAGCAGGACATGAGGGGTTTGATGAGCCAGGATGGGCTGGGTGGTGGTGGGGAGGGGGATGTGGGAGCAAACCCCGCTCCTCTCTGCCTCCAGCTCCTTATTCCTGTCCCAGACTTTCTGGTCATGCTTTTGCTCTGGCATCTGTGTTTCCCTCAGGAACTCCCTCCTGAGCCCCTGCTACCCACAGCACCCAAGGCATTGATCCTCTTCGGGCTGTCCCAGGTCAGAGGAGCAGGGAATGAGGGTCAGGCAGGATGCTCCATGCCTTGTATCCTTTACAGCTCCAAAGTCTACAGCGACCACAGAGGACCAGGGTGCCTGGGGCAAAATACTTTAGGTCTCGAGAGGCTCCATGAACCTGTAAAGATGTGATGGAGAGAAGCTGTCAAGCTACCTGCCTCGCAGGACCTTTCCAGGTTTCTTGCCAGCACACCTGGCTTGTAAAAATACGGCAGGAACACCAACATTTGGCCCCTCAGGGTCTGCTTTCCAGTAAGTGCAGCCTTTGGTGTGATTTTCTTGGTCCCATTTTAAAGGGCTGCAAAATCATCTTAATGCCAGAGCCTGTTGGGAGTGAATCTTTCCCATCTCACTGTCCTGGGACACAACAAAACTCAGGGCATTAAAGATGAAATCCTTCTAGCAGGTTTGTCTGCTTTTTCTTTAGGAATTTGAGGAGCAAAAAGAGGTGTTTCTGTTAAAAAGCGACACATCCCTCATCCACAGGCTTGAGCAGAGAGCAAAGGGAACATTTCTGTCTGAGGCTGGAGTTAAATCGCTGGCAGGACATCACTGCTTTTGCAGCACTTGAACTCAGCTCCAACAAAAATCTATAAAAAGCTGCTAAGTTGCGATGAAGGGGAGCCACGGTGGTAATGAGTTTGCTACAGGCCTTCAGGGCAAACTCCGGAATCCTGCTGGGTGAGGACTCTGACTGCTGTTCCCAGAGGACAGGCGGGTAATGCTGCAACGTGGACCTTCAGGCTCCCTGTGATCCCACCAGAAAGCAGATCAAGAGCAGATCAAGAGCAAACTGAGGTGTTGATCTGTGTCTCCATTACAACTTCCAGCCCTGTTCAGAGCCTGGAAAGGGCCCTTGGCTGGAGCAGCAGGTTGGGCTGGTGGTTTCATGGAGATGAATAGCATTAAAAGGTGAGAGAACTGGAGGGACAGAGCGTGGTGGGGATCAAAGCTCTCTGGGGAGTGTCTGCTGGGCACCAACCAGAGCTTTAGGAGTACTACATCCTTCACATCCAACAGCATTTCATCTCCCTCCTACACAAGGAGGAAGAAGAGGAGAGAGATGAGCCCAAATAACCCCACACTGAACAGTTTCAAGGAAAGTTGTCAGACATGTGGGCAATAACACAGTGACCAGCAAAGCATCCGAGAAACCTCCCTGTGAGGAAAAGGAGGAGACAGGGCCCAAGGACAGGGGAAATTGAAGTTGGAGAGCAGAAAAAACTTCTTTGCAGAGAGAGTGCTCAGGGGTTGGAATGGGCTGCCCAGAGAGGGGGTGGATTCCCCATCCCTGGAGGTTTTTAAGGTGAACTTGGCCGTGGCACTGAGTGCCATGATCTGGTAAAGGGACTGGAGTTGGCCCAAGGGCTGGACTTGATGATCTGGGAGGTCTTTTCCAACTCAATCCATTCTGTGATTCTATGACATAGAGATTCCTTTCCTTTGGGGCTGTGAAGGGTGTAAGAGCCTTTGGAGACCACAAAGACTCCTGGTAATGCAAGTGGTGGGAGACTTTGGCCCAGGGAGAGGAGAGGATACTCCTCAAACATCATGGAGAACCTCAGCCTCCTAATTCAGCTTCTCTTCTCTCCTGTGGGTGCTTCATAGAAACTGGAGTGGCTTCTGCCATTTGACACCGTTTATTCTGCCAGATCAATCCCAGTATAGGCATTGATTTAAATCCCATTACGGGATTGATTTAAATTTTCTTTCTAATATAGAAATGGCTCTAATTTTGGGTGGCATTTATGGCTTCAGAAAGAGCAAAGCAGCAAGACAGCTCACAGGTTGTATCCTGTAGAGCAATCCAGAGGGATGGCTGAGATGTTCCAGCTCTATTTATGCAGAAAGGGGAGAACTGACTGAGTCTGTAGATGCTGGGAGTGATAAGAGGCAGCTCCAGAGATGCTCTGGCCTCTCACTGACATGTGGGTGCACCCTCAAACCAGAGGCATTTGGCTTCTGGCAGCAGCAACATTTTTTCTGTGTCAATATTTCCCCCTTCCTTCTGCAATCAGAATGACTTGAGGGTCTCGGTGTATGAGAGGCTGAATTAAATATTGACTAAGAGGTTTCACGTGAGCTTGAGTGTTTTTAAAAAATCTAAGTGAATCCCACAGGGCAAGTTTAGGGCTCCAAAATGGATTCAAGTAGGATAAAGGATGTATGAGTTAAAGGCATAGGAAAAAGTCTCAAATTGCAGATGAGTCAGCAAAAAACAGAGACCCAGAAGATGCAGAAATAATATTAGGGATATTAAGAGACTGGAAGTGGAGATAATTTTCCCGTACTAAAGTAAGGAAAGAAAGTTTCTCTAATATTCCCCAAATTACTCTTCTCCAAATATTTGTTGGTTGATTTGCTTTTCCCTTCCAAAGCCTCAACAGCCTGATTTTATTTTCCTGGCTCTGTGGAGAACCAGGAACACCAGAAATATGGATTGCAACATGAAATCCTACTTGCTGGCTTGAAAACCTATACCTGGTGTTGAAGGGATACAAGCATCAATTTTTATTAGAGCTTTATTTGCTACTTTTAAGCAATGAAAAAAGTCTGTTACAAACTAAAAACACATGTCCCATAAAAAAAAAATTGATGTGTACAGATAATGCTAAACATCCCTTGGGTACCAAGGGGATGGAAAGAGTCAGAAAGTCATTAGTAGGGAAAGACAAAATAATTATAAAACATGTTGCATTAGACAAATTGTAGTTGAACCTCTTCAGTTCACTTTTTACCAGTCTGAATTTCAAATTGTCCTTCTGAAACCCACTAATGATGGACTGCAAGTCTAAAGGAGGGAAAGCAGAATATGTAAAGTCATAGATAAATAGTCCATTGGTGTGAGTTTATTAGGTAAGAGCAATATGTTAAAGTTCAGTAAATATTTAGTGCTCTTTCCAGTGGTGAGCACAGTGGGCTGATGCAAATGTGTACTAATTCCATTAATTATATCTCCAAATCTTTAGCTTTATTTTCTTTCCCCACAATAATAAAAATGGGAAAACAACAACTGAAATGCCGTGGTCGTAAAATTAGAGAGCAACAGACTTTTCTTCTGATTCAGAGTGACCATGGCTTAGTGTAAAGTCTTATAAGAATTACAGAAAAGGGCTTTTGGTCACTCCTGCCCTGAGCCACAGAGAACAGCAGCAATGTCAAGCATTTCGTCTGGTTTTCATTTGCTGTCCCGGCTCATTCCTCTTATTCAAGTTCATTTTGAGGTTTGCCTGATTGTCCTTTCGCCTCTTCTCTCTTGGGTTGGGGGTGGTTGGGGTGGTTGGGAAGCCTTTTCTCAGGAGCCTTTGCTGCTGGAGTGGTGGGACCTGCCTGGGGTGGATGCAGATGATGGATCATGTCCCATCCTGAGCTGGGACAGAGGCACCAACCCTCATCCCACGGCTTTGGAGGTGACACAACATCCCAAGGAAGGCAGAGGAGTGGCAGTTGCCAATGTCACATCTGGAAAGTGGAGCAGAGAGTGTAAATGTAACAGAAACATCTATTCCTATCAGCTGGAAGTCCAGTGCAAAATGGTTTTAAAGTTCCTTCTTTTTGACAAACTTCGTTGATAATCCCCAGAAGCATCAGAAATGAAGGGAGAAATGGAAGGAAATAAAGGGTTTTGGATGAATTTTTTTTCAAGTCATAGAAGTGAATTTCTGTAAGATTTCTGAGTCCTTTTAGATTAAAACTTCTTTCAGACCAAGGAACTACACTCTCAGTACTGAGATGTAAATCATTCCAGGATGCCTAATTAAAAAAAAAAAATCTCCAGGGCTGGTGTCAAGGGACCATTCAAAGTCTAAGGACAGAGCCTATCCCTTCATCAGAAAACAAAGGAAATCCCTGAATATGTATGAAGACAGGCAGGAGCTTTCCCAAGCTCCCACTCCCCTCCTTGGGAATCCAAAAAGTATCAGCTTTAAATCTCATTGGTGCATTTGTGAGAGACAAGGAGGCATTGTGAGTGAGACCCACCTCGAGATTTCCCTTTCCTCTTTCTAAACAGGAGCTTTTCTCTTTTTTAATGTCAATAAAAAGTCCTGCTTGAGATCAGACCTTCAGGGACATGATGCCAGGGCAAGACCTGAAGGATCCTGAGCTGCTCCCAGAGCCAGGGCTGAGTGTTGCCACCTCTGTGGTGGTCTAGAACTCCCTGAAGGGAAGTTCTGGCCAGGTGGGGGTTGGTCTCTTCTCCCAGGCACTCAGCAATAGGACAAGGGGGCACGGGGGGCTCAAGCTCTGCCAGGGCAAATTGAAGTTGGAGAGCAGAAAAAACTTCTTTGCAGAGAGAGTGCTCAGGCATTGGAATGGGCTGCCCAGAGAGGGGGTGGATTCCCCATCCCTGGAGGTTTTTCAGCTGAGCTTGGCCGTGGCACTGAGTGCCATGATCTGGTAAAGGGAGTGGAGTTGGCCCAAGGGTTGGACTTGATGATCTCGGAGGGCTTTTCCAATCCAATCCATTCTATGATTCTATGACTCAAACTCTCCAAGTGCTGCTTTATGGCACAGCCAAGGACAGTGATGGTCCCCCAGGCTGGGATATGCAAACACCTCCACATTAAAAGATGACAGATCACCTCCCAACTCAAATATTGAATTAGGTCTGGGATGTTTTTTTTTGGTCCCCTTTTTCATCTCAGGTCTCAGCTCTGTCACTGCTTTCTTCGTCCCCACAGCCTGTAAAATTGCTGAATATCTCAAGTTATTTGTGCTCAGATTTTTTGGGCAGCTTCACCTGTGACATTAATTCAATGTATGACCAATAAACCTCTGAGCATGAGTGTTCAGGCATCTTTTGGACATATCTTTGCACTAACAATTTTTTTTTCCTTGATGTGTTTTGGCTGCAGGTCTCGATGGGAATAAATGTCTTTTCCATGCTTATTTCTTCATTTGGTGGTGAATCACATTCTCCAGCATGGCAGGTTGGTGACCCTGCAAAGATCTTCAGGAGGATGTTGAACATCCAGATGGTTTGAGCCTAATCCTGCTCCTGCCCTACTCAATGCCACTCCTTTTATTCCCAACCAAAAGGAAGGAAAAAAAATAAAGAAAATAGATTTGATCTTTTCAGAAATGACAGATCAGCTCAAAATTTGACTTCTTTATTTTTAAAGGGAGAGTGGGTTTTTGATTATCAGAATTTATCTTATGTATTCAGTAATTGGATTGTTAAGGATTTCCAGCCTGGACCAATCTTCTTTCACCTCCTTCTGTTCTTGTGGGGTTTTTTTGTTTGTTTTGTTTCTGTGGTTGGGGTTTTTTTTGTGTGTGTGTTTTGTTGGTTTTTTTGGTTAGGTTTTTTTTCAGGAGATGTGAAGAGAAACAGACCCCTTGAATTCTGAGAGCTTTGTGATGGGGCAACATTTTCATGCTGCTGTATTTTAATATCCTTCTTTACAACAGCACCTTCTCCTCATTAAACAGCACCTTCTCCTCATCAAAGGTACGTCAGTGAGTGAATCTAATAACACATTTGTGGAAACAGAAGGAGCTGGAATATGCCCTTGGCTTTTCAGGAAACAAGGGCCTTTCAGAAATGCCAGAGAAATGAGATTCTATTTTTCCAAGGCATCGATTTTTTTAAAAATTTTTTTTAAGCAACCCAAAATGTGCATAATCATATTAGAGGCAATCAGGGTGCTATTCAGCTCCTACATCAAACAGGCTTGTCATTAGCACAGCAGGCTAATTGCTGGAGCTTTCCTTGACCTGGGACTTCACTATTAAGGCTCTGGGTGGCCAAGCCATTTTCATAACTTTGTCTGCACTCCACGGGACTCAAGAAAATCAAGGGCTGTGATTGCTGTGGTAATTTTCCTTTCAGAGCAGATTGGCTGATTTGACATTTTAAGTACAGTATCTTGTAACTGCCAGGCAGGGGAACCTTTCAAAGAGGCTGCTGGGAGTGCTTTTCTGGCTAAAACTCTCTGCTGTGTCTTTAGGAGACTTACCTTGGTGAGAACACAGCAGCAGATCATGAGAATTCAGTTGCCACTGAGATAAGGTCATGTTATGTAGAAATATGAGCTCCTTCACCTCTGATCTTTCCTCCCACTTCCAATTCTGTAACCTTTCCCCACATGTAGTTCACAGTGGAGTCGGGAGCAATGCCTGGATCCCTCTCGGTTTCCCCAACAAGAACAGGGCAAACCTTTTTTTGATCTCTTAGACTTTTTGAAAATCCACACTGTGTTATTTTGAACGTTTCTAACTGGCTCCCACCAAAAAACAAAAAACCTTCTTCCACCTCCTCAGACATGATGTTCTAAAATATCTGCCATTCCTAAAACCATGCTCAGAAAATAAGTTAAAATAAGTTAAATAATTTAATAAATTCTGTTAATTCTTAAGCAAAGGTTTGGAGTAAGATCTTGTGAAATGGCAGCATCCTGAAAGCCCAGGGCAAGGAACAAAACTCATTAATAAACTTGAATTAATCAGGGCTGGGTTTTGACCGGAATCTCAGCACAAAACCCCAAGTCAACCAAAAGCCAGTGGAGGTGGTTGTGATCAGTGTGACATCTCGAGGTGTCAACTGATTTGAGCTAATACTGGATGGAGAGTTTCCATTTTCCCTGTGTGCAAGAAGCGGGGGAAAGGAGCCAGAGCCACCTGAGCTCCTTCCAGGATCTGTGGGAAAGGCAGGAAAACACTCCCAGTGGGCTGATGTTGAAGGTGAAAGAACCCCCCAGCTGAGGTGTCTCCCACTTGTCCCCAGACCTCTAACTGCTCTGAAACTCCGAGTTCACTGCGACCCCTCTGAAGGCTCTGCTGGCCTGGGAAATAGGAAAACAAGGAATGTGAACTGGAAACTTGTCTAGCAGATACTTGGCTTCGAATTTACCCTGGGCAGCACAGTCCAGCTGTTCACCCTCTTCCCAGATCTCCTCCCGTGGGTTCTGAAATTTTCCAGGAAAATGGGACATTTTGGATCTGCCCTACAAAATCTGCAGCTGGGGAAAAATATGTACAACACATACAAATCACTTCTCACTTTGCTTTCTTTCTTGTTTTTTTTTTTTTTTTGGTTGTTTTTGACAAATTTCGTTAGAAGAAGAATAATTTTAATAACAATTGCAATCTCTCTTTTTTTACCCTTCCCTGAGAGCAATTACATTGGAAAGGACACTCTACAGACTAATTTTTTGAAGAGAATGGAGGAAAATTATGCTCCTAAAACCTTTGAATAAGTTGATGGCTCCAGAAGGATTGTTTTAGTGTTTACATACTCATTGTAAGGGATTAAATCTAAAGACCTGTTTTACAATGATATTTCATAGAAATATTTTGCAATTCCTGATTTGATTCTTCTTGTTTTACCAGTTCACTTTTAACTTCTTGACCTGAAAAAAACTCCAGTGTTTCTAAGAACTTTCTGTGAGTATCTCCAATCAAGTTAACTAAACACAAGATGTTCTTTATGGTTTTAATTTCACCAAGGTTTTTAAATACCTGTTTAAAAATGAATGACTCGTGGTACTCCTTGAAGCAGGAATTTTCTCAGCTGATTTATAGAAACTGCAACACTGCAGAAGGTGTCTGTCATTATTGATCCAATGATGAGTGAAGAGGAAATATTCAAAGTTTAACAGAGATTTAATTATGCCTGGATTATTGTAAAGGAACAAATGCCAGGCATTCCATCCCTGGAAGTGTCCAAGGCCAGGTTGGATGGGGCTTGGAGCGATCTGGGCTGGTGGAAGGTGTCCCTGCCCATGGCAGAGAGTTGAAACTGGATGATTTTTAAGGTCCTTCCCAACCCAAAACGTTTTATGATCCTGTGAGTCTGTGGCCAAACAGAACCATAGGAAAATATTCTTTATGTTACAGCAAACACATTTCTTTGGTCATTGGAGAAGTTGAAAAATTATTGAGAGTGCAGCAAAGGGGTTTGGATACACAAAGGATTTGGTGACACAGACTGGAGAGATAGTCCATCCTCTGCTTGGTTATTTCTCTGATATACTGAGTGTAACTGGAAGCTGGGTGGGACCTGTGGTCCTGACTGGATAAACTGGGCTGGGCTCCACACTGTGGGACCAGCAGTGTGTGTGCACAACCAGAGCAGCTGGTTGTGTCCCCATCCCCGGTACAGGTGGAGACAACAAGCCATGGAATCACCTAATTCAGCGCTGTAGTGCCTGGGAGATGCCCAGAGAATTCCAGGCTGCTCTTTTCCCAGTCCTGCCCCTCAGATACAAATATCCCCTGCAGATGTTCAGCTCAGCTGGCTCCAATGAGCCGTGGCACTGTCGGTTGTTCGGTCTCTCATCCCACCAGAGGCTCAACTTGTGCAGAGGGAGGATGGTTTATCCTCTGGTCTAACAGGATAATCTTCCAGCTCAAGCAATAAAGCCTTGCAGCTCTGGATCCAGAGGTACAGGAGGTCTCCAGCTCTCGACTGGAGCTCTCTTTCTGCAGAAGGATGGAAACCCAAGCACGTGTACGCTGTGCCTTGGCAAGGGGAATGCTCTCCCTTCTCCAGGCGACATGTGAGCCTGCTGCTCTTGCCACTATCTTAGACAGTCATCTTCTCTGTAGGAAGAATGGATTTAATTATTTCACAGTTTCCAGTTTTATTAATGCTCAAACAATACGAGCATTAAAGTGAAATAATACACCGAGGACTGTAGAGGCCACTGAAACGTTTCCTGTTATTGTGTTGTAATGGAGATTGCAGTAACGAGGAGCTGTTCCAAATGACTGCAGCAGAAAAGCTCCCTGAGCCTCTCCAAGATCCACAGCTCAGCAGAGCTCTCAGCACTGGCACAGCTCTCTGCTCTATCGCTCTCCACAATGGAGTTTCTAGGAATTAACATTTGAGGTGGCAAAGATTTTGCCTGGGCACGGCTCAGGCACTTCCTTGCTTTCTGCAAGCCTTTCCAAGGAAAAGCAGCTCCTCTGGCAGCACTGGGAGCTGCCTTGGATAAAGGGCTGCAGCTTTGCCTTCCTGCACAGGAATGACTGAGTTTGTGAGCAGAAACCAGTGGCAACTTCAGGGTGTAGAAAAACCACTGCTGTTACGAGTGAGCTCATTTGAGTGGCAAATTCCTGGTAGGAATTGGCCTTTGGGCCCAGTTTCCTAAAGGGATTGTTGTCCCAGCACAACATTACCCAAGAGAGGAATGAGATATTCCAGTGGCTGTGATTCCCAGCAATGTTCTTCTTGGAAGGGGAAACCTGCCATCCATATGACATGCCTGTGAATTTTTATACCAGCTCACAGAATCATGGAATCATGAAATAATTAAGGCTGGAAAAGAACTCCGAGATCATCAAGACCAACCTTGGAAAAGACTTCCAAGACTGACAAGTCCAGCCTTCAATGGAATACCTTCATGCCCCCTAAGTCATGTCACTAAATGACTTGTGTGTTTGTTTTTTGAACACTTCCAGGGATGGTGACTCTACCACTTCCCTGGAGAGCCTGTTCCAATGCTTAACCACTCTTTCAGTGAAAAAAAACTTCCCTAATATCCACCCTGAACCTCCCCTGGTAGACACTGAGGCCATTTCCCCTTGTCCTATCATTACCAGCCTGGGAGAAGAGGCCCAGCTCCACCTCACCACATTTGTTTTATTCCATCTGGATGAGATAATTAAAACATAGTTCTTTAAAATCTGCTGGCTGTCCTGGCTGGTTTTGTGTTCCTGCCCTTCTGGAGGATGGTGTCCTTTCAGTTGAGGTGTGGAACCCCTCTGAGATCCTTCCCACCAACCCATCTCCGAGGCAGGGGTTGAGCTAATGAGAGATGCAGCTGAACTCCCCTGACTTCAATGGCAAAACTCCAAGAGGATTGTATTTCCTGCCCTGGGATTTACCCAGATTCACACACAAAACTTCCAGCAGAGAAATGTGTCTCTTCTATATTTTATCCCCATTCTTTTTACTAGTCTTCAATGTTAACTGAATCTGTCTCTTTTCTGACCTTTTTTATCCATCCACCTTTACTGCAGTGAAAATGAATCATTCAATCATTTCAGCTCAATATATTGCCCTGGAATGGATTCAGGGAGACATCCAGGATTGTTTCCTGCCATAGCCAGCGAGTGGTTTCTGTGTGCACACCCTCGTGATGCTTTTCCAAGGGATTTAAGCTCAGTCAGAATAAATTGCAGCCCTTTGAATACAGCACTGCAATGCAAGTGAAAATTACAGTGTTCTCATCTATTGACATGGAGACTCTTGACAAATAATGAGTCAGTGGTTGCTCTATCAGGAGTTGCCTGGACTGCCCACAAAATCTTCCTTGTGTTTTCTGGGTTTGTTGTCACTACCTTAGCTGAGAGTGGCTAGAGGTGGCTTAAACCATCATTTCAGAGAATCATGGAATGGTTTGGACTGGGAGGGACCTCAAAGTTCATCTTATTCCTCCCCCTGCCATGGGCATGGACACCTCCCACCAGCCCAGGTTGCTCCAAGCCCCGTCCAACCTGGCCTTGGACACTCCCAGGGATGGGGCAGCCACAGCTTCTCTGGGCAACCTGAGCCAGGGCCTGCCCACCCTCACATGGAAGAATTTGTTCCTCCTATCCACTCTAAATCCACCCTCCTTCAGCCTTCCCAGACTGAAGCTCCCACTGATAAACAGAATCTGAGGTGGTTACACAAAGTAGGTGCTTCAAAAAAGACCAAATAAGTTTAAACTCTTATTAATTGATTCATTGTACAATAGTCAGTCCTTGGCCAAGCAATAACTGTTGTCACAGGAGAAAACAGAAAGCAGGCTCAGGTTAGATGTTTATCATAACCTGCTCTATTTACAAGATGCTTTGAAATAGTCAGGAAGAACAGAGACACCTGAGAGAGCCCAAGGTCTTTGGATGCTTTCAGAACGTCTACAATCTGCATTTTATCCTCCCTGGAAGGTGATGGGTTTCTTGTGCAATTGGAAGACTTGGTAACTGAATGTAATTTTTTGTTTTTCTCTGTAATAAAAGTAATTTAATCTCCTTCACACAGAAGTGCATTTCACTTTTGCCATTTCCCTCTTCACACTGAAATACAACAGAAAAATTTTCCGTGGGCAAAGAGGGAAGAATTAAATATTCAAGAACTGAAAACTGGGGGGAATTTGTACTGATACTGGACTTTTGCAAGTGTGAATAGTACAGGAATTAACTCTGCAAAACAGACATTTTCAAATTAATTAGCCCATATTTTTATGTCTTCTGCTGGATATAAAGCAAATAAAAATAATTAATTTCTCCAACCCCTTTTTCTTTCCAGCTGGACACTCGCTGGGATTTTTTGGTCAGTTCTGCACTTCAGGACCGGAAGAATTGGATGGAAAATCCACTGTAGACAAAACCTGCAGAAAATTAGGAGTCAGCCATCCACATGGGCAATGGAAATCCCACGGAAGGAGAAGGGGGAAGAACTGTGGAAGAGAGACAGGCTGCACACAGTAGTCCCAGTGTTTGCACTGGTTAAACCCCTTTTATCTCACATTCATAAACACAGGCTCTCTATATGATATAAACCACATTTAGCTGTCATTGAAACGCTGTGATTTATGGAACAGGGCTGTCCCTAAGAGGGTAACAACACTTGGTGCTTATTTTGGCAGGTTCACTCATTCAAACTGCTGAGCAGCTCAAAGAACAGCTCATGTTAATGACAAAAGGTTAATGATTTTCGTTTCTTTTCCTTTCTTTTTTTTTAATATATATTGGAAATATTTGTTCAGTTTAGGCACCGCTTCATATGTGACCCCAGCTCCAGGCAAGCAGATGTCAGCTCACTTTGCGTTTGGCAAAAGCAGTATTTGAAGAAAATATTATTTTAGTTTCAAACATGACTAAATAGCCATCAACATTGCTGGCCTAATGAAGAGACATCTCCAGACCTTTGCCTTTCCTTCCTGTTTGCTTTTAACAGGCAAGAAATGATGATTTGTTTCTCTGGTAAATCAGAATTGACATGTCCAGTAGAAAAAAGCAGCATAAATGTGTAATCATTGGCTATTTATCTATCAGCAATTTCTCCCTGTTCCTCTAATGCTCTTCTTACCTGAAGCTGCTTCTGGTTTAACAGGTTTGTCTGTAACATCTTACATAATAATCCCATCCTCTCCATTGTTTGCTGGCTCTCCATGTTACCCCATTATAGATTCTGGAAGTGTTTGTGGTCATGTTTAGCAAGATGGAAACTCATACAGTCAAATCTTGAACCCCAAATTGAACCCTTGATTAGCAAAAGCAGGACCCAAACAATTGGCTGATTTGTGCTGGATGCAGAAAGGAGCTTTTTAGAGGAAGAGCAACATCTTTCACCTATGGAATTTTTGGTGGTGCAGGACTTACCTGGGGTTCAGCCAACCCATCCTGATGAGCAACACCAGGTGGGAGTGAACCAGGGATCTTATCCTCTTCAAAACTGTGTTTTTAGGAATATTTGATGTAGTTTGGTTCAGGTGCTGAAGCTCAGCTGACACTCCTGCTCCTTCCCATGAGGTGGGAAACCAGAGCCAGGCTGGGGAAGGCCTGACCCAAGTTTGGGGAACACATGGGAGAAGAACAATAGAATGGTTTGAGCTGGAAGGGACCTTGAAGCTCACCTTGTTCTCCCTTCTACCGTAGGCAGGGACACTTTCCAGTGTCCCAGGTTGCTCCAAGCCCCATCCAGCCTGGCCTTGGACACTTCCAGGGATGGGGAAAAAGAGGAGGCCACTCACCTGGGCATTATGTCAGTTATTCATTAGACCACATTCCCAGGCAGGTTCTTTGGTCTCTTTCCTGGAGTCTGATCATATTTAACCTCCTGCCTTATGCTGGTGATGCTGAACATCAAACACCTGCCTGTGCTGCACTGGGAGCAAACAGGTGTAGGAGGAGCTCTGCACTGAGAAATTAAAATTAGAAAAAAAAAAAAGAAAAAGAAAAAAGGAGTTTTTAAAACCCTTTGAGGCCTTCAGAGGGTAGATCCTTCAAACTGCAGTGCTTTGCTGTCACTGCCAGTGCGTGAGTGCTCAGAGAAGTCCTGTCCTCAAAACATGACAGGGTCACTCATCTCATGAGCAACAGTATCAAAAGCAGCAGAAAAGTCCAACAATAACAACAAAGCAGCGAAATCCTGGCCAGCAGTGAAAAAGTAGGTCATTTGGATGCATCCAAGGGCCATATCTCCACCAGGAACTGGCCAGAAGCCAGAAAGACATTTGTCAAATTAATCATGGAAGATCAGGTGCCCATCCCCCTGCCCACCCTCTCCTCATTAACCTTTGGCACAAAGGCAGGGTTGAGACAGACTCTTAATAAGTGTGATTTTTCCTACTAGTCCAGCTTTATTATTATTATTATTTTGTGAACCACAGCGTTGCTCGCAGCGTTCCTGTTGCTCAGCCAAGTTATCTCTGGTGCAGGGAGGGGACCTGGGAACTGGTCACACCACTGACTCCTGGCTCTTGCTGTGGCCTGACACGTGCAAAACTGCTTAAAGTTCAGCTCTGCTCCCAGTTGGATCATGCTGAGGACCAGCAGAGCATCAGAATATTCAGATCATGAACCAAACCTGTCCCAGGCCTGGATTTAGAGCTGGAAAGCCCTGCAAGTGATCATGGCAGCTTGGTTAAGTGGCTTATACCAGGAGAATTCTCCCCTGGAAAAATTGGCTTAGATTATCCCTTTTTAATGCTCCCTGAGTAGGGCTGGATCTAAAGTGGCTGCATTAGGAAAAGCAGAAGTGAACCAAAAGCCCCCGAGGTTTAATGAGTAGCTGTTCAGAAAGCTCGAGTCCATCAGCTATTTACTGGGAAGGAAAGAAGGAAACCTGGAAAGCATTAGGAACAGAAAGACCACCAGACATGAAAAATGGTATTTTTAATGGTGGAGTTATCAGCAGAAGAGGTCCTCAGAGTTTACAGGCAGCGTTTTAACAGTAACACCACAGCAGGATTTGACAGGTAAAATGTGTGCAAAGTTAACTTTTTTTTCCCCTACCATTGGTCAATATTTCCCTCCTACCAAAATCAAGAGTTACTTTGGCTTTAATTCAGTTTTCTTCTGAAGGACTCCTCTCTGCAAAAGGTGAGTAGATGACAAAATATGTGAGAGGATGACTAAAGCATTGGATAAAAAATACATTATGGGCACAGGGTGTGATATCTGGTAATGCTGGAGAGTGTGGATGCCTAGGAAAGAAAAAACAGACTGACCATTTCAGGCAAGGGCAAAGAGAGGGATGGAAATCTGGATGCTGGAAGTGAGGCTTGGTCCAGGAATCAAAATCCATAAAACACATTAGTCCTGAGGTGAACACAGTAAAGAGTCTAGTCCAGGTTAGCCAAATATCTGTGGCTTCAATAGAAGCCTTTAGGAAACTATGCAGCCACTAAACCATTTTTGCTCAGTGTCCTCCAAACAGAAAATGCTCTTTTAGCTGTTCAAGACTAGTTTTTTCCTCCCAGCCCTCCTGACCTGTCTCACAGGGCTGAGTCAGGAGCAAAACAGGGAGGAATGAAAAATCACCATCTGCTTTCGCCACCCCTGTGACCCCTGTACCAGTTGTTACTCACTGGCCACATTTCTTCCAGCTTGTCCAGCCAGAGAAGAAAACCTGTGCCACTGAATTCACTCTGTGTTAATAATAATAAAAAAAGAAATAATTTTTTTTTTAAATGTGGAGCTTTTTGTATGGAAAATCCTTGAGAGAAGTGCCTGTCTAGTCTTTGAAGGAAGACACATCACCAAGTCACTGACTAATAATTGTGTGATATTGAAGGAGCACAGAATTTACTGGAGCAGTGGGATTACTTTTGTTAAAGCAATAATGCCTCATTTGTTCTTATGACAGAGCTTTACGACAGTTACACAGGCAAGTCTTTAACATCCATCAACATTACTGTCTGGATTGTATTATCTAGGAAATCCCAGAGTCACCAGCCTACAGGTTGAATTAGCTGCAAATTCATTTCAGATTAGAATCCCTTTTGTAAATGCTGCAGCCACTCAGGCAATGCCTCGGAGAAACCAGGGGGATGTTATTGAATTTTGTGTTAATAATTCTTTCCCAGCCCTTTTATTTCTCTGCTAACCACTGCTTCTTGAAAGGCATTAAGGCATTAAGCTGACTTTAAAATAACAGCAGTGAATGCTTTTCCAAAAAAATTCTCCCTTTGGGTCCTTCCTGCTGGAATGAAAACCTTTCAGTTGATGGTGTCTCTGTCCCTCATTTCAGGTGTTTCAAAGATAGGTCAGCACAGAGGTCCAGAGCAAGTCATCTAAGGATTCCTTCCCAATTTTTGGCCATACTTTGTCCAGGTCCCTTCTCTGTACCTGCCTTACCCACACACCTTGGCTGGATCTCACCTTACAACCCAACCTTCCTCTGTAGGGTGGAAAGATCTCAGGAGGGTGAGACGGTCTTTCCCCTTCTGCTATTGCTTTTTGCACTTGTTTTTGGGGAACTTGGGGATTTTTAGCCATTGCTGCAGCTCAGATGAGAGTTAAACCAAGAATGAGGGTCTTATTGCCATTTTTCTGGGGCAAATGCAGACCAGGATTGCTGATCAGATCTCAGTTCACCTGGTGTGTGTTTGGGTCTCTCAGGAATTTTTGTGCAAGAGGTATTCCAGCAGGAATCCTGCAGGCAGGAAGAGTGTCTCTGGCTTGAGGGTTAGAGAATGTTTGAAGAAAATGAGGTTTGAACTCCAACCCACAAAAATTCACAACAGAATCTTGATTTGGAGGATTTCACTGAGCCAACCACTGGGCAGAGCTGCCACCACACAACTGCTCAAATGTCACCAAAGCACTTGGGCTTTGAAGCCTTCCTGCTGAACTCCCAGGCAACCCTCTGGCCATCATATTTTGGGCTAATAATGTTGAACAAGGGCTGTATCTGACAATTCACTTGTTGCTCACATTATACACACAACTCTTTAGTTTGGCATCTTGTTATAGAAAGAATAGAGAAATCCAAACTAAGGAGCAGATCTCAATCTTTGAGCTTTTTCTTGAAGGATCTCTTCTGTGCAAGAGAGCCAGAGCTGGGTTGAAATGTCCTGTTAAAGTCTGTGTTGATAAACCCCAGGTTATCGTCATTTTGATTCTTTACATTTCTAACCTGTTCTGTTAACATTTTTATGTAACTTACACTGCTGCCCTCAGAGGGGAAAATAGGAACAATCTCCTCTACGCTCTTTTTATAAATTAGTTTAAAGCTTTAACAAGAGCATTTTATGTTCTGACCGAAGAAATAGATGTTATTTATTGTGCCAGAAACTATCAAAGCAGCTGTTTAACCTGAAACCTGTGCTGGAGCTCCAGCCTGTTCCCTCCGGGGCTCCAGGACATCATGAATAGCTGTGGGTGAATGTGGGTCTCATAAATATTTATTTTAGGTATTTAAGGCCAAGTTGGAGCAACCTGGGCTAGTAGAAGGTGTCTCTCCCATGGCAGGGGGTTGGAATGAGATAAAAGTTTAACGTCTTTTCCAACTCTGCTACCAAAAGTTAATTAATTCTGCTAATCCTCAGAGCGGATTTAACCTGGGATCGATGACAAAGCTGCAGATTTTCTTCCCTAAAGAACGATTGTTCCTGATTTCTGAAGTGCCCATTGCAGGTGAAGCACCCTGTTTTCTGGGGACCAGAAAGCCCCAGTTCCTCCCCAAGCCTGAGGGCCCTGTGAGTGCCACCCCTCCCCAGACACACACTGGCAGACACAGCAGTAATGGCTATTTTAGCCTGTCATTCTCTGCAGCCAAACCCTCACCTCTCCTCACTGGGGTCTTTACATAACCTGACCTCCAGAAGCCAATTACATCTGTTTTCTTTGTGCTCATGTGTTTCTAGTATTGACACCAACTTTGCTTTCAACAAAGGGTGGGTTCCCATGAACTCAGGCCTTTATTACCAGCTGGTTCTTATTAGGGATTAACCAATAAAAAATGAGTAATACAGTCAGCAGTGTGTTCCTACATGTAGCACTTTTCCATGTGTTTCAATTTACCAATCAACCAATAAAGCCCTGCCCTGCAATGAACTGCATTCCATACCTCACATTTTTTGCTTATTTTGATAAATGTAGCTTTTCATAGATAAAAAGGGCAAGAATCTGGCTAACACTGTCTACTGTTAGCTGGAACATTGATGTTGGTTAGATGAATTAGAGAATGCCACTTGATCTTTTCTCTGACAGCTTATTATGCCTCGATTCCTGGGCTTCTAAAATTTCTCCTGCAAAGCTCCCTGTCACTGTGCTTAGTTAAAACTTGTCAAAAAATTAACAAACCCAATTTCAGGCTTGTTTTGCTTCTTTCCTCCAGCACTGAGCAGGCAAGGGAGATTTTGAAAGGATACACTCCTGCTGCTGCTCTTGCAGATGTTTCTGCAAGCTAAAATGCCTTATCCAGCATTATGTGGGGGCTTAAAGGGTTCAAACCTGAAAACTGCAGTCCATAAAATGGGTCATTTCTAGTGCAAACTTTTGGGAAGGAAAAGACAAAAAAGCAAACAGAGGCTTCATGGATTCTTCAGTGAGGGAATCTGGGAGCAGACTTGGAAAGTTGTTCTTTGCCGCCGCATCTTTTCTCCCCAAAGTCTTTACACACACTTTGTGTGAAGCACTTAGGCAGTTGCAATCAAGCTCACATGCTTAAAAATAACCACGTGCCTAATTATTCATTAATTTTCTTCATTTAACAGGAGTGGCTGAAGCCCTGGTTGAGTCTCTGGTGTCAGTGGAGGAAGATCTTGTTCCTCCATGATCAGGAATGTGTTGCCCTTCACAGGCAGAAGAGCTTTTAGTACAACAGCCTGAAGAGTCAAACTTAGGAAGTTTTATTGACTGATTTTAATTTCAGCACATTAATTTTGCCATTGGCACAATTTTAATAAAAATGCACCCTACTTGGATGAAGGTCCATGAAGGACTATCCACATCTCCTTCCTGCAGAGCAATCCAGGTGGGATGAATGTTACCACACCTTTTTAATTCTCCTAAATTGACACTGAATTCTGAACTTGGCTTCATTATCACTTTTCATCACGAGGATGAAAATACAGTAAATCTTTCCCTTAAACCAAGGTGCTGCAAAGGGAACTTTATTGTTTTAAGGTGGGTCAAAGTAGGTTGAAAAACTCCCTGTAAAAACAGGCACGAACTCCTTAACCCCCTAAGGTATAAATGTGCTAACTCGAGGCTTAGTTCCCCTGACTCCTTCACTACCATTTCCCCAGCACAGGCAGGGAAGGTTCAGTTGCAGATGCAGAAAGTCACTGAGAGTTCATCACTGAGATATGGAAACCTGACCTTGATGCCACCCAGATATCAGCAAACCTGGGATTTTCCAGGCAGTCTTAAAGGCATCTTAATTCTATTAGACCTTCATGATCCAAGGCACTACAGCACCAACCATCTACCTTTAGGTGACAATCAAACCAACAGCTAGGAGCCCTCACCCAGTCCTAAAGACATGGGAGCTTTGCGTATGAAAACACTCAGAACAACTTCAGAAATCAACTGTCATGAAATACCAACTCCAAATAAATGAAGTACATTCAATGATGCCTTGAACTTTTTCTTTTCCTTTAGGTAATTTTAGAGGAAACACTGGTCCTGTTGGAGTTAAGGACAAAACTTGGACTTCCAAGAAAGCCCCAGCAAAGCAGGGAAAGGTGTGGATTTATGCCCCTACAGTTATCCTGTATAAATCACTGCATAAACACTCCTCCCAGAATGAGTTTTGGCTCTGCCTAAAGCCCTCCTCTGAACTGTCATCTTGAAGATGAGTTTCCCTTGCTGGCTCCTCTTCCATTGCCTTCTCCTAAGGCACAAAATGTTCTTTCTAGGTGTTTTTTCCCGGGGAGCACAGGCTGTTTCCCAGCTGTTGATACGACAAAGAACAGAGACCAAGATCCTGGAAGGATGTAGGAGGTGACAAACCTACCACAGCTTTTGCAGGCACTGAGTTTCTCTGCTGCTTCTGGGGCCAAATAAACCGTGTTGATCCTTTTGCTGGGGGCTTTTCAAACAGAGATAATATGTTTTAGGAACCAGATTCTTACATTTCTAGTTCCAGTTAGGAGCAGAGGTCAAAAATGGGCTTCCAATTCAACCTTCACTGCTGAATTTGCATCCTCTGCCCAAGATCCCAAAGTGCTGCTGCAGATTCCCCCAAACCAGGTGCTTCCAGCTCCCCAGCAAGGCTGCTCAAGCCTCATGCCATGGTTTCCTCCAACACATCAAAGTAGTTTCACTGAAGCATAACAGTTATGTGGCAAATACATTCTGTTTAACAAATACATTCCATTTAATAACTGATTAAGTCTTATGTGAAAAATAGAGAGTGCTGAAGAAGATTCATTTCCAGAAAGGGAATTTTTTTCTTCTTCTTTTTTTTTTAAATAATTGGAATTAAATTCTGGACTGGAGAGAAAGCTGGGGATGGCTGATAACATTTTGACAATGATGAGTGAGGCTTTAGGAAATAAATACAGCCAGGATTATTGAAGCCTTTTCAGCAGCAGAGTCTCCAATTCAGTGGAATCATATGAAAAAATATTTGCTTTTTTCAAGTCACCTAATCACTCTAGAAAGCTGGCAGCAATTCAAGTGATGTACACTTAAAATGTCAGACTAAATTATAGACTTCAGCCTTCAGAATGTGCTGTTAAGAATAATTCATTTGTGTTTTTCAGCTGAAAACATTTTGAACCTTAAGCTTCTTTTTGTGTTACTGATGTGGTTTGTGTTGTTTATGTCAAGGGAATATTGAAATATATAAATAAATGAAAACAGTCAAAACAGCAGAGCATGGAAAAAGCAACACATTTGTTGGAGATCAACAAATAAAAAGGAAGGAGAAGGAAATCATGAAGAAAGAAGGGCCAAGTTCTGCCCCTGGTATTAAAGATGTGAAATAATTCCCAGGTAAAGTCACAACAGAGCAAATCACTTTCATTTCAGTCCATGAGTCTCTTGCTGAACTGGGCTGGGAGAGGGCAGACAGTTCAACACACTCTTCCCACTGAGCACAGAACACCATTATTATTGCAGTGGGATGATTCATGTCCCAGGGGATTTTAGCACCATCTCTGGCAATAGAACTGAACATTTCCATTTGCTGCTTCAATGGCCAGAGAATTCTGAACTGGTGTGAGCTGTTAGTCAGGAGTGGAGGGGGAAATATTGACAATACACCATTCTGCAGGGTGACCACCCCCAGCTCTCCCAGCCTGTCTCCTCAGCAGAGGCTCTCCAACCCTCCGACCCTGCTCATGGTCCTCCTCTGGAGTCGTTCCAACAGGTCCATGTCCCCACAGAAACGGAGAGCTAGTCTAGTTGTTGGCTTCAGGAGGGACACCTAATGACAGGGCCACTCCCTTCCTGTCTCTGCTTGGTTTGCAAAAATCCAGCTCTGTGGTTTCTATGCCCAGAATTCCCCTTTCTGCTGTACAGACCTGTTTGCTACAGACCCAACTGGCACCTGGCAGAAGAAACTCCCCACGCCCTTGCAGAGACCTCAAGGTCTTTGCAGTGAAGTCATGGAGAGAGCAAAGAGGATCTTGTAAAATACCTCTGCACAGGATGGAAGGGACAAATGCCTGGAATATCAAATAAATTGAGCCAGGGCAAATTCCTGGTGGGGGGAACTGCAGGTGGAGGGAGCTGGATGGGATACTTGGCCCTGGGAGCACCTCCTTGTGTCTTGGCCATGGGGTTGGCTGAGGCTCTTCCCATGAGTGGTACAGGGCCACTAATTAAGATGGGATCAGGTATCAGCATTATTCTGCTTTTTTGGCTTCCTGTTCCAGTTGTTACTTCACATCCACTCTTTGCATTTGCCTCACAATGCCTGGCCTGACAACCCACGTCACCCAGAAAGGCTTTCCTTCAGATCACTTCCATGGCACACCCCTGGCTGTGGCTGTTGTTTGTTGTCATTGTTATCCAACCTTGTTCTTCCCCACAAAGGGAACAGAATTAAATGAAATGCTTCACTTCCAATTTTAATTTATTTGGCTTTTTCTCCCAGCCATTGCATGGGCTAGATTAAACAAACCTCTAATATATGTTATTTTTCCTCGGTGAAAATAGTTATGTGCTGTAATCAAGTCTCTGATCTTTTTAATAAGCTAAAGAGACCAATTTCCTTAAGTCTGTTCCATCAGACCCCTCCTGCATTTTAAACAAATGCTTTTGCAGAGGGAAGCTGGTTTTTGCAAAACAATCTGTTCTACTTTCAACATCCATTCAAGACACTCAGTACAACCCCTCTAAAATAATACCCCAAAGAGGCGTTTTGAGACTTGACTGCTTCAACTCCTCTCCATCCTCTCCGCCTTCAAGCTGAAGAGGTTCCATCTGGCAATGGAGTTTTAGGTAATGAAGTCATGTTTGCAAGGACAGGAGGATGTCATGTTTGATAGAATAAGAGGAAATGGCCAGAAGTTGTGCCAAGAGAGGTTTGGATTGGATAGTAAGAAAAAAACCTTCATGGAAAGGGTTGTCAAGCTTTGGAAGAGGCATCCCAGGGAAGAGGGAGCGTCACCATCCCTGGAAGGATTTAAAAGATGTGTACATGTGGCTCTCAGAGACATGGTTTAGTGATGGGCTTGGCAGTGCTGGGGGAAGGGCTGGACGTGGTGCTCAGGTCTTTTCCAATCTAAATGATTCTATGCAGGTTTTCACACCCTTTTTGTAGCTGTTTGTGAGATGAGATCGACTGCAGTTGTGTGCACGCTTTGAGTTTGTATCAGCCCCAATGCCCATGGTGGCCACTGCTTCCCCACCTGCCCATTCCCATTGGGTGTGCCATTGGAGATCAACACCTGGTACATCCCCATCCTATGGGCCACCAGCATCCACGTCCATGAGGAAGGAATACCCCCCTATGGACAAACCTGACATGAGAAGGACCCCATGGCCCTCAAACTGGTGTCACACTGGTCAACAGCAGGGTCCTGAGACAGGGAGGAGGAAAAACCCTGGCACTGGGGGTTTGTGTGGAGTCACCCCACAGCTGGTGCCTGAGATGCTGGTGGTGTCCCCTACTCTTGGAGTGGGGTTTGTGTGGGATCACCCCACAGCTGGTGACCGAGATGGCCGTGGTGTCCCCCATTCTAGGAGTGGGGTCACTCCACAGCTGGTGCCTGAGATGCTGGTGGTGTCCCCTGTCCTAGGAGTGGGGTGGGAGGGCTGTGGGAGCCATGGGGCAGGGGAAGAAGCGTGGGGGGAGTGCCAGGCTGGCAGAAAATAAATCACAGCACGCTGGTGCTGTCACCCTCTGCCCCAACTGGTTTCGACAAACAAAACTTCACTGTCCACTGACAAGAACAAATAAACCGAGTCGGGAGAGACTGAAATCCACAGGGGATCTGAAATATTTACCTTGATACCTTATAAGGCTAATAACCACTTTGCTGCTTTGCAGCCACTGACAGAATAAAAAAAAAACCCAAACCCGAAAAACAAAACAAAAACCTACCTAAAATGTTTGGGGCTTTTGACTAGTCCAACCTGTCCTGGCAAAAGCATCAAAGCAGGATTAGAACAAGGTTTTAATTATACACACTTTCCCCAACGCCCTCCCTTTCCCCTTCTCCCCTCCAAATCGCTCTCGTTTGATTGTGGAGATCAGTGGAGTGAGCCAGATATTGGAGTTCATATAAATGATTTCATTCAAGCTCCTCCACCAGAGACACAACGAGCGTTTAAAAAGCTGTAGGTGACCCTTTGGCGTGGTCACCAAGTTGTGTTCCTTTCTTTCATATTCTTGCAAACCACATTTTTCGAAATTACCTGTGAGAGTCAGAACTTGGTGCGTGCCAACAGCTCCAGACAAATAAATAATTCACCCTGGGAGGAAATATCCATCATCTGCTGGACATCAAATAAATCCCACTCCCCAGTGCTTAGCTGGGGTCTGGGCTGGGTTTGACCAGTGCTCCTCAACAATAAGACAGTGGTCAATAAAAACATGGCCACGAAGTACAAAACACAACAAATGTTATGGGAAGGAATACCTTCATTTATCTGCATTTTTCCTTGACTGCACGATCGCATCGAGGCGTTAAGTCGACAGTTGAAACAGTTTGAGTTGAAGTTGCTGAAGCAGAGCCGTGATAGATTTGCGTCATCTGCGAGTTGGACACAGTGGGTTAATTGTAGCATTGACACACCAGGGATTACTTACCCCTGTTGATCAAAGGCAACTCATCCCAACTGGGTGAGGCTGGAAGGGATTTAAATCCTGGATGGCTCTGACAGTTCAGACTGATCTCAGCGGAAGAAGTTGGGTGTTTCACCGCGCTGAGCATTAGGCAAATACTCAAATACGGAGCCTCACGGTGAACTTCTGATCTTTACAGCTGAGGACTTATTCTCCTTTGAAAGGAGGTCAAAAGTTTTCATTTTTGGGGCCTTCAGATCGGATTACAACCTCAAGAGCAGCTTTGCCAAAATGCCAGTTTTGAGAGACAATCTCCCTCCGCTTCTGAACCAAAGCAGTTTGGTATCACATTTACGAGGGTGAGGAAAGGGAAAAAATCTTGTCTAAATAGTTCAGCCAGTGTCAGGGTGACCCTGTGCTCCATAGCCACAAAATTGTGTGCCTGATTGAGAAAGAGTGAGAAATTCCACTGCTTGAAACAAAATCACAATTAAATGCATTTTTTGGTTTGCTCCTTGACAGACCCTTCGTGCGTCTTTTAAAATAAGTTTCTCCCTCACAAAATCTCTCCCATGATTTTAAACTCTGTGTGACTCACAGTTGTGCTGTGCCACCTTTTCCCTGAGTGTGAAATCATGGATTACAGGGCTACTGTACCTGGATTTATTACTGAAGGTACCAGCCCTGCCTGTGTATCCTGTTTTCATTAGCAGTTAGAAAGAAGCAACTGCCTCTGTGTGTGTGTAAACACATTTAAGAAACCCCACTTATTATCCTTCTTTGTTTTTATTTTCTTCTTTAATCAGAGATTAAAGTTTTGGTTGGCTTCTGATCCCCAAGTCTCTATAGATGCTCTACAGAACTCTGCCAGCACGGTGGAGGTTTGTTCCTGCCCTTTGTCATCACCAGTGAGCCCAGGTTAGGGAACTCCCTCCCACGTGTCTTCAAGGTTCTTCGTTAACACCCCAGAAATGGGCTGGGCAACCACTTATTTTTCCACCTCATGGATTTCAGATGTTTCACTCTTCAGCCTCATGATATGACTGTACGGCATCTAATGTGTTTTGGGGTTTTTTAATTAGAGGAACACAGCTTTTTACACAAGATTCACCTTCACAAAAGATGATGTTTTTCTTCCCAGTCCAGCCCCGTCCCTTCCAGTCACTCCCATGTGTTGATGGCATTGATTATGTCCTTCAATCCCAATTCTCCAGTTCATTGTGGTGGGGTGGGATGGCTTTTAAATTCCTACCATTTGGGAATTCTTTGGATTTTCCATAGAGATTGTAGGTGCCTGTATTAATAATTAGAAGTCCCTAATTATAAATAGAGTGAGCAGTTAAATATTAGCCTTGAGGGCTGGAACAAGATGATCTCGAAGGTCCTTTCCAACCCAAATCATTCTGTGATTAAAGATAATGATGATGATGATGATGATGATGATAATAATATAATTAATAGTAAAATGATGCTTTAACAGTGAAGGCAGAAAAGACCACGAGACCAACTATATTTTCAGGATAATAACAGACAAATACTTTAGAATATTTTGTTGAACTAAATCATGAAAATCAATGACTATTTTTCAACTTGAGTGGAACTTTCAGGTAGTGGAAGTAGAACTGACTAAGAGGAGGAGCTGCGTAACAACAACTTATTTGAAGCATGAGCTTTGACTGGTTTTGGTACAGCACACTGACCAACAGAGTGCATAGGAAGGGAAAAGATACCCCCCAAAAAGACAGGATGCATGGAATAAAAAAGAATGGAAAATATTTTGCTGAACAGTTTTATTTTGGGAATTTTTTTTTTTTTACAAGAGTTAGTTTGGGCAGAAACTCCTCTGGGGAAATGTCAAGAACAATTATTTTTTTCCTCTTTTTCTTTGGTCTTCATCTCCAGTGGAAAACACTGCCACTGACAGATGGCATCTGTGCTAACCCAAAATGCCCAGCTGAAGGCTGAAGAGTGTGCCTCAAAATCCACCAAAAGACCTCAATGAAGAGGAGGAGATGCTTTCATTTCCCCTCAGTTTACAGGGCATATTTTCTCCCCACACCACAAGCCATTTGGGCTCATCCCACAAGCCCATTCTTTGCATTTACCATCATTATTTGGTACTGGTGTCACATGAGGGCTGAGAACCAACTCTGGGGGCTTGCGGTGTGAATGTCTCCCGAGGAAGGGAACACCAGTGGCCCCAGCAGCTCCCACCTGCCTTTAGCATTTCCTTTTTCCACACTAGTTTGTTCCTCTCCAGCCCTGATGGGAAGGCTGTAGCATTTTTTGCTGAGGAGAATGGGAAGGCAAAGGGGACAAAATGTCCTGGGACACTCTGGAGAAGGAGGAGGTGTGGACAGAGAGGCCCCAACTGCTGCACTAAAGAATTAGGACCAAGAAAGATTTGCAGACCTTCAGCAAGAGGCACCAGGAGGGATTACACGAGGTCATGGGCAGTGCTGTACATCATGTCCAACAAAAGGAAAGGCAGTTTATATTGATGAAATATTACAGGTTCCTTTAGGAAGCCTTATTTATTAAAGTCATGGTGTGTTCAATAGCGTCAGCTTATCTTATGCCAGATATAAATGAGTTGCTGGAGCAAGAACTGCCAGCACAGAAAACCTGCAGTGTGATGGTCAGAGCCCCACAGACCCCATTGCTTGTGTATGCAGAGCAATATTCCCTGGGAGCAGCTTTTGGGGCATGTGAAAGTCTCTCCTTGCAGACCATCAGCAGAGAAATCCAAGTGAGAAATCCAAAGAAATCCAGGCTGCCCTCTGTGTGATATCCAGGTGTTTGAGGCTGGTGCTGGGCAGTCCCTCTGGCTGCTCAGAGGCAAACAGGGCCACTTGGCCACGTGGAGATCTGGATGAAATTTAAACTACAAAGGGGTTAAATTTCAAACCAAGCCCATGTCTCCTTTGAAGCCTGCCCGACCCTTTCCCCTGCATCCTTTTGGTTTCCCACTGATAGGGCCCCTGGGAGTCAGGGATTAGGGCTGTGCCAGGGCCATGGCCCGTTGCTGGAGGCTGGGCCAGCTGATTATTTGCATGGGCCAACTGGGAGCCATCCTTCAGTTTTCCCTGACGAAGATCCAAGCATCCTTCTGCAGACACAAGGAGCCAAACAGTCCAGAGGTGCAATTTGTCCATCAGTGCAACCTGTTATTAAGCCATTCCTTGCACACCATTGCCCTCCCTGGCTGTCACATCCCCGCTTGTTTTCGTGCCTCTGATTTGTCATTCCCAAACAGGCTGAGAATGTCAGAGAGGGGGGAACTTACTTTGCGATTGGGCCCATCTATTTTCCCCCCAAAGCATTTCTGCCATCACTTCTTCCCCTGAAAAATCCCACCTCACTCCTTTCCAGGTGGCAAACAAAGCTGGGTCTGGCTGTGCTGGCTCGTGCCAACCAGTGTGGGAAAGCAACATCGAGAAAGAAACAATTTTGCTGTAATAGAGACAGGAAGGGATAGACAAGAAGAGAAAATCTGCCCCAAAATTTCCTTCCATGACGTACCACATTGGATCACCGGTCTGAGAAAGGCACCAAGCCCCAGCAGAATGTTTCTGCTACTAAGATTAAAGGGTAAAAAAAAAATAAAAATCATTCCTTAAATGTTTTTTTTTCTTTTGTCTACTTAATTCTTATTTACCCTTTTTAGTCCACTAAAATATCCCATCTCGGCACAAACTGTTCCCATCTTGTTAGATTCCCTGATTTCCTTTTCCCACAATTTGGAATGGGAGGTGTATAATTTGACTTTTCAACACATATTTCTGCTGTTACAGACCCTCATCCTGCAAACACTCACGAGAACTTAAATATTTGAGGCAAGGATTGAAGCAGAAATCGATATAGTCCCAATGACAATCTTTATCCCTCATATTTAGGCTAAAATGAGCTCAGAGGGGTTAAAGTAACTCAAAGTTAACCTGCATTTTCTAATAATTGTGAAACATGTCATCTCTCAAGTTTCCTCAGTAAATGAAAAAGTTAGTGACATTTTAGAGGGGTTTCTTTGGTAGAAATACGTGGATCCCCTTTGGAGAACTTGGCACTTCGAACACCTCCTTCCATTATTCTAGGAAACACCAAATATCTCATATCTTAGGATGTGAATAAAATATTTGCAGAAATTATGACAGACAATTAAATAGCTGGGCCACACTTTGAACAGATTTCTGAGGCTGAAATCTGTGCTCGAGAAACGGTCCAAAATTCCACGAGCCTTCACCAAATGGCTGGAGCTCCAAACATCTGGAATTTAACACTTTTAACGTCTCTTCTCCATAAATTTCAGCCACCTCAAGGTCTTTCTGCCACAACTACAACTCTCCTGACATGTTTTAGTGCTGGAGGTTAAAAATCCCACTTTACCTCAGCTCTGTCGGGGTCAGATTTGTGGAGGGTAATTCTGTTGGACAAGATATCTTTGAGATTGCTTCAAAATCTGTCACTTGGGACAAGAAATGAGACTTTTCCACAATCCCTTTGAAGGGAAAGCTGTTCAAGGGAATGAAAAGGGTTGGCTCTGCTTGCAACAGAAAAAGTGAAGTTAAATGACCTAAACAGCATCCCAGCTCTTTGCAATATGGCAGAGTTTTGCAGCCAGATTATGTGAGTAGATTAGAGCCCTTGCCAGGGTTAAGTCCAGTCACATCAAGAATCAAGCAAAAATTAGTGGGGAAGCCAATTTTCCCAGAAATCTCCAGAGACTGGCTTTAGGAATGATGGTTTTTCCATTCTACTTAGCACTGCATGGCACAGTTTCACAAAGCTTTTCAGACCTTCCAACTTCCAGCTTTAATGGGTGGTATTTCCTATTTTGACTGGTAGAGAGCTCTTCTATACATCTCTGAACATGTGCAAAAGGTCTTTTGCCAAAGCTTTCTTTTTTTCTCACCCTTCTTTCTCGAGGTTTAATGGATAAAAGAAATTTCCTTGCTCCCATGTCATGGTCCATATGCCATCTTGGCTTTTTTCAGCATTTCTTGTGCTGCTCTTGTGAGGCTGCAGCTTTGCTTAAATTAAAGCAAGAAGGTGAACCATTGGCATCTTGGTTCAAACACCTGAGTTCTTAGCAGGAAATCAAAATAAAGGTTTAGCCCCCAGAGAACAGGATTGCTCTTAATGTAACTGAGTTCCAAGAAAAACTTGAGGTATGGTCTTTCTGGAGAGAAACATTCCAAAATTATTGCCTCTGAGTCTGGATAGGGTCAAAGTAAGAGCTGTCATAAAATACAGTGTTGGTGGAGAGACACCCAGGAGCTCCTGCTTCCAGGTGGGATGAGCCCAGAGGTGGCCCTTATGCTTATTGAAATCAATTTATTTTTTGAAAAAAAAAAAAAAAGAATAATCTTGGTTCTGGATTTGCTGTGTGGAGTTTCTTCCGGCTCTGCCTTCTGTTTTCTGTGCCATGGGATGCTCATGGGCTGCAGCTGATTTTCCTTGGTGCTCCCATGTCCCTCCTGTGCTCCCTCATCTCTGAAGGTGAGCCATCCCAGGCAGATGAACACTGTTAGGAGGAGTGACAGCTCTGTGGCAGAAGCCCAAGAGCCCTGAGCTGAGGAGCAGGAGCCCCTCTGTTTGTTTATTTGGGTTTGGAATGTCAATGAACACGTAGCAGATCTCGCTCCTGCCCGTTGTGCTCCCCCTGGCCCCGGCCCGGGCGAGAGCTTGCATGTGTTGCACGTGATGGCCCAAGCCAGGAGGGTTCAGGGAAGTTCCCTGCGTGTCTTCTCAGCTCAGAGAGATCCTCAGCTGCTTCTGAAGTCCTTGTGAAGTTGTGATGTTAACCTCGATGTCCTGGCCAAATTCCAATGTAAGTAATTACAAACTGCCTATCTTCTTTCAGCCTCCTATGTCAACTCCTTGCTGTGTATTTTGGCTCTGACAATTTTTGCTCCATTTTTCTGTCCTAAACACTTTCACAGCTCTGATTTATGGAATTACCCTTCTCCCATCTGTGCTGGTTGTCCAGTTTGGGATGCAAACTTTCGCCCCAGAAAGAAATGAAGAACAAATAAGTGTCCAGCTCTTTCCACTGTAGGTAATGCTCTTCAGACAGTGGAAACATGACTTCTCCACCAGGTCTGCACCTCCTGACAAGGGATGGATGGGACCAGGAAGTTGGCTGCCCTCTTCCAACTATTTTCAGTTGATGGATGGCTCTGTAACACTTTTAGCAAAAGTCATCCTTCAGAGCCCTCCCAAGGGTAGTGCCAGCACAGAGCTGCCTCCAAACCATGGACCTGCAATCACCCTGTGGCCAGCAGATAACTCACACAAGATAAAATCTCTACCCTACCTAATGGTGAATCACAGTTTGTGATGTTCCCCTTCCTGGCATTAAGGGTGTAAAAGGATCTCAAATGGGGTTTGTGTTTTATATCTGCCCACTGTTCAGCTACTGTCCACAGAGTTGACAAAGAAGGTAAGATGCCTTCTGAGTGGTACAAAAATTGGAATTAATACCCCTTCTTGCTAACAAAGAAACTTTCCACAACCTTTCCTGCCCTGCCAAGCCAGCTCTGCTTTCTCTGCCACAAAGCAGCCAGTCAATCTGCCTTATCACACCCCCATCACGCCGTGCTCTCAACTCCAGATTTCCCCCAGGACTTCACATCTCTGACCCTTGGCCAGACAGTACAGGAAACACGCAATAAAAGAGTTACTAGAACCACTCAGCACAGTGAATGTGGGGACATTTGTGCACCCTGAGAAAAACCACAGGCGCAGCTGCCTGAAGCCAAGGCTTTTACTCACCTTCAGATATTTATTATTCCTTTCTTCCAATCTGCTTCCTCGCTGCCATCTGTCTCTGAAGCAAGGAGGAGTGCATTCCAGATTATCCTTGATGCTTAAAATGTGGAAAGACAATGATATAAATGGCAAACTGTGTGCTCAGAGGTCATGGGTTTTCCCACACATCTCTGCTGGCCACCTAACCTTTGCCTCCCACCACTCCTGGCTGTGGAGTATTTCCATAAGGTTTCTTTAAAAACGGGGGGATGCTCCTTCAGATCCATTTTTAGCATAAAAATCCTGCATCTTTATGTATTTCAGTGATGCCTGGGGATTTGTTGCCCTGTTGTGATGATTTACATCCCACTACATCAAAGTCTTCGGGAGGTTTCTGTGCTGGTAGATCTCGTGTTTACTCCATTCACTTCTGCTCAGCCCTTTTATTCTGATCGATGTGAATCAGCTCTCCTGAGTCAGTGTCAGTGGGGCAGGAGAGCTGCTTGCAGAAAAAGGTGAATTTCTACTTCCAGTTTTTGTTTTGAAGCCTCAGCCTGAGCAATTGCAGCCCCCCCAGTTGAACCCACCTAATTCAGGTGTGAAAATAAGGCAAACACACAGACACAAATACAGAGAGGATGGATAGTTTTCCAGCTAGGACAGGCAGCTGTGGTCTTTGGGGGGATAAAAGTTTCCCTCTGATCCACCCTGCCTTATTTTGACCCTTTGAACCCTGACAGCATCTGTGGGAGACTCCACAGCCAGAGCAGGCTACATATTGATGTCTCTCAAGTTTCAGCATAGAAGGGACAAATGTTTTAACCCTGGTTTTTAATGTAATCACATGTTATTGTCATGTAGGGCAGTGCAAGGGACTGTGTTTTGTTACAGAGGAAATAAGGAATCTGAATCTTTCCTCTGCCCCATCCAGGCACCCCCTCCCCACGTCCCTGTTACGCTGTGAAGGCACTAAAGGCCATCCACGTGAAATCTTACCCTGAACCTGCTTCCTTTTTCCACCGCCACGTAATTTGCCACATCAATGAAGCTCCCACCCTGGGATCTGGAAATTCTGTATCCCTTTGCAGAGATGGCCCTTTGATTTTTCTTGGACCTGGCTGTGTTTTGAAGCCTTTCTAAGATAGCTGCGCAGGAGCAGGAAATTCTGTAGACCCCACTCTGTCTCAGGAAGAGGAGATGGAGCCAAACTCCTATTAGCTCTTCCTTTTCATTTATGACTGTTTGGAAGGAAAAAAGAATCAGACACAAAAGATCATTAGGCACAGGCATTTTTATTGAACTTCTTTATTCTTTTTCCTTTTCTTAGAGTGTTCAGCACAAAATGTTTCCATGCATGGCCCATGCCCAGGCCGAGGGGATCTCTGTGCAGAGCAGCCTGTGGGAAAGCAGAACAGTTGTTGGTTCTAGAGGAGTTTTCAGCTTCAGTGCCTGAATCAAATACCTGAATCAAATTATTATGTGCAGCTGTGAAAATTATGATCATGAAACCTGATTACAGTCACCCCCCTCCTCCCTCCAGAGGTCAGTGACAATATACAAAAGACCTTCCCTTCTCCAATGTAAATATTCCATGAAACAAAGATGACTTTCTCCGTGAGCCTTGTGTTTCTCAGGGAAGGAGGTTGGACAGTGCCAGCAGAGTTCAGGGCTCATGGCAGCTCAGGATGGAGACACTCTGTTCTCTTGGCCATTGGTCACTGAGTTTTGGAAAGGCTTTTTTCCCTTGGCTGCCTTGTGTCCCTCACCTCACTAACCATTTGGAGATAACTGGTGTTGATCCCTAAAGGACTGTGTTATGTTTTGTTTTCTAACTAACAAACATCTCATTTGAACATGACCCTCTTCACATGCATTTTCCAGGCAGTGAAAGCCACATAACCCTCTACCTTCAGAAATTTTCACCTGTATTTGAACAGGCCCTTCTGTTTCCCTGGGCCGGGTATGTTGTAATGACATATATACAGGACACAGGGGTCTCTTGCTCACTGTTTAACTGGTTAAACTTTCATGCTCCAGCCAACAAGCCATTACAGAGGATGCAGTCTGAGCCAGATGGTCCCAGGTCACGATGCTTAAGGTTCCTCACAGTGAAATCCAACCTCAGATTGCACCTGAAGTCTTCCTGCCTCATTTTCTGGAGTGGATGGATCTACTTGTTGGAGTAGGAGTTATTCACACAAATAAAGTGTTACAGAATTAGCTTTTAAAACATGCATGGAGCTATAAAATGCCCTGGATGCAAATGTTTTCCTTATGCAGAACATCTGCTGCTGCTGCTGCTCTTTCCAGGAGGGCTTTGTTGTCAAAGTGTCAGCTCGGTCTTCTGGTCAGCCTGCTCCGCTGGGAGGTTGGAGACCCGGCTTCAACCCTTTGCATGGCACAGACTCCTTGGATGCCTTAGGGGACAGCTGTTTGTGAAGTCAGGAGGGGCAGATGGGAACATGGAGAGTCTGGGTGGGATGTGCAGGGGAGAACACAGGGATGGGTTGGGGAGAACACAGGGATGGGCTGTGTGTTGTCCCTGCTAGGAGGGAGCACAGCCTTCCTTTGTCCCATCTGCTCCTTGGAAGCAGCAGCTGCTGAAAGTGGTGGGACACAATGGGAGCATGGAGAGAGGCAAGGCCAGCACGGCAGAGCTGTGATGGACTCCTGGAGGACCCTAATCTGTGGACTCTGAGAGCACAAGGGGCCGAGGAGCACATGGGTAGTAAAGCAGAATGGTTGAAAAGGGAGGAGCAGTACCACCTTCCTTGTCCTTGGGGTTTTCTTGTTACAAGATGAAAGCCCCAAAGCTGCTTGTGAACTTGGGCCATGGGATTGGCAATTTGCTGGGCTCTCTGCCAAGCCACAAGGCCAGATGTTGCTGACGTCGTCGTTTGAAACCCACTGTCTCAGTCGGTAAACATCACATCAGTCCGAGCTCAACCCTGATTAAAGGAAACTTTGGATTTTCCACTTGATGAAGAAGGGGTGAAAGGTAGGAATGTGCAAGAGATTGCTCTTAGCCAAAAATGAATCAAGAAAGTCAGTGTCTTTATTTGACTGACTACAACTACTGTGTAACTTCAGACTTGGTGTAACTTCATTGTAACAGTCATTGGCAAGTCTGAAAAATCTTGAGTTTCAGTCAGAGGATCCTCCCAGAGTTCATCTGGTTCCCAAGGCTTAGAAATACTCACATTTCTTAAGTTAAGAAACCTGGACTGGAAAATTGTACCAGAACAGGCTGTCTCTGGGAAATTCCTGCTCCTTACTGCTTCCATTTCTGACGCTTCATTGTGGGGCAACGTTTACTTGAGTCCAAACATGCCAAAGAAAGGTCCAAACGTGCCAAAGAAAGGTCCAAACATGCCAAAGAAAGGTATCCAAGTATTGTAGAGTTACAGAAAGGTTAACTGCTGTTTCTCTTCTGAAAATTTAGATAAACCTGCAGGTGGCTCTTGTTGGTGGCTCTTCGTCCTCTCTATCAGAACAACATGAGCTGGACATCCTTTCATGACAGCATCGCTTTGAGATGATGCTATTGAGACAACTGTGGCTTTCCCTCCATGATTCCACAAAGTCTTCTACAAATGCTGTCTGAGAGGACACACACACACATGTGCATATTCATGAAACACTCCCAGCAGCAGAAAACAAGAACATTTGCAAACAGCAAAGATTTAAGCTTATCTGAGCCACTTTCTGCAATGATATTGCAACTTTTAAGTTCCTGAAGGGAATTTTCTGGTGTTGTTTTAAGGTGTGTTTTAAGGGATGTCACGGCAAGGGGTTGGGAGGAGCAGGTAGTCAGACTCAACCTCACCACCAGGCAAATCCCAATGCACAGCTGCAGTTTGTGTGGAAAAGAGCAGCCAAAATCACATCTGATACAGGGATTGCATTAAAAAAATGTAAGGAATTTCCAGCCATTGGGCAAAGTGGCACGAGTGTGTGTGTGTGTGTGTGCACAACCACACAGGCTGGGTTAGTTATTGTTATGGGGGCAAAGCCATTATCTCACTGCTGTTACTTTGTACAAGATTTCTTCACTTGGAAAGAATTTATTCTCCAATACAAAAAAAACCAAAAATGGAGATATTGGAAAAATTACTGAGTGTGAAAACGAGGTGTTAGGGTCTTCATCAATTCTCACGGAAGCTCTAGGCAATTCCAGGGCAAGAATCCACATCCCCGGTGTCAGATAGCCCAGTGTGCTATGGAGCCTGTGCTGATCTGTCTGAAATACTCCAACAGTAGAGCATGGATATAATTTACTTGACTGCTCCAATAAGAAAAAACATTCTGAGCCCCAAACAAAGTAGTAAAGCAGATGAAATCAGCCCGACTACTTGGTGAGAGTTAAAAATGACCGTAGGAACATTCAGAGACATTCAATAAACCATTAAATGCTTTTGTTTGCTGCAGCCAGGACTGGCCAACCTCGAGGAGTAATTTATTGAACTACTTTGTCCTCCACATGCACATGTGTGATGTAAACAGAGAGATAATAAACAGCAGCTGGGGATCCCTTGTTCACGCAAAAGGGAACTTGTTTGAAAATTTTCCTGCTCCCAACTGTAAAAACGTTTACTTTTTTCAGGCTGGGACAAAAGCCTTGGTATCAGAAAGCAGCGTTAATCATCCTGAGTGACAGCCAGGGGACAGAGAGATGAAAAAAGGGTGGAAGCTGAGAGCCATTTGTGATGGTTTAAACCAATCACTGGAAATCAGACAATGTCAGTGCAGTTTAGTACACATTTTTATGTAAGTAGTCAACGCTGCTATTAACAGCTGGACTTCAAAGTTCAGATGGAGCAGGAGCCTTGTGGTCTGGGCAATGTTACTTTTTTTTTCCCTCCTCCCTATCCTTGTAGTCATTAACAAGAGTTGGTTTACACGAACATCAAGTGCTGATAAGGATGTCTGAGTATTGACACAGAAATTGCTCGGTAAAGAGAGCAATTTATAGGAAAGCCAAGTGTAAGACATTAGTCATGCACTATTAGGGGACAGCGAAGTTTTACAGAAGGATCTTTTGAACTCGATTGCACTTGAACTTAATAAAAGCAAATTCCAGAGCAGAGGTTTACTTTATGTTGGCCAAACATATTAAACCAATATTGCTCTGTTGGTAATAATAGCAATTCAATTAACCTAATTCTACCTCTGTTGGAAATACAATCATTCTGAACAATCAGAACTTAATTGCAAGCTTATAACTAGTAAAGAAGGTTGAAGGTTTAAAAAGAGGTTATTCCCTAATACTTTATCTGCTGATAATGAAAGATTGCAAAAGATTGCTGCTATTGCAGCAAAATAAGTGAAGTGCAATTGTAGCTATAACAAAATTTAATAGAAATAAAAATACAAAAATAGAAATAATACAATAAAAATATTTTTTTAAAAATTTAATTGGCATCTTAAGGTGGAGAAGCCAATCCCAGTAACTGTATCTGATTGACACTACCTGATTTCTGTGGTGTTGGCAATCTCATGGAAAATTTATTTTAAAATAAATCTTCTACTGAGAAAAAAAAAAAACAACACAGAATAAAGTCACGTTTAATACTGAGATTCTGAGCACTTTTCACAGAATACACTATTAACTTGTAGAACTCATTGCCACGAAATTTTATGGAGACCAGAAGTAAAAATTAATTTAAAATGAAGAAAAAACATCCATCAATGACTATTAAAGTCCAGATACAGACTCCAGAGCAGGAAACCTCATACCTGCTGATTGCCAGAAGTTGAGAAAGTCCAGAAGGGAAAGATCATTTAATATATCCCACCCATTGCATTTTTTTTTCTTTTTGTAGGTGTCTGATGCTGTCTGGTAGCACTGAGGTGACAGGACAGACAGGCACTTATTCTGATGTGGAAAATCAGGTTACAATTTTCTACCTCTTGGTGAGCACTGGATTTGCTTCTTCCAGGCTGTGAGAAACAAGTGTGGAGTTTACACAGTAAGTAGATGCAAGGAGGCTTCCCAGCATCCTGCTGGATGGAGACTGGACCAGTTTCTGTGATGACATTTATTCCTGAAAACGGCAAAATCATCAGTGAAAAAAAAGAAAAAAAAGATAAAATCTTGGGTGCAAGTGTTGACATGGGAACAGGAGTGGGATTTGGAGTGTGAGGGACATCAGGCTGGGATGAGTCTCTGTGGATGTGTGAGAGATGTTCCTCAGGGATTACTCCTAGTGCTGCTCCACATCCCCAAGGTGCAGCCACACACCCAGGCTTGGCTTTTCAGTGTGACAGCACCTGTTAATTGTCCAGTTAGGTATTACCCATTAAACATTTACTGCCTGTTTCCTGTACATGTCTGGTGAGGCTCGCAGGAAATTTAGAACAAATTAAGCAGCAGCTGTAATCCCTCACACTCCCAACAGCCCCAGATATTCTAAAATATTAGAAATGGATGTCACAAGCAACAGATACTTTTAAGGCAGCAAAATTTCCCCCATGTCCCCGGCCTGGGCAGCTCAGGAGGTTCAATCACTCAGCTGGTATCTCTCCTCTTGCGCTCCCCGTCTCTCCACCCACACTTTTGGTATGTTTGATGGGGCTCTTTCATCCCCCCCACTGTTCCCACACAATTTCACATGTGGTCTGAGTGGGGCACTTCCTGCCGTTAAAAAAAGCAAACCCAAGCCCCCTGCAGGAACAGCCTGCGTGCAGAACACCCAAGTTGACAGAGTGTGAGAGAGAAGGACTAATCCATACCAGATGAGCAACAGCAATAGCCCTACTGAGCCAGGCCAAACACGGAGCAGAAGACAGAACAATCCTTTTCTTCCCCCTCCCCTCCCTGCTCCCTCTTCAAGTGGACACTTCAAAACACTAGGAAAATATTCCAAGGAGCACGGCCCTAACTTTAAACCGATATTGTTTGGGTTAAGTTGCCTACCATGCAATGTTCTTTCTTCACTTTCAAAATAAACCGTAGGAAGCATTAATGCAGAAACTGTATAAACACACATTCATTCCTACATTTTAAAATCTGCCCCAGTGCTCAGGCTTTGGTTGCTGTTTAATTTGATGCGAGAACCAGATGGATCTTGGAATGGCAGATCTTCACAACCTTCTTACATGTAAACAGGGGGAAATCTGATCCCTATCTGAGACAGAGACCCCCAGAAAGCAGAGCATCCAACCCAACTGCGTGGCCCTCCCTTTGGATGTGCTTATCAGCACTTTAAGTCCGTTCTAAATTTGAAATATCAGATCAAAGAAAGGAAGGGCACCAGAGTCAGAGTTTTTGGACAAAGTTCAGTAACAGCCTTTGGGTTTGAATTATTTTTTCTCTAGTTAATTAGTTGGAACCTGCTAAATATTTTACTTTTTGGTATCAGAAAAGGCAAATTATAAATTAACTGATATTTTCAGGAAAAAAAAGGAGCAACTTGAAGTTTAAAACTGGTTATGATGTGATCTTGAAATAATATTAAACAAGCTTTGTGTAAGTGCAAACACACAAATTTAAATAGAAACACATAAAATTAATATATTTTCTAGATTATATAATTATTCTAGTATAAAATTATTCTAATAAAAATTAATCTAATACAAAATTATTTTAATAAAAAAATATTCTTTCAGCTGGCTTTCTAAAGAACTGATGGTCTGTCCAAAGTAATTTTTAGTTCATTGAAAATTAATCTGGGTTTGTCAAAACCCTCTGGGGTTTTTTAAAGTTCACTTTTTACCTAAATCTTCAAACCTGGACCTCTTTTACAACCTCAAAGTGTCAAGTTTTGGGTATAAGACTTTTTGACAACTGCAATGGAAAGGGATCACTGGAAATTTTTGGGTGAAAGGTATTTTTTAATTGAAAGAAACCTCTGGAAAAAAAATTCCACCACTTTCCCATAATATGTTATAAATTAAATGCTTAGTTGGGCTATTGAAAATGTAGTTATTCACTTGCAGGTTGAGGTGGGATTTCCAAACTGTTCCTCCCCACAAGCACAGAGGAGCAGTTGCCACATCACCCCTGGCTGCTGCTGCCCTGGGGCTTTGGGCACCCAGAGCTCTGCAGGACCCCAGAGGAGCATCTCAGTGTCTCATCTGGCCCTTGTTGTGATGATGAAGGAGCTGTTAAGGAGCAACTTGGACCTCCATGAACTATTTCCCTTTCTGAAGTCTCCACGGAAACCAAATTCAGGGTTCTCCATCCTAACCCTTAATGCAGAGAGTTTTGAAGATGCACCATCCCATTATTTTCCTACACTGAGCCTTGAAGGAAAAACCTGATCCATTTTGAAGAAAATGAGCCCCTAAATTCTGGAATTCAGGAATTCCCCCCCACCTTGGGCAAAGCTCTGGCCTTTAAATGAGGCCCTTACTTGCTCTCCATCCCTCGTAGGCCCTTTACTTCCACAGGACTGAATCTACTCTGATTACTTTCGGACATGCCAAAAATGATGCATTCCCACAGTCACCAGAAGGAGCTAAATAAAGCCTATTGGGTCACATATCCACTTCCATAAGAAGTGCCTGGATATATATTTACACAATGCTGCACCCGATGACAGCTCCAGAGCTATTACACTCCGACAAGCAAACAGCTCACATTAAAGCTCGGCTTCGCTCGACGTTCCTCACAACAGACTCAGCAACCATCCAAAAGCCACTTTCCCTTTCACATCCCTCGCGTGCTCATGGCCAAAAGGAGCAGGAAAATTCCCCAAAGGAAGATCAGAAGCAGAGGGAAGCAGCATTAATCATGTGTAAGGACGCCTGGGAGATGATGTCAGCATGCTCCCTCCTCCCTGCTCGCTGATGAGGATGGGGAGACACAAATCAAGCTCTCCAGTGCTGTTGGAGCAACACTCACGGCAGAGCTGAGATTTCGTTCCTGTTCCTGTTGTTTCAGTGCTCACACCTTGTGGTTCTCTGAATAATACTGCATCATCACTCCCTTCCTCTGCTTTTTTTCCCTCCTTTGGATCCTCCCTCGGATGAGGAAGTCATGCCCAGACACAGGGACTGCAGCCACAGGAATGCACCCCCTCAACATGCCAATACACCCATCAAAGTCATGCCTGTTGAACAGCAGAGGTTACCAAGGTCTGTCCCAAACAGGTGGCCTCCAAGGGTGACTCAGTCATCCAATTCTGGCTCCTCCAGGGTTTGAAGGTGAGTGGAACAGCTGGGATGGAGAGGCTAAATAAAAGATGTTGGAGAAGATGGGAGTGGCCCCTGTATGAAGGGAAGCAACAGATCTTCAATTATTTCAGTTTTACACCCAGAGGGAAACAGTGTGATTCAGTTTTTTCCCCATCACCATGATGGCACAAGAGGCATCCTCTTGATGTTGAAGCACAGCTTGAAGAAACATTGTATTAAAAAGTAGGAAGGCAGATATTTGCGTAATAATACTTCCTTACATAAAAGTTCATCGTGGTTGGCCCAGAAAAATGCCTTGGTTGGAGAGGAAGAGGAGACAGTCCTACACCTACTCTCCTGAGAAAACAGATCCATATGGGAGAAAAACTAGAAACTCTCACTGGTTCCTGATCTTTGGAATAACATCCCACAAGTAATGATGGCCCTAAGGATGAAATCTCCAGATAGGTGTAATCATCAGGTTTTCCCACTTCTGACTCTTTTCTCTATCTTCTATATCTCACCTCCTTCTTTTCCCCAAATGCGGGCATGTTGCTGCTCCTGAAATCTCTGGAGACACAACTGTGTTTGCTGACTGTGCTTCAGTGTGTGACTCACCACAACATGAGCCATACCTATGGCCAGATCCTTCCCTACAGATTCTGATGTGTGAAAGGGCAAGTTTGGAGATTATTAAAGTCTATAAATCACTTACAAAAATGGGGGCAGATTTGCACCCTGAAACTTGGACACTGAAAATCAGTCAGCTAAAAAATATTACATATGTGCATACATACCTCGGGTCCCACTTCTCTTGCCATTGTTTATTGTGCTATCCCACTTTTATGTAAAGAAGGAAAAAGTTCACTGGCAGTTGCTCTCTCCTATGAACAAAACCCCTATTCTCCAATTTTAAAGCCTGCAGCTGAATAAACGAGAGAACCTGGCCTTTCTTTACAGGCTGGGGCTGTCAATATTATATGATGCTGGAGAAACACAGGGAGAAGTGAGGCAAGGAATGAAACACCAAGATTTTCTGTTTCAAATACCAAATGTCTGAAGCCAGTGTTAGGCTGTGCCAACACACTGAGGAATGAGTGAAATGTGAAACCTGATCTCCCTAAGACGCTGGAAGACATAGAGACTGGATTCTCAGAGCGTTGCTATTAAAAACCCATTTGAAACTCTGGGTTCTCCTTTGGGAGGATAACAAGAAAAAAAAGAAGAATTTGCTGGTAAAAATTATATTTAATTCCATGTTTAGGCTGCCTGGGCAGAATATCAGGAACAACAATATATTCTTGGTGTTTCTCCCTTGTTGGGCTTTCTGCAAGATTGGTTCTTGGGGCAGGGGTTGCCTTTCTCCCTTGGGTGCATGAATGGCCGAAACGTCATTAGTGGCAATAATTAATCTTTGCTTCTGTGCAGTTTTGAGAGGCACTGGCTTTATTGAATAGCCTTCTATTTAAATGTAAGCCAGATGCCTTTCTCGTAGCCATCACAAACACAAACTATTAGTTTTAGTTCAGGTCACGGCCAGTTTAGTTATTTGAACTTCTCTAAATGGTTGTGCCTCCCAGCTCTCTTGCTCAGCCAGAGTCTAAATAAGGCAGAAAATGGTCATTTTTAAACCAAACCTTAAAGCCAGTGCAGAGCTGTGTTATTAAAAGTGAGAAAACGTGCTACAAGTTTCAGTTCAGTTGCACCAAGATTAACTTTCTGGTTTTGATGCCCCATGTTTTCCCTCACCACTGGGGTTTGCAGCACATTTGCACTGATGGGAAGGTGGAGGCAGTCTTTGTCTTACAAATATTCCCTCTGAAGGCAGGAGAACATTTTTGGGGAGCCAACTTACCCCACATGAGCAAAGCCCACTCAGCTGAGGACCTGGCAGAGACTTCACAGTGCTTACACTCACAGATCATACAGACATTGTTTATAACCCTCTTTCCATATCTGACACTCTCGTATTTGATTCTAATGAAGAAAAACATTTTGGCTGGTGAAATACCTGCCCCTGCAGCTCTGGGTGGAGCTTGGGAAGACACCCAGTCTCTGCTATTCCTCTGAGATGTTCAGTGTGCTGGGAAGAGCTTCAGCTCCAGACAGATGCAGATAATCGGTGGGAGATGTTTGCAGGACAATCGCTACGTGCTCTGTGATGTATCCACAAAAAGCTGAGGTTCCACTGGGCTGGAGCTCAGCACAACAACCCAAATTTAATGAAGCAGATTCCTTGTGTCCAGAACTCTATCCACAAGCCTTTCTACGTGTATCTGGATATTGTCATCTAAGGAATGACACAGAGGAACTTCTTCCTTGCTAATTTTGCCAACACAGGCTTGCAGCGTCGCAGCGTGCGTGGAGGATCTGGCTCTGGAATCTGTGGAGCTCAAAGCATGCACAATATTTTCCAGTTTCCTGATGGGTTCCATGTAAGGCAAACAGAGTTTAACTTTTTGACTAGATCATTAAAAGTGTTGGCAAGAAGGTGTCAGTCATGTCACTGAGCTCGTTGCTGCATCACTGTAATTGCTATTAATCAATGGCATCTTGGAGCTGGAGTGCTCAGTTAACAGGTTCCAAATGGTGTGACACTGAAGTGAAAACAAAGAGACTTTCTTCCCCCCCTCATCTCCATTTTGCACATTATACTACATATTAAAAGTCTACTCTCCGGCTCCTGATATCAGATAATCTGGGTCTAATTAATGCCTGAGAACATTTGTCCCCTGCTTTACTTTTACAAGAAGGAAGTGTGATATGCAGATTCTTTCTGTTATAAAGAAAATATATTAAATTTTAAAGTCAATAATTGGTGGAGCAGCAGCTATGTGGGTGTCAAGTTCTATGAGGGATGGGAAGGAAAGGAAGCCCAGGCACTTTATCCCAAAAGCAGATCGAAATCCAAGTGTTCAAACAGCAACTTAATTACTGTAACCCGTTATTGAGCTGAAGGGATTTCATCCTTGCTGTCCCGTGAAATAAGACCCCCAGCTACTGCCTGGTGAGGAACAGATGGAGGGGTGTCAGGAATGATAAAAAGTCCCCGAGTATAAATGTAACAAATAGGTTAAAAGCAAGGAATGGCGCCGTGCATATCGTAAAACCCTGCCGGGCCTCTCGGGTTCCGAGAAATCTTGGGTTTGAAACGGGATAACTTCGGAGCCCCCTGCTTTGGGTTTCACAAGTGATTAGATCACTGATGTATGGGGCAGGGGATGGGAGAAAGGGAGGAAGGGCCACCACTGGAAGGCCTTAAATGACCTCTGCTTGCTGCTCTTTGATATGGTGAGAAAAGCCCAGCTAGATGGGGCAGGGTTGTCATTATTTCATTGTTAATTTTGTGGTGGCCTCGTTCCAAAATGAGCTTAACTGGAAGCAAATTTGCTGAAGATTGCACAAGGAGACCTGATAGAGGGTGTGGAGAGGGGAAGAGCCCATCAGGAGGGTGGAGCAGCAACTCTCATCTGTTGATTTTGCCCCAAATCACTTTGTTCACCTCCAAGCATGGCAGGGTGAGGCAAAGACTTTGACAGATTCAGGGAGTGATGCGCAGAAAGCTCAGGAGAGATGTCAAAGGTCCTCCAGCAGTGTGGCTGAACCTCAAAATGATTCCCTCACCATTCCTGAGAGGAATAACAGCATCTTCCCACTTCCCTGGGATGGGAAGCATCATCCCAGCATCATTCAACATTTCTAATCCCATTCATTCATTTTTACATCTCACTTTCATTCCCATTATTTTCTCATTGCAATGCAAGAGAGAAGCTTTTTCTCAAACAAAAAACCCCTCTTGAGACAATGATGTATAAACAAGTGAGGCCTCCCTTTAACAAGTGAGAAAAACATTAAGCTTCACTTTGGGCAATGCACCCACCTATTCATCTTCCTTCGTGCTGTTCCTTTTAACACTGAAAATACCCCCAAGCTCTTGAAATCCTCGAGGTATATTGGCAAAGCAGAGGTCAGTAACTTGATCTCAGTGCTAAAAAGACACTTACAGTTCTTGAGGGTAAAGGAAAGCTCGTTAATGATTTTAGCAGATGAACCAGAGGAGGGGGGGAGGGTCAGTGGTAAATCCCATACTACCCTAGAGAAGATAACCTTTGACTTCTCCTGACTCTCTGAACTGCAGTGCCAGCAAAAGCCCGAGTCCTTGTGGGACCAATAAATCCTTGGGTGTTCATATCAGAGATCCCGTATCCCGGCTGTAAAACATGAGAATCCCAACACAGCCCAGTAGTTAAAAGTCAGTGCTGATAAACCCACTGGGTCTCACTTACCAGGGATGTGGCACTGGACTCCTTCCCTTCAGAGAGGGAAAAATGCATTTCTGAGCTGGAACAGCAAAATCACCGAAACAACACACCCAAAGGCCAAGTCTGGCCTCAGATGAGCAGGGGCAGCTCGGGAAGTCAGTGAGCCCTGTGAGTGTTTAGCTGAGGGCAGGGTTTGGCTCCAGCTCCCTCACTCCATTTACTCAGGCTCCGAACACTCTCCTGAAAGGAACCGGCCCCAGCCAGGCCTGAATGTCCCTCAGAAAATGAATTCCACAGAAAGGAAAATAAAAACTTGAAGGAAGTGGTGTTTGAGTCAGGGAAATCCAAAGATACTGCTATTTTTGTGTTGGGGAGCAGCAGCACCCACAGGGAGCACGGGATGTTGCCATTTGGAAATTTGTGTTTCAAACATGTTTCCCTTCCCAGAAGGAAGCTGAGATGTGATGCAACTGTTCCAACCAGGGAGTGTTTTCACTCCAGCAGCAAAACCTTTCTTTGACAGGATGCTGAAAGTGCTTCTTCAGACTCTGCTGGGGTTTTGCTGGGAGCCGAAAAGCCACTTTGAGATGGAGATCCACTGCTGGGTCCTGCTTTCTCTCCTGCCAAACTGCCCATGACTTTGAGGGCTGAACTGCTCTTCTTTCTCTGGCTTCTCCTTAAAACAAACCCTTTCTAAACTGCCAACATTCATTCTTTAGGGTTTGGTGGATGATATGCAAAAAAATGCAAGGACACTTCCATGTTCATGTCTGTGGTCAATGTCCAGTCCATGACCACCATCCAGATGTGCCCAGAGGAGCAGGGAATGTGGAATCAAACCCCAACTGGTTTCAGGATGGAGCTCCACAAGCTGCTGTGGTAAGCTCTGGTAGCAGGCAGTTGGATTGAGTAACGAGATTTCTTCAGCCTTAAGTCTTCTGCTCACATTTGAGTTTTTGCAGCCATTTCATGGAATTGAAAACATACACACACACAAAGGCAGTGATGCACATGGAAGAGAGATTTTGTGATGGGTCATGCAAGAAATATTTCATGACTTGCTCAAGAATTCCGCTCCTTCCTCTGTTTAAATACATTAATATAATAGTGAAATAATTGCTGCTGTGGAGAACAGTCTTATCCACTTTGTATCTCCTTTACTTCCCTTTGCCAAAGAATTATACACCTACTCCACTCATAGTAATTTCTTTCAAATTCAAGAATATGTTAAGACTACAAAAAAAAAAATGTTTGGCCAAGGAAAATAAGAGGTAAACAGTGGTAATTTCTGAGGTCTTGGCTGTTTTATATCATTATGTCTTTTTTTACAGCTTCTTCTGGCCTCGGTTTCCCCAAATTAGCACTACCAGATGACCAGTGGCACTGCTTGTGGAACAGGGGAAATAAAAATTTTATTCAATATTACGCTGCTCAGTAACGATGGTAATGAAGAATCCTGTTTTATATCACATAAATATGCCAGTTTCTTGTCCAACTAATATTTTCCAATCGTTTTTCTTTCCATTTTCCTGGTGATTATGAACATCTGAACTAAAATGAAATGAAGACATTATAGAAGAAAGTAAGTAGTAAGAGCAAGGGTCATGAGTATTTGCTCTTGCACTGAACCTGAAAGGAAATCTTCCATGAAGAAGTTTTTCCTGAAAGGCCAGTGGGAAGCTAAGAAGAGCATTAAGATGGAAGATAGGATACCTATAAAAAGTTATGTTTCCAAAGAAGGATGTGGGAAGAAAGGAAAGTAGAGAAGGAAATGGCATTTTAAACCATATTAAAGTAACAAGAGGGTTTCCTAATTCTGCAAGCCTTAATTAGCCCCCTTTAAAAAGTTAAGCAAAATAGATTAATCCCAAAACATTGCATTAAATTTGCCACAGTTGCTGCCCTTCTATTTGTGTGGGTAGGAGCTTCACAAAAGAGCTCAGTAATAATAATCCTAAAACAAGGACAGCAGCCCAACACACAGGGAGCAACCCACCAGTAATAAACCCGAGTGTGGAGCTCAGAGCAACACTCCAATAACAAATTAGTTGGTGCAGCACTGCAGGACAACCCAACAATAACAAACCAGTGTGTGCAACCCAAAGCACTCCAGAGCAACCCAACAATAACAAACCAGCCTGCATGCCTGATGGGAGAGAAGAAATTCCGCAAGGAAACGGGTTTCAGGCTGAATTTTCCAAGGGGTTATTATTATTAACAACAGAGAGTTAAGCTATTAATGTTTAAATTAAGAATAATACCAGAAGGTATTACCAGAATAATACTCAGCCCTGCTCCCATTGACTTTAATGGGACTAGGAATGGACCCAAAGTACCCTGAAGGGATTGAGCCAGAGAGGAGAACAAACTTTTACCTGTAACTAATGAGCCCACCATGGCAAATGGAAATGTTGGTCATCTCTGCTGGATAATGTGAGCTGGTCTTTATGGGGAGATGGAAACTGTTGAAGTCCTGGCACCAGGACTGTGCTTGTGGGTAACCTGCTCTCAGATGCTACTGAGCTGGATTGGGCTTAGATCACCTAAAGCAAGGGTGTCTTTCCACCTCGCTCTTTTCCTGCTGTGATGGAATTCCCAGACTGGTCTTCAGGTGGATAAAAGGAGGTTAGATCCTCTATGGAGCCAACATAAATCATGCCTTATTGCATGAGCCCCTTGCAGCGTTCCCTCATAAACACACACACCTCCCCACACCATTATATACATTATGCTGTAAATATATTATGGTTACTTTTTCAAGCCCAACCCATCCTTAGGACCTCCCTGTGCAGAAACCCTCTGTGTCAAAGCCTGTTCCCCCACACCCCACTGAGCAGTGTCTCGGTCCTGAGGTCCTGAGCACAGCCCTGAAAGCTCAGGCACAGCAGCCTCTTTGAGCTTCACAGCTTGAGCTCATCTCTGATGGAGTTTATACCTCCCAGAAGCAAGTCCATGGAAACAGCAGACATCCACCAGGATGGATTCTGAGATAACTGGGGGATAGCCAGCCTGAATATGTTCTTCAGTAAGTGAAGATGGTAGTCATTCCCTTGCTGTCTTTCTGCCTTGGTGGGAATAAGAAGTCCAGCTCCATCCTTTCCCCAAAAGCATGTCTCAAAAATAGCCCCTGCTGTCAGTCTGGGGTTCATGGAGAAGAGGCTGGATGGAATCAACCAGAGATGCAGGAGCAGATCCAGCATCCCATGGCTGTGCTCCATCCAACATGGGCCATTCTCCTCTCTTTATATTCTCTGAGTGAGACAGCTGGGGAAACACCTCCACACAGAGGACATTCTGCTGATGAGGAAGACAAGGAGGGATCTGGATTAGGAAGGCAAGGCAAATACTATAGAGACTTTGTGAGAGCTTTCTTTTTTTCCCCTGGAAAAACATAATCCCTGAAGTTATAAACTGTGGTTTGGCTCCCACGTCCGTTTTGCCCGGCGATTACTGCAGAGCGAGCCTTGACTCAGACCAGTTTAACTGGAACCAGAATACAGCTGAAGGTGTTTGGAAATTACTTTCAATCTTCAACACTCTGGAGACCTGGCTGGGAATGTTGCAAATAGATCAAGGAAATTAAAAGGAACATCGGGGTCACTACCAGAGGTCAGGTGAGAAAAAGAAGAGTTGACCCTGATTAATCAGAAACACGATGCTGTTGGGGAGAGAAAATATTTTGGGGTTTAGACTCCTGGCAAACCACAGCAAAATACCAACAACTGCTGTTGGATGGATTTTTTTCCTTCCAACCAAACCAGAGGAAATTCCTGAACTGACAATGAACAGGAACAATGAGTGAGTCAGTACCCTCAATGCCAGAAATTCTCTGGATTTCCTAGCCAGACTGATGTCTTTGGAAGGTCATAGTGATACAGAGATACATTTCTGTAAAACTTGGGGCTTGAAGGTAAGCCAAGCCAAGATGAAGATAATGAAGGCAGAAGTATTCCAGCTACCCGTAAAACACCAGATCTTTGGAGAGAGAGGACACACTTTCTCTCTAGTTCTTTCCTAAATGTTTTAGTCATTTATAGAATTATGTTGCTTTTAGTTTTATATGAAGGATGCCCAGATGCTGTCTCTGATGGTGACCCCAAGAACCAACTAAACAGAGCTGTGGGAGGATAATGCAAAGAAACCCTGACTATTAGTATTTTTATCCTGTCTATTCTGATTCCAAGAAGATCTTTTTTTCATTTGGTAAAAGGGGGTCCTGGCAATACCTGACACCAAAGACATGCAAGAGACAGAGACAATGTTAATGTTGCTCTTTTCCCCCAGAGTGTTTATGCCTTGTTGTGCTACGTCCTGGGTTTATTCCTGTCTGTCTCTAGTCCTCATCAACATAATTGTGGATGCAGCCTCAGCATGTAGGGCTATTCTCAAGCCCAAACCAAGTAAAATCACATACAAACCCAAGTCTAATCAGCATAATTGGCATCAGGGTTCAAATTTCAGCCTGGTAGTGGCTTGTGTTGAGTTTGGGTGGATCAGTTTATGTCCTGCACCCGAGGATGGCACAGACACAGGTTGACATACTGACACCAGCTCGTGAAGTGCTCCATAAATGATGTAAGCTCAGGAAGTGAGGCAGAAACGAGCAGCCAGAGGAGAATGTGATCTTTAAACCCTAATGGGAGTCTGTCCTCTGCTCAAACATTTCTGCCATACGTCACTCAGCTGTTTACTTGCTATTAATTTAAATACAAAACTGTGAACATTAACTCTGGGATTTTTCTTCCCCTGGTAGCTGTAAAGTCCCTAAAATCCCAGTTCCCAGCCCTGATCTCACACTGTTAAACCCATGACTAAACACACACACGACAGATAGAAGCTCTGAAGATATCCAGACGCACAAAGCAGATACACAATGTGATATTATTACTGGCATGCTCCAAATCTCATTACTTTCAGCAAGTATCAGTGGAGAGGTGACCTCCTTGCAATGTGAACACAACCAGAAACCACAGCCCCAGGCCCTTTTTCAAATTGAAATTTCCTAATCTCACACTACTGTCCCAAACACGCAAATATGCAACAATGGATGGAAAGAAAACGAGCCTTCACTGTATGAGAGCTGGATCAGAAAGGAATGGCTGGAAAACCGAAATTGTAGTAGAAGAGCATTCCAGCTCAGGGATCTGATGACATTGGAGCTGAGCTCTGCTCTTGTGGTTTCCAGAACCACCAGATGGATAACCTTGAGCCGAAGCGGCTTCATCTGCATTATCCGTGTGTTGTTTCCCTCCACCACAATCAGCTCGGCCACTGTTATCCTTAGATAAAGATGAAAAGTTCACCTGGGAAAAACAAGGTTTTATTATTATTGTTTGTTGCTCTCTAAAATTTCAAAGGGTCCAGTGGGAGCAGAAGATATCCTCTGCAACACACTGGCAGGAACTGCAAGTTGATACAGATGTATTGATTTAATCAGCCTGGATGACACCATTTATTTATGCAAAACATCTGTGACAAAAATGGGGGACTTTGAAGGCCGGGTGATACTTTGAAGGCCTGGTCTTGCCTTGCACATGAAAATGTGTGATAAGAGAATCCAGCCAGCTTGAAGGGTGTATTTTTTTTTTTGTGTATCACCTGTACTCATGTTATGCAGGACAGCTCAAAGGCCATGAGGCTGTGAAAGCTTTTTTAAGGACAGCAGTAAATTTTAGATATGAATTCAAAATTACCACCTATTACACCAGCTTGAAACAGGCCAAGAAATCAGAAAGCAAAAATTAAAAAAAAAAAAAAAGGAAAAATTAAAGAGTGTGTTTTCTGGGATATATTAGACAGAAATTAAAGAAGTTTTAATCCATGAGAAGTTGAAAGTTGTCTTCAAATTTGAGCGATTATATGGTGGGAGAGAATCTGAGAATATCATCTCTTTGACAACAGCATGAGAAAACATTTGGAGTTCCTACGTACACCAGCAAAAGTTTACATGATAAATCAGTAGCTTGAGTGCTTCCAGAATACTAGCACAGATGAATGTGTTGAAACTATTGTTTCTGTTGTCTTTTTAATGCTACTGGGAAGCTTTTTGTGGTGAGGCAAGAGCTATTGCCAGCTACATTATTACGGTCCCAGCCCAACATCTGCAATTACTGTGGAGTAAACGGTTCGCATCCCATATGAAATATAAAAAAAATGAGGAACACATTTCACTATTATTCTCTCTCTCTGCAAATCCTGTGACAGTTTTTTACTGTTTAATCGTGCCTGGGCAGTTTAAAGGTCTGGGAGAAAAGGAAGCCAAGGGGCTCATTTACAATTAGTGATGGTTAAATATCAAAAAAAAAAAAAGGGAGAAGGGGGGAGTATTTGGTGGTTCAGAAAATTGACAGAAGATTATGAGAAATCCATGGAAACTCTCTCTAGAAAACAGGTTTATTGGTTTCCTCTTCTGTCTCCAGCTCATCCCAAGGTGCTGCTTCTCCCTTTCCATGCAGCTCACAGGATACACTCGTATCCCTCTCCCATGACAAAGCACCCACCCCTCCAGTCACCTTCTCCTAAACATCACCATCCACCACCCCACTTTGCACATTTCCTTTCACATCCCCTGTTCCTCAGAGCTGGGAGGAGATCCTGCCATAAATACCCATCCAACTTGCTTATTTCCTTACTTCAAAGCTCTCCTTCCGCATGTTCTTCTGCCCCAGTGCCTACAAAGAACAATGAAATCCATAAAAAGTTGTGTTTCCTGGAGTGAGGAAACAATTTTGCCAATATTTCTGACCAAGACTGACTTCAGTGTGGTTACTCAGAGAGTAAAGGACACCAAGTAATGAAAAAAATCATCCTTTGCCATATTTTAGGTGCCTTTAGGATGGACTTGGTTGCCCAAAGTGCCCAAGAAGCTGGACCTTGTGAAGAAGGTCTCATCCTCGCTGGGATGTTTCAGACCATTCAATGACAGCCATGGTGCTTGCACTCAGCTCCTTTGGCACAGTGTGTCCTTCAGGGAAGGTTTAATTTGTGGGAAAGCCCAAGCCAACTAGGGTGGGTTCCAGCCTTTAAAAATATATGAAAAAACTGCTTTTATGGGCCTGCCAAGATATGTGTTTCTTCTGTGTTGCCATCACAACCCTGGATAGGCATTAGACAGCAAGGCCTCGCTGTGATGCAGAGAGTCCTGATTCCACACTGGATATTTCTTATGCCAAAAACTACTCCAGAAGTAGCCAGTGCAGGCCTTAATCCACACAGCATTTCCAAAAAGCTTTCACATCTTCAAAGCACCATGCAAACAGGAGCTAATTAAACTTTAATTAACGTCCTGACAGCGAAAAGGTTTCGCCTTTTGCTTTTAGCAGATGCTCATTCATGGCCAGTGGAAATCATGTAAGACCCCAACCAAAACACTCTCAGGGTAAACAGACTCTGGTTTGCTGCATGCATTTAGCTGAGAGCTGAGTGAACACTTTTTTTGTAAATGTATTTACTTATCCTTTTTTTTAAAAAAAAAGAAAAAAAATTATTTCCTTTTTTCCCTTCTCTGCACAAAGATAAATAAATAGAAAGCTGGAACGAAATGACAGAATATATGTAAAACAGAGGGGAAAGGTTAAATACCAAAGTGAAATTGGGCATTAAAACAAAAGTCCATTCTCGGGGTGTAAACGAAGTGTCCAACCCTTTCATCAAAAGTGTTTACAGCTTATTTTTGTAATGTGAGTCTAAGTGGATAATGGAGCACACAGCATGGGGCTGTGCAGGAATACAGTCCTGTTTGTGATTTTAAAAATCATAACAGTCTTTGAAATATGAAAATCCTGAGTCTTGATACGATCCATATTATTGAAGGGATGCCAGCCCCTCTATGCATTTGATTAGCTTGCAGCAATCCAGGCATTGGATGGAGACCTGATTTAGGAGCACAGCCTTTGTAAGGTGGTAGTGAAGTGGCACAGACTGTGCAGGGACTCAAAAAGGTGAGGGGAGCTTCCTCTCTCCCTGTTCAACTTCATTGGAAATGCTCAGTCTTCAAGTTCTTTGGAGAATCAGATCATTTGAGACCCAAGAGATGATTCCAGAATCAAGAAGAGACTCAGAAACTCAAGGTTCTCCAAGTAAAACCTTGACCTTGCTGACATGATCAAGAGGTCCTGGTTCCTGAAGGGTTCCAGGGTGTCTCCTGTCCATCTGCTTTTATTTTTTTAATCCAATATGTCAGTGCTAAAAATCTTTTTTCACATGTTCATGGCCAGAATCAAATATGTCAGCCTGGATGGGTCATTGAGCAACCTGATCTAGGGGAAGGTGTCCCTGCCCATGGCAGGGACTTGAATGAGATGATCTCTAAGGTCCCTTCCAACCCAAACCATTCTGTGGTACTCTGTCCCTCCTTATTTCAGGGAGTTGAGCTAGGTGACCTCTAAGATCCCTTCCAACTCCAACTATTCAGTGATTCCAGGATTCAATCTGTTGCATGTGCCTGTTGGAAGAGGAACCACCAAGGCCACCAACTAGATGGTCACACTGGAGTGTAGAACTACTTGCTCTCTGCCTCCACTCATGGAAGTGGTTTTGTGGAAGGAACCTGGTTCCCAGTGCCGGGTGGGAATTCCATGTTCTGTTGCCTCCTGCCAGCTCTAAACAGCTTCCAGCAAGAGATCTGGGCCATTGTGGCCACACCCCAGTACCTGTGGACTCACCCGTGGTTTGGGTGTACCACAAACACAGCATGGGAATTGGTGCCCACACTGGGCACCTCGTTGGGAATTCTGGGCAAAACCCACTTCAAGAAAACTGGATCTGGACCAGCTTGTCCTGGATCACCTGATGTTTGTGCTGGGAATGTTAATGATGCTCCTTCCCTCTTCCATCACACCTTGTGCTCTCCCAGCTCACCAGTGGTGTCTCCTGGCAGGCTTTGCTGAGAAATGTTCTGAAAGCCCACAAGGAGGGAGGACTCAGCCATGAGCCCTCAGAAACCCACGTTCTTTTGTGCCTGAGAGCTTGCTGGATACACTCACTACGTTTTTAACAACGAGACCATTGGCAGAACTTTCTAAAATCGTTGGTTTCCTGCACCAGAAAACAAGGGGAGCCAAACCCTTTGCATTGAGTTGCTGTTAATTGTTCTTGTTTCTTGCCTTGCTCCAGGAAGCACGAGAAGCCAATATCTTTAAGAACTGGGATCCCAGCAGCTTTCTCACATCTCCTTGATGCTTTGTTCAGATCAATTTATAGAAAACATTTTTCAAATTCTGGTCAAATTTACCACTAGGAACAATTCCTGTTATTCATTCAACATTTTCCTTTGTTTAATTTAATGGGATTTCTCTGAAATTTCCTCTTATGCCAACCAAAAAATGTCTTTCCTCTCCTAGTGGTTTACAGCTCTCATATACATGCAGACAGTTATCATATCCTCTCTTACTCATAATTTGGCCAACTCAGCCATATTTAGATATTTTAACCTTTTCTCGTAAGCCATTCCCCTTTGGCTCTTCATTATTTTTATTGCTTTTTTTTCTTCTTTAATTTTTGTTTTTTCCTTTCCTCCTTCCTCCCAGAGCTCTTTCTGTGTTATTGATACTTTTCTGAGGTTCCCTGAATGAAACAGCATTTAAGAACTCAGACTATCACCATCACCACACTTTGGAAAACTCTTCTTTCTCTGGTTGATTGAGTTTCATCTCTATTTTTGGAGACCCCATAAATAACAAGTTTTTCCATTGCCATATCCTACAGGCAGCAGAGATCAGATGTGTTCCCCTTTGGTGGTCACAAACCCCCCTACATGCACAGAGGGTTTTTCTGCTCCAGGTGATTTAGCCTGAGCTGAGGGTTTGCCAGTAATTCAGTCCCAGTGTTTTTCCCAAGTGTTCCCATCCACCTGCAAAGGCAATGCACATTTTGTTTGCTGCTTCTTCCAGTTTATTAATGAAGAAATTAGATAAAGTCTGGCTTAACGCATTTTCCTCTCTGAGCAGCACCTTCTTCATCTCCTCAAACCTGACAGGTCAAAATTTATCTTAGTTTGTGGTGTTTCAGCCAACGCAGAGACCACAGACAAGCACTTATATCCAGGCCAGACTGAGCCAATCTTTCATGTAAGATTTTATGAGATTATCAAACATTTCACTAAAACACAGACAGATTTGCCCAGAAACCGTCAGAGCTGTTTCAATCTTCCTGGCCAGGCAATTAAAGTTGGAGTAGTTGGTCCCAAGATTGTGAATATCTCTTATGGAGGTCTTCTGCTAGTTTAGAGCCAGAAGCAGTGGTTTTAAACTAACCTTCTCCCTTGCTAAACCCCTCTGAGTTCCAGCTGCTGTATCAGCACCCCAGAGCTGTTTAGTAGGAGGAGGAAATTGGGGCACAACTCCTGGACTGGAGAGATCCAGGCACTGCTCCTGTCATACTCGGGTGCAGAGCCAAAGAGGGCCTGGACACCACCCCAACCTTGCTGGTGTCCTGCTGTGCAACAGCAAAAGCCCCTCATCTCTTGGTTGCTCTACACAGCTCCTTGGTGCCAAGACTGGCAGAGGGACTTGATGCCCACCCATGTGAATGTGCCCTGACAGCACCTGGGGGTTGCTCTGGGTGACCTTAACCCAGGACAAAGGAAACTAAGAACAGGGAAAGGAGAAGCCCAAGACCTGAGGCCACTCTGTGTTGGCTTGTCATCACCTGACTTAATAGTTAACATTACTATTACATTTAAGAGAGAACATAAGGAATGCATTTGTCTGGAATTACTTATCACTTGGAAGTCTAGGCTCCCAAGAAGATATGAACAGCTTTAGCAGGTCAGGCTGGAAGCCCAAGCCAAATCACCTCCTGTCTGCAACAGCAGTGGGAGCCCAGGAAGGAGCACACATGTAGGTTGGTTTCACAACAATACTTCCCCCCAGATACTTGCCCAGCCTACAGTGGTTTCTGGCTCTGGAACTTTCTGAACCAGGACTTTTTCTGTTTAATACAAAACTCAGATGGATTTTAAAAACCTCTGATGAGTTTTTCTTTCCTGAATGCATCCAGTAAAGTTTTAGCCCTCCCAGTAGCCCACGGCAAGGAGTTCCATGAGGTGAAGAAACGTGGTGTCAAGGATTGTTCCTTCTCTGCTTAAACTGTCACCCACCAGCTTCATTTCATGCTTTTGAGCTTTAGTGTTAGAAGAAAAACCAGCAAACAGCTGCTTGCTATTCCCTCCTTGTCATTCATAATTCCTGAGAACTCCATCACATCCTCTCAGTCACCTCTTTTCTGGCTGAAGAATCATTCAACAGTTCTCACACTGAAGTCTAAGTCTTTTGTTATCCTTGGTGCCACCCTCCAAGCCTGTCTCAGTGTGACTGGTTCCTTCAGGAGCCGGAAGATTCCAGGTGTTCCAGGTGGAGATGCACTAAAGGTTTATAAAATAACAGCTTCTCTCTCTCTCTCTTTCTCCCCCTCCCTTTCATCTCTTTCTTGAGAGCTACAAATGCAAACCATTTCACAGGACAATCACTATCGTAGATCTGATTCTCCTCAATGATTAGAGGAGTTCAGCAGATTCAGACTTAGTTTAGAGGATTTCCAGCACCCTCTCCCCGTGTCCATCACTTGACATTTCCCTATTCTGCATTTTACCTGATGTTTTCTCACTCAGCCATGGACTTCCAGATGGATTTTTGGCATCTCATCACAGTCAGCTTTCACCTCTAGCCCCTGAATAATTTAGTCCTATCAGCAGGGTGGACTCATCACTCTGTCTCCTTTCTCCTATCATGACTTTTTCCCTTGGTTTGACACTCGATCCTAATCTATCTGTCGAGAGGAGTGACCCACACAGAACTCTGTCATTAGTGTCTGCTGAAATGCCTTGGAAAGCATCTTTCCCTGCTAGGGTGAGTGATGTGGGAAGAGAAGTAGAAAGAAATTTCCCCTTATTCCTGGAAATAAATGACAATTGTTCTTGAAGTCTGCAGACGTCTGGCTGTTACATCATCTGGGGCTCTTCTCTAGCTCACAGTCCCTTAACAAAGGAGATGCATTTCCTTCAAGGAATTTCACCATTTACACATCTGATATTAATTCTTATTAGGCCAAAACAAGAATAGGCACAAGTGCCTTTTTCAGTCTATGTTTACTTTTTCCCAGGCCACAAAACATCCATTGACTGTGAAACTCAGATTTGCTGCATGACAAACGCCTGCTTTCAGAATTTGTTAATAAAGCTGGTTCAGAAACAACAGCACAAGAAGCTACAGATGCTGACCTAAGAAAAAACAAATAAATACAAGCAACATTCAGCTTTAATTTGATTATTTATTAAAATATTTGTCACAGTATCTGAGAGCTGAAGAAACTTCATTCTGCCCAGCTGGTCATTCCGAGATTTTGAAGTCAGCCAAGAGATGGCAAAAGGGATATCTTGTGCCTTCTGGGAGATATAAATCACACTTTGAGACTGCAACTGGGTTCTTTGCTCCTATTTCCCCACCCCTGAGACAGGGAGGAAGTTTCTTTGGTGGTTATAGATAAAATGAGCCAGGAGCAAATCCTTGGTCTTGGGGTGTCAGGGCTTGTAGCCCTTGGGATGGTGCCTGTGACCCAGGCATGGCCTTGGAGCTCTGCTCAGATCCAAATGTTCCCCACCTTTGTCGTTGGTTGGTGCAGATTTTCTGGATGGGCAATGGCTGAGCAAATATACACAGAAGGGAATATTTGGGTCAGAAAAGGGAATTAAAGGCAATGTTGATTACAATCTAAATATTGTCCCCTTTGAAGCGAGCAGGTTTGTGTTTGGGCAGGATCAGATACTCTTTTTGCACAGTTTGAGGCACATCATGAGTTATTTTGTGTTCTTGCTGTTGGGAACATGATTTCACTGCAGCCTTTTGCAAAGAGCTAACTGAGGTAAAGGGCAGGGAAGGCACTGGGATACAGATGCTCTGTGGTCACAGCCTGCTCTCTGGTTGGAAAATCCTTGTCTTGTTTTGGGCTGTAACACAACCCTCAGGCATCCTCCAGTGCAACTGCTGGGTGGGGAGAACAGGAGGGTGGGGAAATTACCAGGGAAACTCTCTCTGCCGTGCATGATCCCTCCTTGATCCTTTACTGAGTCTGAGAAGTTGATTTTTGCTTTATTCCTGCCTGGGAAGGGTTTATTCTTTCCCTGTCTCCGTATTCAGTAGGGTAATAAAGTCAGCAAAGGTGAGGAATCTGGTCAGTGCCACATTCCAGCCCTGCCACACATTCCAGTGCCCTGCATTTAAAGGGTGTGTTTTACAAATAAGCCTCCTTTTTTCCCACCCATTTATTCCAATTTTCCTACTTTTCCTAAGCATCTGTCCCAGGGAGAAGGCAGTGGGTGTCAGTGTGATTCAGGATCAGGCTGGGACAAATAGGGCTGTCCTACGTCAGCACTTTCCATGGTTCGACCACATTTGGATGCAGCGTGGACTCAGAGACCTGGGATGAATTGCTCTTCCACATCTTCTTTTTGTGGTGCTGAGATAGAAAACAGAAAGCATCAGCTCGTAATAAATTCCCAGATGTGCTAAGTCACACACAATGGAGGGCCTTTCAGCAAACTGTCACAAGGAGGAGACTTCACTGGCAGGAGGAAAGGGCAGGCTGCCTCTCTGACGAGTTTTGGGGTTTCCTTCTGCTCCCCAACCTATTACATCCTCATTTATCTGCTTCATCCCCATCCCCTGTCCTGCCTCTGCAGGATCCTGCTAAGGATAAGAAGCTTCATCCTCTCCCAGGGGTGTTGGAGCTGTGATAACAACACCAGTGTTGAGGACAGTTTCTGAGAGTTTAAAAGTTTTGGTAGATTATAGAACCAGAGAATCACAGAATCTGCTGAGCTGGAAGGCACTCACAAGGGTCATCTAGTCCAACTCTTGGCCCTGCACAGGACCATCCCCAAGAGTCACACCAAAAAAGTTCATGCAGGGATCATTTTCTTAACTAAAAAAAAATAAAAAAAAATCAGCTATTTGGTATTTTCTGAGTTGCCACCCTCCAGAAAGAACAACTGGCTGGGTCAGAATCAAGACAAAAGGAAGAAAAAGGATAAACCTATGGCTCCAAGCCTGCAGGAAGCATTTCCATGCCATGCTGAACACTTGACTGGTCAGCAGAGCTATCAAGAGATGTTTTTTATGGCCAGAGATCATTTTCTCCTCATTATGAAAACCCAGAGATAAAAAAGGCCTTTATTTACAAGTGTTGGAGCAGGGAGGTTGCAAACTGCATCCCTGAGCCAGCAAAGATTCGGTTTGGGGTGGGAGCAGACTGGGAAGTCAGAGGTACAGGGTGTTGGGAATGACCCACCACACTTTGCCCCAGCAGTTCTGGTCTCTTTTGCACTCTTTGAACTGGGACCTTGGGAATTTTGCCTGTAGAGATGAACAGAAAGAACAGAAATTAAGTAGAATCCGACTTTTCACTTGTCCCATGCAAGCTTGATCCTTAACTCTCTCTTTCAATGACTTTTTTGGGTGGCTCAGACACCTTGGGATGTTATGGGGCATGGATGAGGCAATCAGGGAGAGGAGTGTGGAAGTGTGAGCTCCCTTTGCTGAAGCAGAGATGAGACTCTCTGAGTACCCCCAGCTGCCCTGGTTGGTAAAGCCCAGAATATTTCTGGGCTCAAAAACTGCACGTACAAATAACTTCACCCAGTGATTCTTTTTTGGTACATTTAAACAAGAGTTCCACTTTTAAAGCTTTCTGTCTGAAAAAAAAAAAACTATCTGAAGGAGGTTCCTTTTACAAGTGAAAGTCCACAACATGAGCCTTGCTCCAATTATTCCTCCATACTGGGAGGACAAATGTGCCTAGCTGGGAGCCTTGCCACTTCTCCCCTTTGCATGTAGAAATAAGGGCAAGGTTGAGAAGCGAGGTTGTGAATCCCTGCTGTACCCCTGGAAAGTAATAATAGCAGCATCAGTAATAGCTCTTAAATCAGGAGGACTTGCTGCAGCCTGGCTCCCACGAGCTTTGCATGACAGCCCGCAGCGTTCACGGGAATGACATGTTCCCAGCAAGAACATTCTCATTTGCATTATGGCAGGACATGGAGACCCAAGTTAGATTTTAAGTGTTGAGCAAACCTGATGTGACAACATAGTCCTTGTTTCCATACCCTGTTTAGACTGAGCTGACCCTTTTCAGACCCTCCTCCCCTGCTCCCAATGAGAGCTTTGTGGAAAGGCTCACGCAACGCAACGAGTAAAAAGTATAAAAGCAAGAAGAGAAAAGGAGGCAAAACCCACTTGAACCTTCACTGGCTCCAGAATTCCTGCAAGCCCTCATTGTCTGTTTTTGAAAAATAGTAATATCAGGGTCAGATTCAAAATTTGTGATGTTTTTCTACGCAAACACAACACCAAAGCCCAGGGTTTTGTTAACACGAGGGTGAGAAATGAGCTGACACACATTGTGGCAGCCACAAAGCCACTGCTCAGTCCAAAGCACATGGAGAAAAATGGCATTGTCAGACCAAACTCCACTCTCTGACTACAATCTACACTGCTCCATGGGTAACTAGTCCTGATTTTATAAACTGATTAAATTCATGTTCTTTTGAAAGTTCAGCCTCCAATTTGTAAGGAGTCCAGTGCTCAGCTCCAAATCCCTTCACAGCAGAAAGAAGTGACTCATTAAATTCAACATGCCCTGGATCAGGCTCCTATCTGGGAAACTCCTTAAATTGAGAGTTCACATATGTACAGTCCACTGAAATAATTTCGGTGTTTTATTTGTATCCTTGTGCAAGTAAAAATTGGAAAGTAAGGAAGCTGAGCTTTTCCCAGGAAATAGAAAAATAAGGAGAAAATTATATCCAAATAGAATAACATTAATTCTCCTTGTGGGATGAACATCTCAAATTAAGGAGCAATTTGCTGTACCTAATGATTTTAGGAGCACAAATCCCACAAGAGACAATAGGACTTCCCTTTCAATTCAATTATACACCTTTAAAAATGCTTCCTCTAATTACCAAATGTTATTATGGGTACAATATGTGCATGTCAGGTATACACAGAGGAAGGATAACACGCAATACTCGTTAAACCAGCCAGAAAATATGCATCTTCAAGAAATAATTCAATGTGTTTTCTTTGTGTTCAGCTTGAGGGATACTTGGGTTTTAACTACAGGAAATTATAAGTAAGATTATTTTTTCTAGGATTTATTTTGGTAAAACACAATAGTTAATTAAGATATATATCTTTTACTGCAAGAACTATACCATTAAATAAAGTGATGTTGTACAAATTACAGACAAGTAAAAGTGGGTTTGTAATAAATATAAAATATAATGCAATATGTTTCTGCTGTTCATAAATAAGTATGATGTAATATATAAAATAGTTTTCACTATTAATGATTTTTTAAAGTACTGCACTATGATTCTAAAATGGAAGTGATATCTGCAATCTTGACAGGAATATAATCCCTTTACTAGTGTTCGTGTCAGTATAATGCACTGGTTTTAAAAGTCATTTTGGGCTGAGAAGAATATTTTATAATGTCAGATTTCTATATATATTGTGGCTGTTAATGTGTTCTGTGATTTACAACCGATTTTGTTTTTCAGTTCAGCACTTCTGTGTTTCAGAGAAATATTTTGCCAGCGTTGTTATTCCCTTCTAAAATTCCATTTCAATGGTAATGTATTTTTAAAGAGTGAAGCTGAAGAACAGAAATAGCACATATTTTTTGAAAACTATACAGCCTTGTACAGCTTTCATATACAGCCTGACATTCATCATCATCTCCCTGCTGCTTTAGAACCACTAATGTTATTATTCCCTTTTTCTTTTTTTCTTTTTTTCTTTTTTTTTTTTTTGCTAGGTAGAAATATTGATGAGATACCATTTCCCTGCTTTTGTAAAAATCTCCCTCATGTTGCTTGTTCAGTGGATGAAAACCCAAAAACCAGTGAGCAGCAAGAGCTCTGCTGAAACCCCACGCTCGGACTCTCAGCGCCGTAACCTCACCGAACACGCTTCACATTTCACCCTCATTCCCTTCCCTTTGCTTTCAGCTGCCCCCAAATTTCAGCAGCAAAAATCCTCCCCATCCCACGCTCTCACCGTCAAAGGAACCAATACCTTACAACAGAGGCAGGTTGGAAAAAAAAACCCCACAAACAAAACCAAACTGATTATACAGCGGCAAAAAAAAAACGCTCTTAGACATCAGATTTCCTGAGCTTTTTCCCCTCTCTCGCTGCAATACTTACTCGTAATTACGTCTGGGGCCATTCCTTCCTATTCCACAGGATAAACTGGAATATACTGCTCGGCAGTTTTGTCTCGAGCTCTTGAAACACTAGAGACCTTATAAGCAAACAACGGGTTTTTTTCTTGCCTGTTATGAAATTTTAATGATCTTCCAAGGCTCTCAAAATCAAACCAACTTTCTTCCCTCCCCCTGCCCCAACAACTTGGCTCCTTTGTACCTTTTGTTTCAGAACTGTGCCCAAACTAAATACACCAAACCAGGAGGGCTCTATGGCTTTAAAATAGGGGTTGAAGTGGCCCTTGTTTTCCTGCTTGTCTTGCTGTCCCTGGTAAACTGCGGGGTTTTGTTTGGGGAGCGTTGGAAAAAGCAGGTTGGGGACTGGAAACTGGAGCAGAGATGCGGTGTCTGGCCACAGAGAGCCCTCAAAAGGGGTTTCATGGAGGGGATGAGGGTGCCAGCGCCAGTGTATGCCAAACAGCTTTGTGATGGATGTGTTTATCCTTCAAACTAAGGTCCCATTCAAGGCTGCCATGGCCGGGATGGGGAAGGCGGGCGGCGGGAGAAGTGCCGGGCGAACGCGGCGCGTGTGTTAAGGCGCCTTGTTCAAGCAATCCCTGAAGTGCCAGTGCAACAGTTTATATTAAAGGTGACCTGCAGACCTTATGGATCACTGTGAAGGACCCCAAAAGGGCTTTATTTTGGTGGGAGAGATGACAAACTCCTTCCACAGCCTTGCCCACCTCCGGGCACGGCCGGACTCAAAGGACCGCAATGTACGAGGAGCTACGAGGTGACGAGAAATGCTGTGAAATAAGTGAAATCCTGGCCAGTCCCTGTTGCTGGAATGTGTTTTCTCAACTCAGTGCTTGTCTGGAGGTTGTGGATAGTTCCCTAAAATCTGCCAAAGGTATCTTTGCAGTTCTTGTCGATCCCCTTGACCTCAATAGCTCCAAATTCATAGTATTTGACCTTATAACATCTCCTGCTCCCAGTCCTGCACTGCTCAGGCATAGGTGGAAATTACAGCCATTCTGAACATTCCCCAGTTTATATCAAGTGCTTTTGGTCAGGTTGAAGAGAGCTGGCTGGGAATCCTTAAAATGCTGGTTTGTACCCCTGAGACACAACAAACAGCCATTACAAGTAGAGTCAGCAGGTTGCAAGCCCAAATTTCCCTTCAAAATTTGATGTGTGGAGAGCACCAGAACAAAACACGGCCTATAACAACCCATGGAGCCCTCTCTGCTTCCAAAGGCAGATTTCAAAGGAGGATGTTGTGCAACATTTGATGTGATTAACAGAGATCTGGAATATGTAGTTGGAATTTCACAACTTTCAAGAGCGTTTTGCTGTCTCAAGATGAGGAGACCTGACTTAACTGCTCTTGGTTCCAGAGGAGGAAGATGTTTGGTGGCTGTTCTATGCCCATTTTATTGTCCTCATCAGTACACTGGCATCTGGATGGAGGAGAAGAGAAGAAATAGAAGGAAAGTCCAGGGAAAGCATTCGGGGTAATAAGAGAGGAAGAATGAGAGGTAACAGTGCAGGTCATGGGTTGCAGACTGGGGATTTTGGAGGTGTTCGAGAAGCCCCAGAGCATCCCTGTTGACAGCAAGTCCTCCCCATGAAGGTAAGAAGGGGCTGCACTTCCAAACTGCCCCCAGCCCTCCTCATGGAGCATTTAACCCTCTGCAAGGGGCCGGAGCACGGCCAAGGGCTGGCCTGGGAACGGGCTCCGGGCTGGGATTCGCACACATCAGTGGCTCACTCCCACGGCCCTGGGCAGCATTGTTCTCTAAAAGCAGACATGTTTCCTTCCAAGAAGCAGACATGGAAAGAAAAACACACACAAAAACAAATCATCTCGTCCTTCCTTCTCCGGATGGCGTCCAGCCCGCTCTCGCTTGTCACTGAGGCTCGAGGTGGACACTGTCCCAGTCTGGCAGAGGCCATGGGGGATGAAGAAGTCATCTCCCAAGTTTCTCTTCCCTGGAAAATCCATTGTTGAGGATGGCTGACCCTACCAAGATTTCTCCTTGACCTCTCCTTTGTGCATCTCCCTGCCATCAGCCCATCTCAGCACATCTCAAAGGCAGGCATGGGATACTTGGGAGGTTTCCATGTGTCCAAGTCTTTCTGCTCTAAATTAGCTCTATCAGGCTTCCCTAATGTTCATCCAGTGCAGCTCCCTGCCTTTCTGTAAGATCTGGAGCTTTCCTAATGTCTTTCAAGGTTTCGGGGCTTTGCCTGGGAAGAAATCACTGCAGAAAGAAGCAGAAACAGCTGTGAGTTTGTGCCTCCCTCCTCTAGGGCTGCATCCAGTCCTTATACCCTGAAGGCATTGAGGGTAAAGCTCCGAAGATAAAAACCTGCATGTTTTGAAGGGGATAAACCCATGGTTGTGATGGGATCTAGCACTTGCTGCCCTGGCTCCATTGTCTCCGCCTCATCATCTATTTTTTTAAGCTTTCTCTCCTCATCAAGTACTCAGTAAATCATAACAGACTCAAAACACAGTTGGGCATCTGCCCTGCTGCTGGGGCTTTTGGCTGCTTTCAGATCATTAACCAGGCCTGCCTCTGCACAAGCTGACAAATACGAGGTGAACTTTACCCCCAGGGTCTGCCACCTTCGCACAGCAAGGGCACATATTCCACAGCTGGGGAGCTGTTATTCGACTCGGACTGTACCACAGGTCAGAATTTATGACTTTGTTATTATTCTGTTTGTGAGTTTTACAGCCACACGAGGTCCCGCGGGAACCCGCAGCACTTTCGCTTGGCCATGGCAGTCAGACGTTCAGAATGCACCAAAGAGGAAGCATTGAAAATGCTGGGAATATCCTGTCTAACACTGTCTCTCATCTCTCTGACCCTCAGGTAAGGGCCAGACTTTGTTTGCACCCAACATCGGAGGAAGCTGATAAAGGGCACGGGAGGAACATGGAGGGGGAGTGAATGGCAATGAACACTCAGCAGCATTACTGCCAGACACCTCTGCTGCCCTGTTTGTTCCCTCTAATGACACATGTCCCAAATTTCCTGATCATAACAGTCATCTTGTTGCTCTTGGTGTTTTATTGCCCTCTGATGTTGAGCCAGGAGCTTCACAATGGGAGTTAACCTGACGTTAATGAGTTTAACCACTCCAGTTCATCTGCTGACTCCTCAGAGCGTTAATGGTTTCAGGGGGACACAGAGAGGTGTTTTCACTCATGTACAGTGTGTAAACACAGCACACTCTGCCCAGATTTCACTGGGAGCCACCAGCAGCAATGCTGACTACTCAAAAACTCTGCTTTTTGCCTTGTGAACCTGTCAAGAATGGTGTCACTGATGGGGTGAATATCTGGGGTGGGAGCCTTTCCCCCGTAGGTGCAATGGATGGATGTCCATGAACATCAGTCAGGTTTCCCTGTTGGGACTGCAAACCTCTCTGCTGCAATGTGGGTTGTAGGGTCACTGTCATGGTGTCACCTCTTATTGAGCAGGACCAAGCCCTCCAGTGTGCTTAGCCATCAGAAATGCTCCTGTTTGGCCATCTGGCCCCCTTGCAGAACATGGTCCTTCCCACCAACGTGTCACAAACCTCAGTGACCTTCACTCTTTAGAAAAGTCCAAAGCTTCTCAAGCAGCAAATGGCCTCATCCCCAAGGAGCCCCAGCATCTCCTGTCATCCACAACCAAGAGCTGACAGCAGCTTTTTCATCACCTCCCTTTCTGGGGACCTCCAGTCCAGGGACCAGAAGATCTGATGGAGGTGTTATAGGCCAGGTCTGAGATCTTTGTCTGAGCTACTGGCCTCTGAAACCATGAAACACCAAGGCCAAGATATCTTCAGTATTTTTCCCCTTTTCCCTCCCTTCTCCCTTCTCTCTCTTCACCCTCTCCCAGGCAGGACTGTAACACCCAGACCTCCAGGATTCACCTTCCTTAACAGGCATCATGTTAAAGCCACAATGGCATTGCATTTTACAAGACCTGGAGTCTGACATTCCTCACATTTGGACGTAGGAAACATCCAAGCAATGTCATTCTTTCATTGCCTGTCCTTCCTGGACACAAAAGGGTGTGTAGATACATGTAATTATTATTGGAATCCACAGACCTCTCCTTTGAGAACTCACTGTGCAAGCCAACCTTGAACACACACACATTGAACTTAAAGACAATATATAATTATAAATATCTAACTCCCAGGTATCCAATGGCATGGTTATTCTGTAGCACAGAATAAACTTTCCAACCACTTTTTTGTTTTCCTCTCTTGTCTGAAGAAATGATTCCATTCTCCACCTGTCCATGGAATATATCATCTTAATTCAGCATACCCCAGCTCCTGCTGGGCAAAGGCAACTGGATACCCCCAAGCAAAGGCCAAAGCAGGGGTCCTTTAACCTAATAAGGCAGACAAGGCTACAAAGGCATCTACAGTTCCCCTGCATTTCCCTCTGGGGAGGCAGGTGCTATTGATCCTTGAGGAGCACAAACATCTGACACAGCCATGACTCCGTGTTGTGCCTTTCTTCTCCTGCTGCCTGTTCCTGTGCTATAATTTCTGGCTTTCCATCTGAGATCATACAGTCATGGAATCCTATAATGGTGTGAGTTGGAAGGGACCTTAAAGCTCATTCAGTCCCACCCCTTGCCATGGGCAGGGACATCTCCCACCAGCCCAGGTTGCTCCAAGCCCTGTCCAACCTGGCCTTGGGCACTCCCAGGGATGGGGCAGCCACAGCATCTCTGGGCAACCTGTGCCAGGGCCTGCCCACCTTCACAGGGAAAAATGTCTCCCTAATATCTAATCTAAATCTACCCTTTTACCTGTTGAAACCACTATCAATTTTCTTATCTGCACATGCTCTTATCAAAAGTCCTTCTCCAGCTTTCAGTCCCTGGATTTTTGGCAGTAATTACCCAGAGCACCTACAATGGCTGGATTAGTGTCACCACCACCTGCCTTCCATCTGCAAACCCCTGTCTCAGGCTCTTGTGCTGAGGATGACCCTAAAATCCATGTGGTTGATGGTCAGGAGGCTGCATGACCAGCAAAAATTAAGTATGGCCTTGGAAAGCTGGAATGGATCTTCTTGTATCACCACCTGCAAGTTCCCAGCAGCACGTGGGAGCCCGAGAGGGAGAGGAGCACCCAAGGAGCTGCTGCCAAAATGACAGTGGGGGGGATTTGCTGAGGACTTGGGGGGAGAACAGGAGAGACTGGGCATCCCCGGAGCCTGCGGGGTGTCCCGCAGTGCCGGCAATTCCCACTCCCGCTTTTACGAGCTGAGAGGAGCTGCTGGAAGGCATTTTCCCCGCCTTGCTGGGGAGGCTCATGCAAAGCCCTCCTGGTGAGGGCAGGCTCTCAGCCCAGGTGTGAGGGACAGCAGTCAGTGGAACTCCTGGAGTCTGCACATGCCAGCCTGGAGAATGGGCATGGGAAAAAGTCAGAAATGTAACATCTGCTTTATTAAAAAAAAAAAAAAATTGGCTCTCTGCTCCAGCACAGAAGTGCTTTTCTACAATAGGAGAATTTCCCTCTGAATGAGGAAACCAAAAATTTCAAAAGAAAAAATAAATATAGGGGTGATGGAGCTAAACTTCAGGTCAGATGTTGCAGGCAGAGATGAACAAATGCATTCTGCTTTCCTGACACTCAGCAGAAAGAAAGGCAGAGCAGAGCAGGAAGAAAGAAGGATCCGATTTCACGGGTCTCATGTTAACGAGCCCAATATCACACGTGCCTTTAGCAAGGAGAAAACGCTCTGCACGCCCTCGAGCGCCTGCGGGTGGATTTGCGTGCGCGGTGCGGGGCTGAGCCGCGCTGTTGAATCCCAGCTCCCGACCCGGGCACGGAAATCAACCCTTGTGGGCGCTTGGATTTGCACTTCACACTCTCAGCGAAATGTTAGACCTTTGTGCGCTGCGTGAGAGGGAGAAAAGGCAGCGGTTTTTTCCCTGGCAGTCGGGGGGACCTGGCAGTATTTCGGTCCTGGCACCCCCCCGACCCACTCACACTTTTTTATTCCTCATTCCATCCTGAGCGAATTCCTTCTGGTCTGAGACTTTCCATTCTTGAGCTCTGTCCAAAGGTGAGCGCTCGCCGTCGAGAGTTTGTTCTAAATTGATTTAACTATTTTTAAAAGTTCCTCCTTGCTGAATAAATACACCTTTCCCCCTGCAAATGTGTTTCCCTGATTTTCTCCTCCAAAGGGAGCAGCTGGGATACAGTGAAGGGTTTTAGAAAGAATAGCCTGGTTGATACCAAGGGAGCCAAATGAAAGAGAAGCAAAGAAAGCAAACAGGATATTTAGGGCATCTCTCTGGATGTAGCCATTAAAAAATGGCCCTCAAATGAACAATATTGGCTTTCTGCTCTATCCTCAAACACAGAGGACAACTTTGAAAGACTCCTACACACCTCCAAGGCTCGTGGGGGTAACTGTGGATTGGCAGGTGAAAGGGAATAATCCTGAGCACGTTCTCAAGCTGCATGAAAACCACTTTGACTGGAATACACACACTGGTTTGGGTTTAGATGTAATTTAATCATTCACTCTGCATTTCCTTGGAGAATATTTACGGTTCTTCAGGGCAAATTAAAACGGAGGAAAATCAGGCACGTCCTGTGCCTTTTGCTGCTTCAAATTTTGAGTTGTTGTCCATCCTCTTGAAAAAGTGAGTCAATGAAATAGTCCCAAAAGAAAAAAAATAGTGTACTACTGATTTTCTAAATAAACACAAGAGAAAAGCCATACAGTGTTTGTGAATTTTGGGAGAGCCTCTCGAAAAAATAACAATCACACCATTTTCCCAGTTTAGGCATCACTAATTTCCAGTGAATAAATCTTGCTGCATTAGCGATTTCCACCTCCAGTAAGACTCCAAAGAGGTCCTACATTGCCCAAATGTTAATTTCCCCCTGCCGAAAAAATAAACTGCTGTTTCCCTTTCTGTATACAGACATTTGTCCCTGTTGTAACCTGGAGTCTTCCACTCCTGGCTGGAAAGAAGCTGAAGGGAAGAATTGCCTGAGACACGTCTTCCTTAGACAGCTTTGTCCTTTCTGCTCCTTTCTCCAGCAAACATATCAAATACTGCTTTAGAAAGCTGGTTGGAACAAGCCAGCCAGTGTTTCAGCATTCATTCTATTTTTCCAGCTGAATTTAAATTTTTTTTTGCAAACATAAATGGCTTCATTAACGTCAATTTGCGGATCTGTTAAGATGTAGGTGGTCTGATGCCTTGAATATGACTGTACATTTGTTCCACTCCACTGCTGAAAAACCCTTCAGTGGGATACAACGTAAGGAATTACCATCCAACTCCTTATTTTGTTTGCTTTTTTGTTTTCCAAAACAGCTGTGTCACAGATAGCCCTCCCCTCCCCTTGCTCCTCTGACCTCTGATTCTGCAAACCTCTTGGATTCCCTCCAGGGAGGGCAAATATTCCCTCCACCTTCCCCCAGAATTGTATGTGCCTTTAACCTTGGAACAATCTTTAGCTGCTAAAAATAAACTCCCAATTCCAGACTTTGCCGACTCTTCTCGTGCCACAACTGCATTTTGACATTCTGTTCTCCCTGGTGGGTCACATGCACCGGCCCTCCCTCCTTGGCAAGGCTGACAAAAGCACAACGTGTCACCAACATTTTAAACAGGAATTCCAATGACCAGACAGGAAAAAAAAGCCAATTAAAAAAACAAAAAAACAATGATGTGTTGAGAAGCTTTTTCGCATGAAGACCAACAGAGAAAAAAAAAGAAATCACAGAATTACAGACTCATGGAAACTCCAAATGGAAAATCAATTAGGTCATCCAGGCAGTTTTTTTGTTAATTCAGGATAATCCCCTATGGCACTGGCTGGTGTTGAAGCCCCAAATGAGAGATTTCTTTCCAATATCTAAGGAGATTATCCACAACACCAGGTATCTCCCAGTATTTCTGACATTTAGACTGAATTTCTGCTCTCAGAACAGTGTCCTGTCCTTTCCCATCATGGACCTCATCAGCACCACTCCTTCCATCCCATCTTCTTGGAAGCACTTGAGGTACTGGGACTGTATCCCTAAGAAATGTTCATTTTCCCCATGAATATTTGTGGGTGATATTCCTGCCTGCTGTCCTATCAAAACTGAGGGGACTCAATGATCTTAGAGATCTTTTCCAAATTAAATGATTGCATGTTTCTAACAGGATAAATTAGCTTTCAGCTTTCCAGTTTTCCCTTTAGTTTTGACTGTTCTGTATCCTTGTGACTCTTTTGAATATCATAAAATCAGTCAACACTTTTCTGGTAATGAGACAACAGGTGGGGTGGGGTGACCTGACCACAGAGGGGCAGTTATCTCCTGAATATACATCCCAAGAATTCATTTTCCCAATATTCATTTACACTTGCAAAAATGAGTGATTTGCTGCTTGTCAGCAATATTGGAGTTTTTTGTCACTGTTGGCTTTTTTATTTTCCTCTTTTCATTAAATATATGTCCTTTGGGCTGTCTTTTTCTAAAGGATTTGTTGATTTTTTTTTATTTCTTTATTATATTTGTTCTTTTCTGCCCACCTTTCTAAACCCTTAGAGCAACACAGGAGGCAGTCGAGGAACATCAGGTCTGATGTAGCTGACAAATGCTGTAAGTGTAGCATTTTTGCAGTAAGTCTGTTATTTGACCATTTCTTTGCTCCTTCTTCCAGAGGAAGATCCCAACTATGTTGTGGTACTCGAACTTCCTCGTCTCCTTGTCGTCTGTTCCTCCCCTGCTCTGCCTCAATGTTGTGTCCTGCAGAGACCCATTCCTGGTTCCCATCACACACTTCAAGTTTTCTCCATCCAAGGACTGGCCAAAGGGTCTCTGTGAGCACTGCGCTTAAATCTGTGGATGTGACAGTCCCATTTCCCTGTGCTGCTCCAAAGGCCACCCATGGACCACCCAGGAGCATGAGCTTTTTCAGGATTCACAAATAATCCTTCAACCAAATCCCACAGGAACGAAGTTGTCTCTCTGTCTGTCTGAGGAGAAGCTGATTTAGTTCTTGCACAGCCACGAGGTATCTCTGAGGAGTACACAGAGATAGTCATAAAAATATCACATAATGCAGGGATTATCCCTTGGATATTCCAGACCTGAGGCATGGGCAGAAGGTGAAATAGAGTTTCCAACTGACATCAGTGTCATTTTAGCCCATCCTTGATTTCATTCAGTCACTTGGACCCATCAGTTGCTTCCATTTTGGAGAGTTAAAATGTTTGTGTTAATTAAGAGCATCACAGTGAAAAAGGAGGAAAGGAAAGCAAATCTGAAAAGTTAATGCAGAGAGCTCTGACAGGCTGGTGGTCTGCTGGGGTGGAATGATCTCTGTCTGGATTTCCCTGCTGCTGGGAGAAAATCCTCAGGGCTAAAGGTGCACAGCTCCAATGAAACCATTTGTATCAGTGTCCTGGTAGCACCATAGATCACTCTTGTTTCAGACCTGTCCTCACAACCCCTGCTTGTTCCTGATCAATACTTCACTATGAATAAAAGTGAACAGAACAATTGGGAAAGATTTATTAACCCTGCTGATATGTTAAAAGCATTCTGTCAAAGAATTTGAAAAATGCTTCTCATATTTAGCGTTCAGAGACAGAAAATCCCTTTTGAGAAAGGAAAGGTATGTAAAATACATCAGTACCTCAGTGTGGAAATCCAGCCCTGGCTCACTCCATACATTACCGATGAATGGGTATTATTGAAAACTGCATGTGGTTCTTAGTGGGGAGAGCAGCTCCACAGAAGAATGAGAAAGTAATTGTCAGCACTCAAGGAGAGACACTGGTCACATCTTTAAGGGAGATGAGAGAATGGGAGGCTTTAAGATGGTAAAACACAAGATTAATGGAATTGGGAGAAGCTGTTGACAGGATTTCTTGAGGGGAATGAAACTGGAAAGTGATGCTGGTTGGGACGCGGCGCTTGGAAATCTGTGGCAGTCTGAAGCCGTCACACATCTCCTCACTGCAATAAAAGCAGGGGCTGAAACCAAAGCAGGGTTTGAACCACATGTCAGAAAGTCACTGCTGGAGCAGGATCCCAAAAAGCACGTTGCAGTGCAGAGAATGAATCCCAGCCCACGGGGTGCACGACTCACGCTAATGAATCCAGCATGAAGGGCTGCTCTGAGGGGCAGCCACCACCTTCAGCCCTGCCATGGAAAGCACCAACCAACCTCAACGTGCCCAAAACAGCCTTCAAAGGTTAGGCCAACACACAGTGCAGTGGGGAAAGAGCAACACCTGTGTGTGGCCAAATCACTTCCCACTTTGTGCTTTGGAGATTGTTGGAGTGGCATAAAAGAAGAATATCCTTCAGGACTGATGCTGCTGCTGGGGTGGGGAAAACCCAAGAAAATATCTCAAAGAACACACTGGGTTTGCATGCAGGTGCATTCTGGTCATTTCTTAGCAATGCTAAAACATGAGGCAAGTTCATGGCCAGCAGTTTGAAGGCCAGGTCTTTTTTTTCTTCTGTGCCTGGCAAGGAGGCAGGGAGTTTTATTGGAAGCAGACATAGTTTCCATGCCTTTGTTAACCCTGAGTTAGACTGTTCTTCTGGAGAACATCTTTAATCAACTGGAAGCTGATCAACCCGCTTCATGGGTTGGGTTTCTCACTGGAACAATATAGCAACAGCAGAGGCCTGTGAGCTGTGCTCCGCTTGGAGTTCTGACATTTAAGGCTCTGCATGGCTCAAGCAATGCACTTAAAATAAAAGAAAATATAATTTCTTAATAAAGGGAAATGAGTAGGACTTTCTCCATGAAGACCCTCCAGCTTTGGAAATAACCGTTGCCTGCTCTGAATGGAAACACCCTCAGATGTCAAGAGGTTATTGGAGTGAACAGGCACAATTCTTCTATAAAGCCCTTTGGTGAAATGGTCAAAGACTTTGCCAAAGTCTTGAGAGCACTCAAGGAAAGCAGACCCTTCCAAGAGCAGATCCCTCCCCTGGAATGCTGAGGCAATACTTCCTTGAAGCTAAAAAAGCTCTTTTCTGACTGAAGGGACAGCGTTCACCACTGATTGTAGGAGGTCTTCCCTGTGAGGTCTTCCAAGTCCCTCATGGCCATGTTGAGCCTACCCGGGCTGTGAAAGCCAAACTCATTTCAGGCAAAGCGAGTACAGCAGTAGGAAAGTTAGATGGAAATATACTTTTTTAAACATTTCACAACAGACAGTGAATAAAGTTTGGTCATTTCTTCCACAGTCACAGCCTGGAATTAGGGATTATAGCAAGATGCAACATCAAAAGCATCTTAAGGTGTTTTTTTTTTCATATTTTTGTCCTCTTGGAGGAAGTGAGGAGGAGGATTATGGAGAACACAGGAAAGATGTAAAATAGTCATTTTTTTTACTTGATCCTCTTGGTTTCCTAAATAAAGTGCCATTGGAACACTTCACCCCAAATGGCATTTTCTGAAGTACCCACAAGTATGTCTTTCCTCCCCGTTGCATGATAATCCAACACCTAGGAATGCTCAGCCAGCTGGATCACTCACAGGGCAGGCTCTTCCAGTAAGTCCCTCAGAAAACAGATGTCAGATCCAGCACTGGAAAAGCTCAGGAAGACCTTCCCACCATCCCAGTCAGCACAAGAGGTTGTTTAGAACCAAACAGAACAAAGCAAAGGGAGTTTGTTTTTTTTTTTTGGTGGGGGTGTGTGCATTTTCTGGTAGATTTTAAACGTAGAGCTGAAATAGGGGATGTAAACTCAGGGGCTGGAGGAGCATCTGCTGGTTTGGACAGGTGGGTCTGAATCTCAGAACAGATATTACATTTGGTCTCTGCCTCTCAGTGTAGACCAGAGGAGATTCTCCATGGAATATCAGATTTTCAAGAGACTCTGCAGTCTGACTTCACAACTCTTCATCACTAAATCAAGATATATTAATATCAACCTCCCAAGACCTTTTCTGAGAGAAGGGTGGGCTAATTTCCCACAATATTGTCAAAGTGGGGGTGAGAACCCTCTTCCATCTGCTCTCCCCAGTTGCCAGGGGCTGCTGTGGTTCCACACAAGAAAATGTTAATTACATGATCACGCTGTGTTTTTTTCCATCCAACCTCCTACTTCATTCAAAGCCTTGCATGGAAAGTACAGCAGGAATGAAGCCAGACTGTGCCTCAAATGGACTAGTCTTTTCAGGTCTCACCTCTTTTTTTTTCCCAATAGTTGGCAGGGGCATGAACTTGTAGTAATCAGATATCTAAAGGCTTTATAGAATGGGGACAATTTAAGGTTTCTTGGGTGTTCTGGATCCAAGCACTTCCTAATCTTCTCAGAGCTTGACTTTACAACTTAAACATCCCTTAAATGCTGATTTTAGATGTGATGCAGAATTAAAAAGAAACTGCCATTGTGGGATGTTGTCACTTGGAATTGTATTTTAAAAATGACAAAGAAAAAACCCAATTATTTAGGATAATCTACAGGGATTATTGTGGGCAATGGAAGTTGGGACTGACCCTGAGATGAGCTCAGTTGGTTAAAACTTGGTTGTAATAATGCCAAGGTCATGGGTTCAACCCCCTCTGTGGGCCATTGACTTAAGGGTTGGACTCGATGATCCTTGTGGGTCCTTCCAACTCAGAACAGTCTGGGATTCTGTGACCTATAATAGAACATTTAAATAAAGCAGATGGGGTAAAGGACTTGAAACCCTTCACTGCAGGAAACAGTTCTACAACAATCCCATAAGATGGCAAGAAAATGTGAAATATCTGCATTTTCCTCCTTGGGTAAATCACATACAGAGCTTTGATCCCCATGGTCCATCTGACTTCCACGTAAAAGTGCCTTTCATTCCCTGGCCACTGAAGAGTGGGGAAAGACATCAGGACGTGGCTCTGGGAGATTTATGGGGGCATTTAGTCCATCAGCTCCAGAGCCTGCCCGAGCTGGGCTTGCCCCAGCACTGCCTGGCAGCTCCAGCCAAAGCAGGGTTTGCAGCAACCCCCTCCACTTGTGCGTGATTACCCAAATTACGAAGCCATTCTGGAACATGCCCGGAACGAATTAAATGAAAAAACATGCACAATAATGAGGGCTTTATTTCCCAACTTTTATTTGCTGCAGCAAAGGAATAAACGGAACTATTTGAGCACCAAAACCCTCCGGTCCGCCTTGCCCTAAACAAACTCTGGAGTGATTGCAGAAATGAGGAGGTAATTAACTGGGAGTTTAGCTCGACCAGCTGCTCTCTGGATTACCCAGGCAGACTAAGCCTTTGGCAACTGGTTTTGGTAACACCCCTCAGCAATTTTCAGCGTGTCTTTGCTCAGAGCCTTTAACGGGGCCAAAACCCCAGGAATCCACAGGTTTTTAAATGCTCAACTGCACCCTCCTGCCTGCCTGTCATGTTCGTGGGCAGACTGAGCGGATCCCTTCGCACAAGGTTTTACAGCACGTCTTCTGGATTTGATTAGGAGAAAATCTGCACTTCATCTTAACTCCTCCACTTTTTCTGCCCTAGACCTGAGGAATGCAATATTGGCTTCTCCCCTCAGCAACTCCCACGTTTGTAGCAAACATTATTGAGCTGGGTTTCTATCTGGAGTGTGCTATTTTCAAATGTTCTTATTCCCACCTGAGCACCGTGGCATCTCTAGCATTAGAAATTTTGATTAATTCATATATATTATTATTAATGATGTATATACTCACAGCTGGCCCTAAGCTGGGGAACCTATCATGCTCAACACTGCACTGCCTTCCAGGCTGCATTCATCAAATTAATTAAACACTGAATAAAGACGTACTCATGGTAAATTCCCTCCCTCCACGCAGAACATAAAATATAGATCATCAAGTAAAAAAACTTCACTCATTCAAATTTATTTCTGTACATTACCCAAGAGCTTTCCAATTTGCTTAAGCATACAAAAGCATTCATTCAGGGGTTTTTTTTAATGGTACATATATAATAAAAAAGAACAGAATAATGATTTGGAACTCAAAATCAATAGTTTCTCCCTCTTGTTTTTTTGGTTTTATTATTTAGCAATGAATATCAGTGTTCCAACAAACACCTGATGGGGCCTTTTAAGAAATGGTAAACTTCCCCTCAGCAAGTCAAAGGAATGTTTTCCATAATTTCTGTGGCCATATATTTTGGTGACTCGTGTAATCAGAGCTTTGAGTTGTGTCATCCTCCATCCCCGTATTTTACCTGTTATGTGATAGATCTTAATTAAACTTCCATAATCCCCCCCAGTGTCACCACTGGTGTAAATCCCATCTCATGTGCTCAGAGAGCACGTAGGGTGAGAAAATTTCCCACACCAAAGTTCCAGACGTGTTGCCTGGGACGGATTTCTTTGCTGGCTGCTGATAATAAGCCCCGCGAGCGAACGGAAGGGCTTCAGAGGAGATATTGGCAAAATGCAACCAGATAAGGAAAGAAAAATGGGATGTGTTTATCATTCCTGGCAGGGATTCAGGGTTCTGTGCTGGATGAGATGGTTCAGATTCCAGGGAAGCTACTGCATAGGTGTAGATTGCCCTGAAAAAACAGCCTTGGCGCCTTTGATTCTGGTTTGCTTTGTGTGCAGGATATCAGCCCCCTTTTCCTGCTGCAGGTGAACTCTCCAATGTGGGGTCCTGAAGCCAAACATGCTCTGGTGCCTCACTCTTCAAGTTATAATTACAACACTGTGGGCACTGAAAAAAGACCTGCACAGATCTACAGCTGAATCAAGACTGAAAATGGCTTTTCATAGACTCATAGAATGGATTGGGTTGGAAAAGACCTCCGAGATCATCAAGTCCAACCCTTGGGCCAACTCTTAATCTATTTTTGTGTATCTAATTCATGTTGTTTCCTGTTTATGGTCCTACTCATGGATTAACCACTAGAGATGGTGTTAACATGGGGAATAGAAAAAGGTGACCCCCAAGGAGTTTTCTGGTTCACAAATCCTTTTCTTACTCTGAACTTAAAAGAGGTTCAAGCTCTGCTGGTTTTCAATAAAGAACTGAGATAAATTGATCAATTTTTCCTCAGCTGGAAGATTTAGAAGAATCAGAAGTGAGATAATTGTTTAAGAAAAAAGCACTGTTTATTTCTAAATATTGCATCAGGAGTCAGGTGGATTTGCTGGTGAACAGTCAGAGCAAGCTCCAATTCCCACTCATGCCAATGACAAAATTAATTACTTCAGTGAAGCCTCAAATTCATTTCTGATAACTGGACTTGTTGGTATCAATTAGTATAGAACATTTTTTTGTATAAATCTCAGCTTGGTTTTGGTACAAATGTCACCCAACTTGGGTTTGTGTGCAGAAATGAAAGTGAAACTGGGCTGAGTCCAGCTGATTTTCTTCACTTCTGTTATCCAGGTCCAGTTTCCAGCAAGCCAAGGACAGTTGGTTGGAAGCTCAAAAACCATCCTGAACCTTGGTTGACTTTTCAGTTTCAAAAAAAAAAAAAAAGCCAAGACTGGCTCAATTTTTACCTGGTTTCCAGTTTCACAGGTACAGCTGGTTGAAATTTTTCAAATAAAACAAATCACAACCACTTGGCTTTTCTCCAAACATTCATATTTTTAATGCAACTCCCCCCAACCCCCCCTCTATTTTTTAACCTCACTACTTTCTTTGGAAAAAAATCAAAAAAATTCTTCAATATCAAAAGGGAAAAAAAATAAAGACCTTCTCAGGGGCCTACAAAGTACAGCTTTTGTTTATTTCTAGGCATTTTGGGGGGTTTTCTTTGGACAGCCACAGCAAGTGTTTTGACTGGTTACCTCAGATTGTTCCGTGCTCTAAATTTCCTTCCATTCATCGCTGAAACACTTCGGGTCTGATTTTCCAATGACAAAGCCAAAAATACTCAACTTCTGGTCCCCATCTCCCAGGTTTTTCTGGGGCAATAAAAAATGATTTATCCTAAAACAAAACAGGCTGAAAAATGTTATCACACTTGTAAATGTCCCAGTAAATCTTTAAACCCTGCTTTTCACCCTCTGCTTCTAAGGAAAGTTTTACTAAGCATCAGTCAGGAAGGTCACAGCATATCATCGTGGCTTAGGCAAAGATTAGCTTCCACTTCTTGAAGGGCTCATTTTAGACCATGTAACAGATGCTGTTGAAAATCCAAAAGGTGCCATAAATCCACCGGTCCAACCCTGAGAGTAAATCAGTTGAGTGACCTCAGGCGGTGGAGTGAAAGGGCCATGTGTGGGCAAAGCTCCACAGCTCGAGCCTCGTGGTGGCTGCTCATTGTCAGGAGTGACCTTTCCTCCCATGGAATGATTCCTCCTCTTCCTCCTTCCACAAAGGCTGAGATCTGCACATTTTATGAGTGAGTGCCCAGACCCCCCAAATGATGGGACTCAATCCATCCTTTAGGGTCCAGTTGGACTGTTTTTCAGTGACTGGGCACTTTGCACACTGCTGACACCTCGGTGAGCGTGTTCTGGAGCTGCTTTTAGCCAGACACACACAGTTTTAGCTTTTCAACAGCTGCTTTATCTCTGCTTCTCACCCCTACCCCCACCCCAATTTAAGCCTGGGATGAGCCTCCACCCCTGAAGCCCATGATATCTCACTCCAAAGTCCTGTCAGAGCCACAACCAAGGCCATAAATTTCCCAGCTGGGTCACAGTACTCCCTATTCATTTACTGCAACGTTATAAATGTGTCCAGGCTCTTGAGTGAAACCCAATCCTGACATTCCCTGCATGGCGATTCCTACAACTGATGGCAGGGTCAGCTGGAATTACCATCCCTTATCTGATTGGAAACTCATCACCTGCGTGTTTCAACACTGAGGGTTTGGTAATTCCTCGTTAAATCGAGCCCTCTGCTCTTCCAGGGATGGAGCAGACATTGGTTGTCAGGAGGATCACGGAGTGCCTGCTCCTGCCTGGCCATGGAGCAGCAGAGCTGAGCTGGCTGAGGCTGATGTTCTCAAACACATCCAAGGATGGCTCATAAAGGAGGAAAGGATGGGAAATGTCACCCTGAGACAGGGAAGGGGGCAATGTGCAGCTGGTGGGAAGCAGCACCATTTCACTAATAATTTATATTCTACACTTTTTCACATGGAACCCTCACTGTGTCACATCCAAACATCTTCTAGTAGTGGTTTCATGACATCAGATGGCTTCTCTTTCCCTCATCCTGTCCTTGAGGGAAACTGACTCTGAAGTGCAGTGGGGTTGTTTTTTGGTTTGACAGGAGAAAAGTTCAGATACATTTTTAGTGTTTTCTTTCCATTTCACCCAGGGAAAATGAAAAAGCCAGAAGGAGTCACACCTCAGACTTCACGGTCTGACTACAAAGACCCACAGGGCAGCCATGTTTTGAACATAAACCCACAGTTAAACCCTTCAAATGATCTAAACACCACCCCAGGCCTTGTGCAGGTGCAGAATGAGCTCCAGGTATCAGCAGACTGAGCTGCCACCCTTCCATCTCCCAGTGCTATCTGTGACTTCCATTCCTAGATATGAGACAGCAAGTGCCTCTGAGCTCTGTGCTAAATAAACACAACCCAGGAAAAGCTCAAACCAAAAAGCTGCACTTCCAGCCAACATTCCTTCCCCCGTGCCAGCCATTCATTCCTGTAATATTTAGTGGATTGCAAAGAGATTTTGGATTTCCTGTCAGGTTTCTGTCCTTCAGGGAGTTAATTATGACTTGGGACTCAAGGAATGGTGGCTGCTGTGGTGCCGCTCTCGTGCACGTGCTGCTGCTCTGAGTTATCATTGTGGCCTTGCTTCTCTCAAAGGTTCTGTTCAAGCCTCTGACAAAGAAGCAGAGAATTCACTGAGCTGGAGTGATTGATTGGCAGACAGGAGGGGACACGAGGGTCGATAACTTGGTGTAGACTGGTGGATGCCTCTTCCACAGCTACAGGGAAAAAAAAGAGGTGAGAATGCAAAAAAGTGAGATTTTTAGTTCTCTTTAGTGCTTCCCCCTTGTATGCAGTCCCACAGCAAAATTCAGTGCTCCTGCTGGGTGAGCCCCTGCCCATGGGGCAGGCAGGAGAGGCTTCACCCACCACCAACCTTGAGGACACGGAGGAGCTCTCAGGGCTGATTCACCCCAACCATTCCTACCCCACAGGGAGTACAGTGGGTGCACTTAAACCTGTTTTCAATGACTCAGCGTGGGCAGCGCTGCCATTCACCCCGAGCTCCTTGCCCCAGTGTTTACCCAGCTTCTCAGGTGGGTTTGCCAGCCATGCTGAATTCCATTCTACTCAGTGACTACCACAAACACAGCCACTTGAATCCCCCTGGGAGGAACTTCCCCAGCTGTGAAACAGGGACAGTGTATCCCTACATTGCAGGGGTGAAAGGCAAATAAATACGCTAAAGCTCCTAAGCAGCTGAGGTATTAAGAAAATGAGATACATCTGGGGCTAAAGTTTACAGATAGACCATTTGGATACAATCTGATTAGATTTATCCCCTAGTAAAATAGTGTAACTTCTGCAAGTTCAAGAATGTTACTCCTCTCCCAGGGAAGAATCGAAACCCTGCCTGTTCCTGAGCTTAGGCTATGCCAGCTTTGGGGGAAACATCTCAATGAAGCAGCTGATGCAGGAGCTTCATGCACTTGTTTTCCACCCACTCTCATGCCCATCCTCAGCCACAGGAGCAGGTTCCCACGTGCCTGGGTGGCAGCTCCCTGGTGGCTCCCCATGGGTCTCCATTCCTGTCTCATTTCCCAGCTGTGTGGGTCGGTGCTTTGTGGGGTATGACTGTGGCTTCTTGCATTTGGCACAAAAAAGGACAAAAATCTGTGTTTTGCTGTGCTGGTGAACTTAAGTTGCCATTGCAGGGCTGGAAAAAATGTGGCATTTAAGAGATGATGCCCAATAACACCAGGGCAGGGTGATTCCAGCATGGAGAGGACCTGAGGGAGATAATCTTCAGATAAAATTTATCATCAGGGCAATCCCTCTGAAAATAGCATTGTTCACAACAGAAAAGACCAATTCCCAGTGTCAGAGTTTTACAGGATTTTATTCCCAGTTAGCCAAAGTCATGCCTGGAATTAAATGAACTCTCATCAGCTGAAATGCTGGTGAACATTTTCATCTCCTTTTTCTACTGGTGTTGGTCACTTCTCTCTGGCTCACCCTGGCCTTGCACTGTGGTGGCATCACTGAAGCTTTGCTCCCACTGGAGTCAGAATCACAGGATGGTTTGGGTTGGAAGGAACCTTAAAGATCATCTTGTTCCACCCCCTGCCATGGACAGGGACACCTCCCACTATCCCAGGTTGCTCCAAACCCTGTCCAACCTGGCCTTGGACACTCCCAGGGATGGGGCAGCCACAGCTTCTCTGCCCAACCTGTGCCAGGGCCTGCCCACCTCACAGTAAATAATATCTTCTGTATATCCAATCTAAACCTGCTCCCTGTCAGTTTGAAGCCATTTCCCCATGAACTCCAGGCCCCTGTAAATAGTTTCTCTCCATCTTTCTCGCAGCTCCTTCAGGTACTGCCATCCCTCTCACCTTCAATTTGTTGTTGGCTTCCCATTTGAAAAAAAATGAAAAATAATAAAAAAAATGAGGAGCCATTTCCCACCCCAATAAGCAGTTCCTACACCTCCAAACTGTCTCTCCCACTTCTCAGCACATGCAGAGCCACCTTTACCATCTCCACTGCAGCATCCCCTGTCAGCCTGCCAGGATGTGGCCTTGGGACAACTCACTGGGGTGGTCAAACCATGAAACCCCTTTAGGAGGCACCAGCCAAGCACAGAATGAATCTCTTAGCAGCTGGGAAGGTATTTTGCTTAAAGCATGGCAGTTCCACTGAATCTGTTGGCCATCCCCAGCATGCTGCTCTTTCCTTAAATGCTAAAAATGCTAATTTGTATTAACATTTCCTAAAGCACTTCTGTCATCTGCAGGCCTTGACCTGGTTGAAAAGTTTATTGTGAACATTATTATCAGACCATTAACAAAGGGGAAATAAAGCAAGGTGCAATAAAGCAAGAGGTTTAGCCAGGGCTGCTGAGGGACTCCTTGTCAACACTGAGGTGAAGCTGCCAATGTCCAAGATCAGCTCTTTTGTCATGAGGTTGTGTGAAAATATAGAAAGAGATCTTAGCTGAGAGTGGGTTTGTAAGAGAGGCCTCTCCTGTTCTTAGACAGGCTGTGTGTCCCTGGGTCATCCCAACCCCTGCAAAAGGCCTCTGGAGCTCTGGGCTCTGACAGCAGCACTAGAAGGTTTGAGTGGTCTGTGAATAATCAACCCCAACTCCAAAAATAATACAGTTTAAAGGATTAGTCCCTAATTGTTTCAGCCTCAGACAAAAGCCAAGAGAATGGTGCTGTCTCAGTCAAAGTCCCAGTTCAATGAATTAGCACCATTAAATTTAACTGAAATTATTAGTTTGGTTGAGAAATTAGCTGGAAATTTCATGCTTAAGCCCCCCAAATCTGGTAGTGTATGTATTTTCCAGCTACACCAGCCCGATCAACAAGATCATATTCCTATTTCTGAAACCTTGTCTTGCTTTTGTCTTTCTCCTATCACAGAGAGCACAAAATATTGAACTTTGGTGCATCACAAATTGAGCTCATAATGCAGCTCCTCTGGAAAACTCTTCTTGAGAAGGTCATTGAGAAGTTCAAGGGGCTGCTGATCTTCAGGTGTGCCTGATACCCCCAGGAGGTGTGAGACTGCCTGCAAAAAGCAGCAGAAATTGCCACTTTGCATGAAAATTCACAAGAAGAGAGAATTGGCCCTTTCATTTATTCACATCCCTGCCCTGTGACTCGTGCACAGCGAGGATGAGCCACACACCACCTGCAACTGTCCTTGGCAGCATCACCTGCAGCTCCAGCACTGCCTTTGGACACACAGAATTCCTTTGGAAGAGACCAAGGAAAGCCTTTCCATGGAGAAATCCAAAGGAGTCATTTGGGTTTCTGGGCACCACAGTTTTCACTGAACTCCCACCGAGCTGAGCCCACTGTAATGAGGGAATTTTTAGCAACGCTTCATATAAAATTGGAGCAGGTGCTCTCAATAAAGAAAATTCCTAACCCTGCTCATATTTATTTCAGTTCCTCTCTGTCTGGGCATTAAGCCACCATTTCAGTTTCAAGCTTTCCTGGCTTGCTGGAAAGGGTGAAGGATAACCTTTTTCTCCCTCTTTTTTTTTTTTTTTCCCATATGAAAATGTGGAAACAGATTTTAACCTCAGCCCTGGAAGCAGGTTGGGTGATTTGCCAGAAATCCTCCTGCAATGAACTGCCAGGCCACCTAATTAAACAAACCTCCAACATTTTTTTAAGCTCCTCTCTCCCTGAGCGCACAAAAGATCAATTTTTGTCCTTTTGGAGGGTGGCACGGAGGAGGGAACTCAAACAGCCTGATCCTGGTTGTCTCCCAGATAGGGATTTATTTCAGGCATGAATTCCACCTGCAGAAATTATCCCTGGATCCAGACTTGGACTGCGGCATTGGAGCCGCTGGTGATGGAGAAAGCTTTGGGATTTGGGTTATATTGGGCAAAGCATGTTTAAATTCCACCAATTATTTTTCCTGTGAGGTTCCCAGGAATAAAAGCAGTTCCTTGTCCTCTGCCTTCTCACAAAGAAGAAATTTTGCAGTGAATAAAACCCACCCCCCTACCAAGTGTTGGCACGAAGGGGACAAGTTGGCAGAGCCACATTCCCGTTTTCATCACTCATGGGAGCTGCCACATCTGCCACACTGCTTTGGGCCACAGTGTGGGGTGAAAAAGGAAAAAGAAATTATTAAAATTACAAAAAATGGGCTGCCAGGGGAGAGGGAGACAAACAGGCCATTCATAAAGGCATCGCTGTGGTGCTTTGGGGCATTTCACGCTCGCTGAGAGGATTCACCGGGAGCACCGGGAGGAGCCTCCGTGGTGACCACGAGGGGCTTGAACTCTCCCACTGGTTAAAAATAGATGTTTGCCCCCACCCCACGGCCACTCTCTTGAGGTTGACCCTACCAAGACATGCCCTGGGTGGGTGTTGAAGGAGGAAGTTTGGCTTTCCCCACTTTGCCAAACTGCCCAGGGCACGTTTGAAGTTAAATCCTGCTGGTATTTTTGTGATTTCTGACTCCTTAAAGGAAATAAAAAAGGCAAAAATTAAAATAACTTTTATTGATTTGAGGCACTCTGTACCAACACTGAACTTTTCCCAGTGCAGCTTTCCTTGCAGTTTCCACACTCACCCGACTGGGTGACTTGAAGGAAAATATTTCTTGCTTGAAATGATTATTTGAGAGATTCCACAGGAATCTTTTCTCCTCTGGAATGGATGGGCAAATTCCCAAAGCAAGACTATCAGCTGGGAAAGAGATGAATATCATTTTAGTCAAATCACTTACTAGAAGACATGTTGTAAAAATCTGCCAAAAGCATTGTCTGTGAATTTGTTCAACAGACTCCAATGGTGGATCTGATGGCAACTGAAACCCTACAGTGACTTTCTCTGCCAAGGAAGATTTTTTTTTTAAATCATTTGTTATATGATGCTACTGAAAAATCAGGAATTCTTTATCTACATAGATGAAACTTACTACTTGTAGCAGAACTAACTTACCGACCTCTCCTCAGAAAAGAAATATTGCTTAAGAAATTTAATAGAAGAATAAATAAATACTCCTTCCTGAAAGAGAGGTGACAAGTTTAAACCAAAATTCAGAGTACAGCCTGTCCCACTGACACATCACTGTATATATAATATACACATGTTATCTCCTATTTATCTCATTACATTATTCAGCCTTAAACATAAGGGGGGTTTCAGTATCAACGTGTGAATTCAATATAAAAGACCTCACTTATTAGGGAATAGAGGGAGAATTAAGCAAAGATACAGAAGTTTAGATACGAATTGACTAAGTTTACAATTGTGAGGAATCCATTTTTTCAGAGGAGCAGAAGGAAATTCAAATATTCTTTGAATTTGGGAGATTTTAGTCACAAATATCCCATTAACAGCACTGAAATACAACAGGGAACATGACTCATTTTTCCACTTTTTTTTTTTTCTGATCAGAGAGTGAACCACCAGTTAGAGAATCTATTTTATCTTTTCCTTTCATTTACAATTTCTTCCCCTGAACTCAGCCCCAGTAAGGTTAGACTTTAGTAAAGTGATATTTAACTTGGTTATTTCATGCAAAGATCAGCTCAAGGCTCTCCCCACAGTGTCTCCCACAGGAACCACACTTTTTAGGGATCAAATATTTTATTGTTGCTTTCTCTAGGGAAAAAGAATCAATCCCCCTAAATCCAGAGATATACAAATACAGGGGAAAAATTCACTGCTTAAATGCAACTATCAGCTTGTCAGTATTTGTACACAATTTGTACACACAATTCCATCATTCCACAGCCTGTGGAATTCTAATTACTTTTTTAGAGCAGCTTGAGGGAAAGAATATCTTTAAATCATCACTGAAAATCTCCACATACCCTTTGAATTTCAGAGCTCAACTCTTAACAACCAGTGAACCCCCAGTCCCGGTAAGTGCTCCAGAACTCACCTAATTTCACGGTGGGGGCAACCTGGTCATCTATTTATAGCTTTGAGATGAACATTTGCTGACATCCACATGGAAACAATTGGGGCTGCAAAGTGGCTCAGACTGACACACATTTGTTAATCCCCAGTCCTGCCTTCACCTGAAAGAAATTGGAAAGAAATGGTGCTCACACTTGGGGCCAAACACCCCCCTGATCACCTCGATGGGAGCTGATAAGACACTCGGTTCAAGAGTGAAGGCACTGAGAAAAAAAAACCTAATTAAGTTTAATTGTTGTGCAACGGTTTAATCAATGTGGTTGGTAATTAAGTGCAAATTATGCACGTAATATGTTACAGATGTGGAGCCCTGCTTTGGAAACATAGAGGCTATTATGGGATGCAGCCCTGTATGGAAACATAGAGACTATTATGGGATGCAGCAGAGGTTGGGGAAGAAATCTGGTACTGAAGTTGCAGTGGAGACTTTGGGTACCCAAAAATGAGGTTATAGATCTCTGTGTGTCAGAGCAGTTTTAGAGCTTGTCCCATCAAGAACCTTCTTTGTTGTTGGGCTTTCAACCAGTGGAAAACGTAGAAAACTCAAGCCCTAAAATATGGGATGTTGGTGAGATTTGGGATGGTTATTAATTTCCTCAGAACTTGAGTAATTCTGTAAACACAATAAACTGGAGTTGAAACAGTCAATTCCTTTCCAACCCACTGGTTTTATATCTTCCCACATAACTTTCTAAAAAAAAAATTCCTTTCTAGCTACAATTTCTCATGTTTAGTCTGAACTTAGAGGGGACTTTTGTTTCTTTGGAAGCTGAAAAACAATTAGCTTGGCTACTGTAAGGTAGCATTGGAATGGACTACCTTGCCCTTTATATGTTGCTGATATCATATAAATAAATAAATCATATACATAAAGTGCACAAATTCCAACCCAAATCATTCTCTGATTCTATGAAATAAATAAATTGCATTTTTATAAATGTTATATGTGGGGCTTTTAAAGATTTTATGCATTTTTCTTTCTGAATTCAGCCTGGGAAAGGAAAAAAAAATTTCTGGCAGTGGGGTAGGTTATAATGAGGCAAAGATTTTTAGAAGCCCTGAAAAAAATTGATTAAAATGAAGATATTTCACAAATCTATTTATGATCCTGCTCCAACATGACTCTGAAGGGATACATAGAACTGTGTGAGTGTGCACAGGGCTCACTTTGAATCAGTCACCTCTTTTATTTTCAGCCTTTCTGATAACTAAGGGAAGGACTCTGAGCAGCACTTGGGTAACAGGATAAAAACCAATCTTTATAAAAAGGGCTGATTTTCAATTTATTTGAAGAAAAATGCAATTCTTTCTCTTACATTTGCTCACCTGAAGTTTCCCATTGCCTACACATTCACAACTCTTTGAGAAAGCAAAGTTGGATAAATCCCAACTTACGGGTGGGGAAACTGAGGCACAGAGGAGGGAAAAAATAGGTTTATTTTGGTTCCTCAGGAAATGTAGGATGGTACCAGCGTGACTTTCCAAACTTCAGCCACCTCGTTACCCTCAACTCTTTATTTCTGGTATTATTTTCTCCTCTGTCAACTGAGCAGGACACACACATGACAGTCATTCCAATGTTGGGCAGACTCGTGATTTTAAGCCCTTCTGTCAAGCTCTGTAAGAGTTTTTAGCTGGAATACGAGGTGTGAAGCAAAAGAACTGTTAAAACAATTGGGGTCAGAACCTGCCCACTGGATACGAGAACTCCTGTGGACTTTAATGGGATTATTGGTGTGAATGAAAAGAGCAGGGATACCCCACGGCTTCCTCATTTACTCCCAGCAAATGGAAACCTGGTGTTATACGACCAGAAGGAAATGCAAAAGAGGGGGTTGGAGCCTGGTGGCTCTCCAGTCATTTTTGCAAGCAACTGAAAACCCCTGAATTTCCACAGAAATGTTCCTGTTTACTGACAAAAAAACCCCAAACACAAAACTCTTCCAACTTTTAACAACTGTTCTTCCCTTACTTCTGCTCTCTGAAAATTGAAGCATCTTCAGACAGGTCCATATTTTTTCTCTCTTTTGGTTTTCTTCCTTCCCTACAGAATGCAGCAACTAAATCATCTTAGCAGAAATACAGATTTTAGCCAAAATAATTCAGTTAGGGAAAAAAAAGGCCTTTTTTTTTTTTTTTTTTTTTGGCTCCAAAGAAACCCTGGAAGGTAACTCTGTGAGGGATAATAATTGGAATATCAGACAAAGGTTCAAGAGGAAGCTGCTGCAGCCCAGCCCAGGTAGGGCTGTGCAGATGCCCTCAGTAATTACCCCAGCCTGGGTAGGGAAAGGTCAACGGGAATGGTATCCATGCCCTCCTCACTCTGTAGGACAATGAGGTCCATATGTTGCCTTCACTCCGAGCCGGTTGCGATTGGAAGAAGGTCAGCAATGCAGAATTATGGGGAAGGAAAGTGGAGAAGCGAGAAGAGGTTTCCAAAGGCCAAAAAGCAAAGCTTTCATTTTATATTCAATTTATCTTTTCGCCTCCGAAAAGGGCACAGGGGTTGGGAATTATGATGGGGTTTTTTAATTTTATTAATGGCAGGCTTTGTGGTTGCTAAGGGAACTTGACCCAACCAGGGGGAGAAAAAAATGGCCTGACTCAGTATTATCAGGATTAATCTGCTGCCTTGAAATAGTCGGATCTTTCTCCACCGGCCTCACAAGTCCTTCCTGCTCTTTTTCTATCTCCATGACCACCTTGTTGACATGAGCCTACTGCTTAATCCTGGGGAGGAAACCCAACCCTTGGCCTCAGAGGGATGTCCCTGGGAGAGGGTGAGCCGAGTGCAGCCGTGCAGGAGGTGAGACCCCGCCGAGTTCAGCCCTGCGGGCACTTTATCAGACAATAAAGCAGCGAGCGTGACGTTAATTTAATGAGGGGCTCGATTACGCCGTGATAGGGCCCTGCTGGCGCCTCCCAACAGCCCCCTTTATAGTATTAGCATTTATTACACCCCATATTATAAGGCACGGGGATTTGCTTCTGTAGGGCACTTGGGCTGAGCAATGAAACATAATGTTTGTTTTATTGCTCAATAAACACTGTTCTCTCTTTCGCTGCCGCTCCAGCCCGGCTTTTTCAAGCCCGTTAAGCCTCTAACACAATAATCTTACAGCCCAGCCATGAGAGATCCCAGCCTGGAACCATTTTGGTTACTTCTGAGGTCTCTGGAAAACACTCTCTGGGAGTTTGGTGATCTCTACCTATTTTTTTTTTCTTTTTGGAAAAGCTTTGGTCTTCAGGATGATGATGTTCAATGGGTTCTCCTCATCCTCCAGAAGGAGAGAAGAAGCCTAGTGTTGGTGTGAAGGACATGGCTGTGGAGCCTCTGGGATTTTGTTTTCCCATCCGTGGACATCCACATGTGGCTTTGCATGCCACGATTTAACACACCTGGCCTGGCCCAGGGCAAAGTGCTGACAGGAAACCTCCAGGCATCTCCCACACTTCTCTGCCAACAACCCCAAATCTTTTCCTGTGACATGCCCACCTCCGAGCTGCTCCCAGCCTGGCACTCTCCTCTGAGGAGACCAGTGTCTGGAGCCTATTAATTGATAGTGTTACGAAGTGTTCAGCTGTCCCAGCACCGGCAAGAACAAGGTTTTCCAGTGTTGACTTCCCTTCTGCATTAGTTAATGTTTGGAAACTCAGTCCATCAAGAGGCTGGACTCCTGCACCGGCCTCTCACCACCTTGTAGGGCTCCTCATGTGCCAGCCCATTATCCCTCATGCTGTAACAGGATCCAGTGGGCACAAACACACCTCCTTGCAATAATATTGCATTTACAGCGGGGAAATGGAACTATTTTAGACCTTGGTTGTGGAGGGCAGCTGATTAATGGCTTTAAAAAACCCCTATAAAAGCTCTGAGGGCATGACCGAACATTGCAGACAAGGATGGCAGTGATTTCTGAAACCTTTTACAGGTTGCTTAGCTTAGAATTATGATTTTAAATTCAATTTCACATTTTGCACACAAAGCAGTGTTTGGATTTCTTTTTTTCTTAATTCTCATAGAATCACAGATGTTTGGGTCAAATTGTACCAAAACCTTGCACAATTTTTTGTGTTTAATGTGATTTATTTATTCTGAAGATGACAGCAGTGTGCCCACTGGAATTCCTCTTGCAAGTGGGTCTGTCTCTGAAGTTCTCCTTGAAACACAATCTGTGTATTTTCTTTCACACTGGACCATTTTAAGCCTCTCTCCCCCTCTTTATTTTTGGCTTCTTAAATAACTAATCTTAATCTCCCTTTTCCACATATTTGTAGATCTTTTTAACGTCCCCATAGGTCAGTGGCAAACATGACTCCAGTTAGCAGTTGGAATCTTTCCTCTTTTTTCAGTCCATACAGTTGTCCCAGAAGGAATCTCATCCATATGATCATGATTTATGGTGCTGTCCTCCTCTTCTGCTGAGTTTTTGATTTAATTAAATGCCAAAAGTATAATGATACAGTTATTGTGCCATCTTCAGTGAAGGTCATGGCAATTTTCATACCTGCCGTGATCCTGGAGGCTTCTACTTTCCCAGAGATTATCACACTATTGGATTTCTCTTTAAATGCACCTACACACATATTTATACAGAATTCCACTCCCATGTTTAAGTATTTAAAATTATTCCTATTCTTTTCTATACTAAAAGAAGTTATACTGAGTAAAAAAACCCATACAATCAATATTAGTATAACTCAAGAAGAAGAGAAAAGATTGAAGTTTCCAGTAACAAGTTTTCTGGCAGATGTAAATGGTTTTAATTTAAAAATTGTTATTAATAAATTAGGAAACTATAGTTCTTGTCACAGCAGCTTCTCTGCTAGTTTCTAAGATGAGTTAGTTCAGCATAGGAAATTTTGTCTTCAGACTGCAGGTGGATTCCTAAATATTCCAAATCCTCTCTGAGGGATGTTTGTTCTCATTTATTCCTCTGTGTAATTAGGAAGAGTGTTAGAATCCACCTTTGGATCTGATTGGAAACCCACAGAGCTCAGCTGGAAGATGTACATTGACTGCCCTGGGTTTGAGACAACTCAAATCACCCTCAAGTTCTTCTTTTAATGTACAGACAAGTTCACCAGCTTTAGTCCAAGCCCCCAAACACTCTCACACATCAAGGTGACCTCCTGAACCCCAGAGCAGCATCACAAACTCTCCTGCTCAGAGCTCTTCCTCCTTCACAGAGTCACACACCTCTATTAACCATTTTGTCCTGCCAGTAAAGGGTTAATAAATGCACATTTGGAAAATAATCCCTTTGAATCGTGGCCTGAGAGGGAGCTCAAATATTTTCTCAATGGAGAGTTAGTGGAATTTTCTATAGATCTGGGGGTGAAAGAAAAGTCTTCAGAGAGGCTCAGAAGAAAGATCCTTTGAAATGGCCCTGCTTGTGTTATGATAAGCAGTTCGATAAGCCCACCCATGGTAAAGTTATTAGGAATTTATATCATATGGATCCCATTAACCTCAACGTTTGCTTTCAAAGAAAACTTCTCGGGACATGACTACCACTAAGTCCAAGCACTTCAGGTTCGGGGATTGTGTTTTTACAAATGAATCGAGGGTTAGCCAATCAATTAGCTGAATTCCCTGTGTAATTGTGCTTTAAATGAATCACCTGGCACTAATGAGCTGCTTACCCATTAAAAGGGAAAAAAAAATGGCGTTGCCTTTAAGGGAAACACTTTTAAATCCGCGGAACAAAATATCGACGCAGTTTGTGGTTAATCTTTGGCTCTCCCTGCCCTGGGATATACCCAAAGCAGGTAGATTTCCAAGATTAGGCAGGAGGATTTAGGTCATGTGGCAGTCAAAATATCACTCAAGCTAGTTTTAATTAATTATTACAAGGCCATCTGAAATCATTACTGAGATCAAAGCCACGTTATTTAGGTGATAATAAAATATAGGCTAAGGATAAGGTTGGAGCTTATTCTTCAGAGGCAGGAAGTGGAGCAGGACCATGGAGGTGACAGATGGAAGAGGAGGAAGGAACTGGGGCTTGCTGAGGCTGAATGACCAGTGCTGCTTCCACAGAAATTCAGCTTTAGAGCTTGGAAGAGAACCCAGTTATTTCAATAATCTTGCCTGCCACACTGCGCTGCACTTTGGAAGGGTTTAATCCACAGGTTATTGCCATAAAGTAAATTATCTCTGTGCTAAATTATTGAACAATTTAGATGTGGTATAACCCTTAGAGAAGCAGAAAGGACTCCAGACTAAACAGGCTGTTTGTTCCAGTCAGGCAGCACGTAGAGAGCAGCGGTTTAGGGAGGGATTTTATCATTAACTTACATTGTGGTTCTAAATGAATTCAGTCGAGCAAAAGGAGAAAGGGGAGAAAAAAGCAATTAAGGCCACGCTCTCCACAGTGGATCCACAGGCTGGAAGCTGCAGTGAATTACACAGAGCAGATTTCTCCTGACCACAACTGGATTGAAACCATTTACTGGCTGTGACAGCAGGTCTGGGCACCATCAGACCTCCTTCCTCCCAACCAGCAAACACCTGATTGTCCTCTTGGGGAACTCTCAAAGCCTTGTCCCACTTGGCTTCACGTGATGTGACGTGTCAGATCCAAAGGAGCCTCCAAATGCCATTATCAGGCATATTGTTGGAATTATTGCTGGGCTATTTTTGGTTGGTTCAGAGGTCAGTGCCCTTCCATGAGCAGGGAGTTCTTAAATATTGCCCTGGACAAACAAAGAGATAATTACTCAGCAAAATAAAAGAAAGAACTTGGAAATTGCCAAACCTGAGAATATTTTTATTCTGATTTAGGGAAGTTTCTGATGCTTGGAGCTGGGATTTCTGGCCTGGAGAAAGAGCCTGACTGAATGTCTCCCCAACTGTTTTCAGTGGAGTGGAAAAAAAATGAGAAACACGCAAGAAGTGCCTCCTTTTGATCACGAGCATGTTTTGATCTCATAAATTATGTCTGAAATTAGGCATGGACTGGAAATTTTGAGTGTGTTTTCTCTCGGTCTGGGAGCTTCTTGTTTTGAGAGAAGGAGCACTGTGCCTCCACCTTCATCAAATACCTTTTCATTCCACCTCTGCTTTCTAAGAAGTAGGTTTCTCCTGCCATTTATCAGAGGTGTCATGGGTATAGGATGGAGAAGCACCACACACCTCCCTTTTTGTGTCCTCTGGGACTTCCTCAGCCTAAACCTCATGCTTAGCTCCAAAGAGACCTGAAAATGTTCCAGTCTATGGAGCAGGTTGACCTGCAACCCAATCTCATCCCAACTGTCATAACACCGTGTTAGCCACGCACAGCTCATAAATCCCAATAATGCTGAGTTAGTGGAGCGGCTTTGACAGTGCCAGGATTAGGAGGGCACACAATAAACAAAGAGTGTCTGAGTGCAGAGCTACAGCAGAGCAGTGAAAAATCACCAAGTGATGCTACAAATCTTGTGCTGGTATTTCCAGGGGCCTCTGCTCCAGGCAGTGCTGGGGGAGCTCAGCTCTCTGCTGTGGTCCTGCTTTTCTGACACACCTTAAGACAGAAGAAGAGGTTTGGTGAAGGAGCTCAGTCATAGAATCATAGAATGGATTGGGTTGGAAAAGACCTCCGAGATCACCAAGTCCAACCCTTGGGCCAACTCCAGTCCCTTTACCACATCATGGCACTCAGTGCCACGGCCAAGCTCAGTTGAAAAACCTCCAGGGATGGGGAATCCACCCCCTCTCTGGGCAGCCCATTCCAATGCCTGAGCACTCTCTCTGCAAAGAAGTTTTTTCTGCTCTCCAACTTCAATTTGCCCTGGCAGAGCTTGAGCCCCCCGTGCCCCCTTGTCCTATTGCTGAGTGCCTGGGAGAAGAGACCAACCCCCACCTGGCCACAACTTCCCTTCAGGCACTTCCAGACAGTGCTGAGGTCACCTCTGAGCCTCCTCTTCTCCAGCACAAACACCCCCAGCTCCCTCAGCCTCTCCCCACAGCACTTGTGCTCCACTCCCTTCTCCAGCCTCGTTGCTCTTCTCTGGCCCCGCTCCAGCCCCTCAATCTCTTGCCTCAACTCAGGGGCCCAGAACTGAACACAACACTCAAGGTGTGGCCTCCCCAAGGCAGAGTCCAGGGGAAGGCTCACTGCCCTGGGCCTGCTGGCCACGCTACTTTGGATCCAGGCCAGGATGCCATTGGCCTTGTTGGCCACCTGGGCACACTCTTGGCTCCTGTTGAGCTTCCTGTCCCTCAGTCCCCCCAGGTCCCTTTCTGCCAGTCTGGTGTAATGTGCAGCTGAAGAGAGAGGTCTGGAAGGGTATTAAGAAGAGGCTGGTGAATTCTCTTGCCTCAAGCAGTGATTCCCTCCTCTAGCAATAGGAATCCTTACTGGCAAGGCTGGGAATTCATGGCTTTCTAAGGAGAAGTCTGTCCATCTGAGACAAAACTCTGCCCTAAGCAGGCCACCAGGGGCAATTTAAATAGATACAACAAACAAGGAGAAAAAAATCACAGCAGCAAAAGGTGTTCTTTTGTAAAAGTTTCAGGATGTCTTAGAGAATAGATGTGCCCAAAGAATTTTCCTTGTGACTTCTACAACCTTCAAAGTAAATGCATGGAGAAGCAGAAAAGCTGTGGAAAAACTTATTATCTTTTTACAAGAACGCTTTTGGCACTGAGTTGTACATCTCTTAGATCCTGGGATAGATTTTGACTTTGTTTTTTTAACCCTGGCATGGGAAAGAGTGAATTTTTCAACCTTTGTTAAAGATGGACAAGCCTGAAGACTTTTGATAATTTACTTCACAATGGGTAAATAGCCAAAGTCACCTTATCTGAACCAGCCAGGATCATTTGGTCTGAATAAAGAAGCTGAAAGCCTCATGAGAACAGGACTTCTTGCAAGATTTCCATTATTTCCTCTTTCCAGTAGGAAAAGTGACACAGAGAGGATATCCTATCTTTCTGTATTTCAGCACCTCTGCTTCTCCTCAGAGCAGGAACCAAAGAGCTGCAAAATCACGTGAAACTAAAGCTTGGGACTCATTTCACTGACCTTTCTGCAAAGATTAAGTGTGACTGTTGGTTTATCTACATGAGCATATAGGGACAGAGAAACAGCATTTCTTTGCTTCATTCCTTCTCTTAAATCTACTCATTTTGGTGCTGTTGTTTCTTCACTTATGTATTTTGCTTAGAAATGTCTCAGGTCCCCCTTTATCCTCTCTTCTTTGGCAATATTTTTGCTGGTAGAACTGGGGGTTTATTAGCTAAGGATAAATCTTAATTCATCTTGGAGTCACCCAGAGAAGTGAAAGAAGGAACTTAAGTTACAAGTGGAAAGAGTAAATTGTCAACTCAGAGGAACTGATATTAAGCCCAAGTGAGCAAAGTGGGGTTTAACTTTCAGACACAAATTTTAGAATTGCTAGAAACTTCTCCCAGGCACTCAGCAATAGGACAAGGTGGGCTCAAGCTCCGCCAGGGGAAATTGAAGGTGGAGAGCAGAAAACAATTCTTTGCAGAGAGAGTGCTCAGGCATTGGAATGGGCTGCCCAGAGAGGGGGTGGATTCCCCATCCCTGCAGGTTTTTCACCTGAGCTTGGCCGTGGCATTGAGTGCCATGATGTGGTAAAGGGAGTGGAGTTGGCCCAAGGGTTGGACTTGATGATCTGGGAGGTCTTTTCCAACCCAATCCATTCCATCATTCTGTGATTCTAAACATCCCTTTGCTGCAAACCCTTGGATTTCCAAGACAGAAATAAACCCAGCACAGGATCTGAATAATAATATGGAAACACAGCATTTGTAGAGGTGTGAGCAAAGGGAATAGAGAACCTGATGTCAGCAAAAGTGTGAACATCCGGACGACGATGGGATCTTACGATTCAAATTCTATATTTGCG
>VWZD01012544.1:192745-228847 GCA_013396695.1 Sakesphorus luctuosus
AGAAAAGAAGACGAAAAGGAAGGAAAAAAAAAACCAAAGGAAAAGAAGGGCCATGATCCATGCTGATGCCTGCATTTTTGTTATTAGTAGTGGCCCTGTCCCAGCCAGCAACAGTTCACATGCAGAAATCAAAACTAACAGTTGAGCAATACTTTGGGGGGCTGAGGGTGGAAATCTCCACGGTTGGGTTTGCTCCAAGACGAGCAGGATGGTGTGATGTGGATCCACCCACACTCCAGTGCCTCTAATAAAAGTCTCTTCCCTGGGCTTTTGCTTATGGTACCCAGAAAAGTGACCCAAATGAGCAACTTTCAGTGACTTCCTGATTTTTTGGATCTTGCTCTTGAGAATGTCTTTGACCTGTCATAAACATGGGGATCCACCCCAGTTCATTCAAGGACTCATCAGCAATGGCTGCAAAGATTTATAAACTTCTCTGGTTCAGGAAAATTGGTAAATGTCGATTTTCAGCTGATTCTTAATTTTGATTTGAGGGGGTTTTATGTGTGTGGGTTAAACCCTTGAATTGCCTTGGGACTTTTCCATGCTCATGTAACATCCTCCTCTCCCTGGGTCAAACCAGACATCTAAATCAACTCCTGAACATTTGTGGGTGCTCTATTTTCTTGCATACTCATTTCAGCTCTTTGCAGACCCAGACAGGTCCCAGCTGGGCTTTTTTAGCCCTGAAAAGCTTTTCCTCCACCCAGACACATCCACCAGTAAATGCCAAAGGAATTCCATCTCCTGGTACCTTCTCTCATCCATCCAATGCTTGAGAACCTGGTGAGTTCATTGCCCATTTTATGAGCTATTGAGTGGAGTGAACATGTGACTAAACTGTAATTGACTTTTAACTGCTGGGAAAATATATTGTTTCTATTTGGGTACCGAGTTTATTGGTTGCTCAAATTTTTATCAGTTTTTTACATGTGTATAAACCACGTAACACTGATGACTAAGAAATGGGAGAGGACACTGAATTAGAAACCATAAAAGGGAGGAAATGTAAATTAGTGACATTGTCCTCTTCCATAATTAAATATTTATGACTCCACCAATAGGTTCTGCTGCCTCAGCCTTGTACAAACACAGTCTGCAGCCGAGGCAATGTGGGTTTGAAACAATGTGCCCTCAGATGTAGAGTCCTGGTTCTCAATGGGAGTTATTGCACCTCAGCCCCTCACACATTTAAGAGTCTTTGATGCTTGAAATCCACATCCAGGTGTTTTCCAGGCAATTGGGAAACTACTTGATGCATTTCCATTAACGTGGTGTCTCCTGAACTTTGCAATTGCTGCCATTGAATATTTATCGGAGCTATTGAAGGAATCGCTAAAAGTCGCTCAAATTCCTCGAATCCTGTTCCCTCAACACCTGTATTTAGGAGATCCCGTCCCATCCTTCGGGCTGCCTCTCTTCTTCCCTGAGGATGTTTCCAATCCAAGTGAAATGAGGACTCTCCTGCTGTTGACATTCTGATTTTGGCTGTGAAGGAGGATGTTTTTCCAGCGAGAGCTGGAGTTTCCGAAGGCAGCCAGTTGAGTTTGTTTATTCCCAAGTTTCAAAGCCCACACTGTCCTGTGGCTCCACATCCTCAGGGCAGCTTCAGTGCCTGACAAAAGCCTGGAGGAAAACCCCCTTGAGCATGGGGTGTTACAACCTTCTGCAGAGGAATGGCCAAACCCCCTCAGCCCCCCAAGGCTCTTCTGCCAGACCACGCAGTGCTGAGATGCTGAAATTTCTTTCCTGGCAGCGCTTGGGAGCATCCAATTTAGTGGGAGAAAGAAGTTGGCAGAGCTCTGTCTGTAAAGACTTTGAAATATTCTGATTTTGATCAGAAATGACAACAACAAAAAGAGTGTAAGCCAAGGGTGCTCCAAAAGCTCCGCTCATCTCCTGTCTCCCTCCACTCATCTCCTGCCTCCCTCCGCTCATCTCCTGCCTCCCTCCGCTCTCACCAACGTCACGGAGAGAATTTCCTGACGTTGTCTCCAGGAGACTCCAGAGAAGAGTTCCTGAAGTTTTTTGGGTCCTTGTGTTTCTAAGGGAAAATATGTGTTTGGAGGAAATTATTGACAAAGCAAAAGTGTGACTCCTCTGAGGTCGTTTCAGTGCATGAGGCCACATTCTTCCTCGCAGAGCTGGTGAAAGTAAACAACATTATTATAGATTTTGGTCATGCCCTGGCATCAGTAAGTGCAGTTTCTGTGTTTGCCATATGCTCTCACTGAGCTGGAACAGCACAGCACACACAGGGAAATTGTTTAAAGAGCCAGTTCAGCCTCAGAACTCGCTGTCAAAATTACGACGTACACGATTCGTCCCGCGAACCACAAGAGCGTTTTTGTTTGTTGAGTGAAATAATGTGTAATTGGGGAGATCATTTAGGAAAGCTTTTTTTATTTCTTTCTTTTTTTTTTTTCTTTTTGTCTTTTCAGTATCCCACCACAGGCCTGGAGAGTGGAGTGTGGGATTAGCTGAGAGGATTCTGCAGCTTCCCAGGATGGCAGCGACTCCATGTGAGATGCTGAGATTGGAGACAGGAGGCACAAGCAAAAGCTCAGAACTGTGATTGCAGAAGGCAACTTGCTGAGCCAAATAAAGAGAAGAAGGAAAATTGACACCCCACAAGACATGGACAATTGTTGCCACCGGCTGGGAGGCCTTAAATTACAACCCCATTTTGTGTATCCAAAAGCTTACACTTTCTATTTATACATCCCACTTCTTCTGTGCACCAAAAGTTGGATTTGGCAAAGGCAGCTTTTCCCTGCAGGCACATGGGTGAGGTTTGCTGCAGAGAAAATAAACTTGATTGTTGAAAACCTGTGTTTGCAATTACTCTGAGTTTCAATATTCTGAGGTCAAAATGGATCCTTTGAAAAATCACGATGCTTTGAAACAGATTCACTTTCTTTCTGAAACCATTATTGGATTAAAATGAAATATTGAAACGTTTTTGTCGCAGCAAAACCCTTCAATAGAAATTAGGAAAATGTGGAAAGACAGTTCTTTTGGGGTTGAAGACCATTTCTGTTAAAAATAATTATTCTAAAAATGACAACCAGCTCCATGAATCAGTTCAGCTGCATCGAACAGGCCAAACCAGGTTTCCAAGGCATCTTCTGGGAGATTATTCCATGGTCTGAAAGATTGTTGCTTGGCAAAGGGGTGGGCATAAATAGTAAAAAACATTTACTTTGGGGTCTTTGGTGGACTAGATGGGAATCTGAATTCATAAATATTGTCACAGAAAACGCTGTGACTCTCTTTGGACAAAAAGGTGGATTTTGCAGCGTGTTTAATGTGCCTTAATTTCCTCAGGAGTGAGGAACATGGACTGGCACTTAAAAATAAATGGAAGGTCCCAGCCAGGACTGAGACAAGGAGGTCTCCTAAGCTGGGAACAATCCTTAAGTTCTAAAGCAGTCTTTCAAATGGACAAACTATTTTTAATCATTTCTTGGCTATTTATATTTCAATGACATCTCCAGAGCGTGTCAGCTCAGAGTGTACCTTGGACGACCATTTCCAGGTGAATTTTTAATGGAGGAAGAGCAAGAAATCAGAACTTCAGGAGCAGGAAGGAAAAACAGATCCGGAAAAGAAGATCATAAGCAATTATTTAGGTCCTTGAGATACAGCAACAGGCTGCAAAAGAGCTTTGATAGGACTGTGAGCTCGAGCCTTTCTCCTCCACCTCGCACTGGAGTTACATCTGGCATTTCAGCCTCGTAAGAAAACAGTGAGGGGCTTGTTCCAGGGAAGGTGCAAGGAGGGCAGCCAGAGCTGCTCTGCATGCTCCTTGCCTTGAAATATTCCTTCCCTGCATGCCCACTTGAAGGCCCCTTTATGCAAAGGAAACGTAGTGTAAATAGGAATCAGGCTCAAAGAGCCTGGAGAGCCGGAGCACGAGAGTTCAAACCTTCACAGTCCCAACCCCTGGGGATCAGAGCGGCCCTGAACCTCCAGCCAGGCTTCACCCCACCATACACAGTGTGCTCATTAGGGCTGGCTGATGAACTCTGCTAATTACCTTATGCTTGGGGTTGTTGTGGATGGCGAGAACGCCGGGGGGGTGTTTTGGGAGGAGAGGAGGGGGAGTCTCCGAGTTCTCTTCAATTTCTTGGAAAGAAAAAGCTTTTATTTTTATTTTTTTTAACCTTAAAGTGTTGCTTGCAAATGGAGGCCAGAATTTAATTTCAGATAGTGTTACTCCACCTTGTGCAAGTGATTTCTCCTGACACTGCACTGACTACCCGTGCACAAAAAGCCCTTTATGACTTACACGCCAAAGAGCCTGAAGTATTTTTTGCCTCTCCAAAAATGACATTTCATTCCCTCCCCCTCCTTTTTTTTTTTTATCACCTGAACACTGGCCTTAAAACCACAGCACGCAAAGGCCCCATGTGAAGTAGGGAAAGGCATTCAGCATCTGCTTCTATCCCCAAACTGAAGCACCAGTGTGCCTAAAAAAGCTTGTATTTAAAGGCATTGCAGCTGCATCAGCTCATATTTCATCCAGCCACCAATTTCCTTTTCCCCCTGACAAACAGGCCTCAGAAAGAACCCAGGCCAGAAATTCTCCACGTTAGCGAAACATTTCCTCTTTCCCCTTCTCCCTTCCATTAACATTATTACGCTGCTCCTGGGAAAAGATGACTTTTCCAATCCAGGCAGCATAGTTCTCTCTTTTCTTTTCTTTCTGTCTGTTTTCTCCTTCTCCAGGTCAGAGGGAAGGGAAGAATTGGGGTGGGGATAACAGGGGAGAAGGAATATGGGGGTGAAAGGAAATGGAACGTTTCTTCAGGAAGGAGAGCCTGAAATCTGCCTCTTTTTTGGCATGTGAATGCAGAGGGATGGCAACTCCTGGCTCTTCCCTCCTCTGGGGGTGGGATACACAGAGGAGGAGAACCACAAGGTGGGTGACAACTCAGGTGCTCAAACACCACGTTGGTGACACCCTTCACCAAGGGTCAGGTGCTCCCTTTGGGATCTGGAGCTGCTTAAAGCCCATGAGGCTGATCCAGGAGTTAAATTCATCCCTGACCTGACTGGTTAATAAGCCAATATTTGGAGTTCTCAGGATATTATCCTTTCTTTTTCCTACATCTCCAGCTGCCTTCATGCTCTGTGCAATCCCACTTCTTCATGTCCCACCTCCACCAAAGGTCCACTTTGCAGGTTCAACCCTTTACCTCACACACCTTCACTGCCTGACATGAGGACTGGAGCAAATTCATCCAACCTGCCCAAGAGCAAAACCAGCTCTGCCACCACCAGGGGTGACCCCACTGGGTGTCAGGAGGGTTGCACTCCTATCAAGCATGTTCACTTCAGCCTGCTTTTATTTCTCTTCTCCTTCAAGAACTGGAAGGCAGAGTCCCAGAGGACAGAAAACCTCTCACTGAAATGAGTGGCAAAGGACAATCAGGTCGTAATTCCTCACGAGTGTGTCGTGACTGAACCATAAAGTTTCTGCTCTGCCCATAAAAAAGGTGAAACAGCAGCATCTGCTCACTCCAAACACCCTCTGGCGCTATTTTGGAATCACTTTACCCTGATCTAAGGTAACTAACTCAGGAAATCCTTTCTTGAGGCAGCTCTTGTAAGTTCTAATAGGGAATTGTTTCTTTCTCATTGTGATTAAAAGCCATAGAATAATTTGGGTTTCTCATGCTTGGTTTTTTTGAGGAGTCAACCCAAAAAGCAGAGAGATTTTATGAAAAAGTGGTTTATAAAGGGAGCAATTTTCCAGTAAATAATAGGTTTGACAGAGAATTTCCTGCAGGTAATAGTTGCTTAATCATGTCCAGTGGCTGAATCAGGTACTTTGGGTCAATCACATTTTATGTGGTGTTTTAGCAATTCCTGGCAATAAGTCCTAAACACCTCAGAAATAGGTTAAAAATCATAAGTTCAGAGAGACCAGGAATGGTTCATTTCAGGAGATCAGGGCAGAACAAATTTCCTTTCTGTTGTTCTCTTCCCCTTCGAGTTTGTAATTTGGTTCTAAATAAACTTTCTGCATAAATTGCCATTCACAGTGAGAAAGGGAAGAGCCACATCAAGCCAAACCCCTGAGTCTTTTCCTGCAGGATTATTGGACAGGGACACTTTCTCTAACCATTCTTTGTCCCCTCTTTTTTATTATTTTTTTGTTTTCTTACTTGTTTTTCTGGTTTTGCTTTTCCCTCTGAGCTTTGTTCAGACAGACCTTCCCTTGGGGATGGTTTGAGTTTCCCCAAATTGCCATTCTGTGACCAAAGAAGGACCTTGGAAAATTCCCAACCAATTCCAGTCTGTTCTCTGGAACACATTTTGCTTCCAAATCCTTGGATAGTTATGGACCAAACCATCACAGGGTGTAACTCCCTCCACTCCAGCACGTCCCCTCCCTAAGGCAACTTGGCCCCCCCTTCCAGGAAGGCAATTTGGATCCAAGGAGGTCCTTTTGGAGGTGACACTCAGCCTCAGTTTAAAGCTGGGCAGGGGATTATTCAGCATTTTGGACCAGAACAGAGCAATGATACTGTGTCTGGTTTTGATTTAGAGCTCATTGCAGTGTCACACTTTAAAAAATTTAAATTATTCCTATTTTGCAAGGCTTGAAAAGATCAATTTCCTATTTTGGAAGGTTAAGTGCAAGGCAATCCTCCCAATTTTTTGGCTTTAGTGTCTTCAGATAGAGCCTCCTTTTACATTTCACAGTGTTCACAGGAATAAGAAGGCCCAAACATTTGAAAGGAAATATAGAAGCATTGATACTGTCAATATTTTCTCTAATAAAGTGAATTTTCCAGGAGTGTATCTCAATGATAACACGCTTATAATGAAAAGGACAAGATGAACTTACAATTCTTTTTCACTAGGTATAAAAATAACTCTGTAAAATGAAGAAGATGAGAAGCAAAAGCATCAGGAGCAGATGGACTCATTTAGACAACCTGTATATTATGCCCCTCTAAATGTCTGATTTTATTTAACTCCCCACAATGTGAACCTTCACTTAATTTCTTCTCTTGAAATTCTCACTGGAACAACTCACACAAAAAATTTAGAACCTTATTTTGACTGACTTTTTTTAATTTCATTTCATTCTTGTGAACCTTCACTTAATTTCTTCTCTTTAAATTCTCACTGGAACAACTCACACAAAAAATTTAGAACCTTATTTTGACTGACTTTTTTTAATTTCATTTCATTCTTGTGAACCTTCACTTAATTTCTTCTCTTTAAATTCTCACTGGAACAACTCACACAAAAATTTAGAACCTTATTTTGACTGATTTTTTTTTAATTTAATTTAATTTAATTTCATTTCATTTCATTTCATTTCATTTCATTTCATTTCATTTCATTCTTGCCCGACGTGGTTTCTACGAGCTCTAAGAATAACAAAAATCATAAACCCCAATATTCAAGTTGTGCCTGGAGAAGTTTTTTTTTTCTGTCAGTTTTACTTCCACCAATGTCAAAACACCATTTTAGCAGTCCTGGTTGCCTGTCACGTGGTTGGAGATTTTTGTTTCATGCCTTTCTGGTTAGAGACGTCTTGCTTGAGACTTTTATTTCGTGTGTGTCAGAGAACAAGTATGTTTTTTATGACGTTTATGAATGTGACCAGTCTGGGAACATGCTGTCTGTCTGCTGGGGTTTGAGCCAAAATTGAAGTCATTGTAAGTAGAATTTCCAGTTTTGGGGGAGAGCTGATCCATTAGCCCAGGTCAATAAATTGGCAGAGTCATCTTGTAGAGTATAAGAAGGTAAATTCTGCCTTGGAGGAATTATCAGGGGGAGGTTTTGATTATCTCAGATATTAATCAAAACAATTCTTTCTACCTTCCCCTGCCTTTCCTTTCTGCTCTAGAATTTATAGTAACTGTAGCATTAAACAAACAAAACCCCATTTAGATTCTGAGTGCCTGTTACAGAAACTAATTTTGCCCTGAAGTGCAAGAATCAAACCTTGTGGCATCAAAACACCAAAAAATTTCCCTTTTTTGTTGCGTTAAACCTGCCCCTCTTCTTTCAGCTCCTCCAGCTCTGCAATTCCTGATTGAGAGCTCTCAACTCCCACCAATGGCTCCTGGCAAGAAGGACTTGAGGGGGTTTTTTTAAATATTTTATTTTAATTATTTTTAGTTTATAGCTCAGCAACTCGGGCTGACCCGGGGGAACACTTAAACTAAATTTGATAGATGTCAAGTTAGGAAAAAGAAAGACAGTAGTGTTCTTTCTGCCTGCACTTCCAAATGTTTGCTGGAGACTTTTCTGACAGGATTAAGCAGAGCAGAGACCTGGGGAGAGCAGAGAGGGACCGTCACTGAGGTCACCTTGGCTGACGTTCTCCAGAACCTGCAAGGGGAGGAGGACCACGACACCCACCAGTAGCAGTTGCTCCCAACTCCAAATACAATGAGTTTTCCCTTCCCCCCTCTCCTTGCATCAAGTGGAGGAGCTAAAAAGAGAGTGCTTGTTTTTTCAGCTGACATTTGGAGCTGTGGAGACCTCTGAGATGCCCCAAAGATGGGCTGAAAAACCCCCAAGAAAAACAAAAAAAAAGAAGCTTAACGAGCTGTGAAGAAATGAGGAAATGCTCCAGGAAACGATGCAAAAGGTTGATTTGGACAGTCTACCCCAAACCCAAACATCAAAAAAAAAAAAAATGTTTTCCAGTTCTTTTTTCCTCTTGTAATCTGAAATATGTAAAACAGGCTGAGGCAATGGGTGAGAAAGAAAACAATTAGACCCCTCCAAGTTCTATAGGAATCATCATGGAATCATAGAATGGATTGGGTTGGAAAAGCCCTCCAAGACCATCAAGTCCAACCCTTGGGCCAACTCCAGTCCCTTTACCAGATCATGGCACTCAGTGCCACGGCCAAGCTCAGTTTTAAAACCTCCAGGGATGGGGAATCCACCCCCTCTCTGGGCAGCCCATTCCAATCCCTCAGCACTCTCTCTGCAAGAAGTTTTTCTGCTCTCCAACTTCAATTTCCCCTGGCAGAGCTTGAGCCCCCCGTGCCCCCTTGTCCTATTGCTGAGTGCCTGGGAGAAGAGACCAACCCCCACCTGGCCACAACTTNGCCACTCTGTGCCCAGCCTGGAGCGCTGCAGGGGTTGGCGTGGCCAAAGGGCAGAGGGGGAAAATGTTGCATCTCTCCATATAACATGTTGGATTTATTTCATCAGGACAAAGGAATGGGCTCTCCAGTGTTTTGTCATTACATCACTGGCTCCAATCTTGCCCAGGAAATGATTCCAAACCTCCTTACTGGGAATCAGTACTCGGGTACACGAGAAAGAAGAAGCAGAAATTGTTGGAGAAAAAGTCTTGAATGTTCATTGGTTCATTTGCAGATGTTTGGTTTTCTTCCCACTTAAATCAGAGGAGAAACTTCATAATGGTCTGATCTTTCCATAAGAGTTTTCAATATCTGGTTTTTGGTGATGGCCATTCCTAGGGAATAACCTCTATTTTATCACTGGGAAAAAAGGGGAGGTAGAAGCTGGGAATGAACAAAGTGCACACATCAAAAATCAGGTTATGTTTGAAGGTTGGAAACACTTTTTTTGACTGCTTTTCTTTTTATAACAACAAAAAAAATCTAAATGATATCCATGGGATTGGATCATTTTTCCCATTGGAAAAAAAAAGGCTGACAAAGAAATGCTGCATAAATTGATACTGTCTGAAAGGTCTTCACAGTTCATGTGAAATCAGCTGATTGCAGCCCAAACTGGGGAATTTTCTGAGTGAAATAATGTTGCCACAGGACAAAGCTCAGCATAAAAATGCCCTGAATCCTACATTTTTCTAAGCATGAACCTGAACTTCGCTATCCTCCTGGAGATGTCCTTTCCACTCTGGGAATCCAGGGAGGTCCTACACTTGCTCATGATTTAAAGTTCTTTCACTGTCTCAATAATTAATTTTAAAGTAAACCCTTTACTGAATGGCCAAGTCTTTTTCTTACACTTTAAAGATCATTTACTTGAAGTGAAATACGAGTTGATTTATTTTTACAACCATGGAGAGCATTCCCTCTTTATTTTTCTTCCCAGATTCCAGACAAATAAATCAACACCTATTTATACATTTGCAATACTTGGTTAAAAAAAAAAAAGAAAAAAAGAAAAAGAAAAGAAAAGGAAAAAAAAGAAAAGAAAAGGAAAAAGAAGGGGAAAAAAAGGCAGGATGGTTCTCCCTATGGTATCTGAATTATTTCATAATCAGGCAGGTAAAGTGGCTTAGCAGATTATGAACCCCCAAGGCTGCCAAATTGCCAAATTGTTGTGTGATGATCATTATTTGCTTCTGTTCTTTAATTCTGGGTGGGCAACGCTGCTTTTCCTCTGTCCTCTGGAAAAAAAAAAAAGCAGGATGGTTCTCCCTATGGTTTTTGGCTTAACTGCTCACATCTGGGTTTCGTATCAAAAGAAATAAATATCAGCCCTAATTAATCCTCTGAGGCTGCTGGGTATGAACTCCTGAGCAGCACAGGCTTTAATTACAGGCCAGGCAGGGATGGAGAGGGGTGGGAGGGCTTTAATGCACTATATCATGTCCAAAAGGAGCTGCACCAACCCCGATTTCCATCAGCTGAATATTTGGCTCATTTGGGGCTCCCCTGGGAAGGAGAGGGGGGTCCCTATACCCGTGCACTCCCCCTGCCTTGTTCAGATTGGGTGTAGCAAACTCTGTTGCAAAAGGCTTGTGAAATCCAGGGGAATATTTATGTTTAATTGGGGAAAAAATACTGTGAAAATATTATGATCATATATTCATATATTCTTCAGAGAAATGCAAATTACTTGATTTACTAATCCTCTATAAAAGGTTGTTTAGAATGGTTTGACCACAGATAAATTTCTGGTATTTCAGACAAAGGAGTATCTACATAGCAATCCTCTGATTGGTTTTACATTTTGTCTAATTCAGCCAATTTCTTGAGGGATTTAGTTGACCAGCAATACAACTTGTTGAGAATGGGGTCTGTTACATGTTTTACAATTCAAAACCTGTCTGTCTGTCTCTCTTGTACTCCCTCCTCATTTTGTATTTTTTTTAAAAGACTTTAAAACCATTTTGATTGCAAATATATGAGTGAATTCAGAGCAAATGAGACTGTTGACACTGGCCTTGGTACAGCCAAGCTTTGTGCAAACTTCCCCTCCCTTTCAGTGCTCCTCAAGTCCAACTTGCAGCAAACCTTGTTATTCGAGTCCTGGCTTTATCTCCCAAAGCAGATACCAGTCCCAAATCATGTGGTTAATTTTTGTAATGAGTGCTAATGAGACTTTTACTATTATTACACTTATTTTCCCTCCCAGCCAGAGCCCACACTGGAACTGCCATCCCTGGGCATTCAAACCTGGTGTATTAATGCCCTGCCACCCCCTCCTTCCCCCGCATGGTGCCATCTGAAGTCATGCCCATGAGTCCAGGCTGGTTTGGCTGTGCCAAGCAGAGGTGTGTTTACATGACTATCCATCTATTACAGGACATTATTTCTCCACTGGAGAATATTTGAAATATTTCCAATGAAGATTTTTTTGTTTCTACCTTTTTTTAATTATTATTTCTTTGATTCACTGATGCTATCAAAAATAGCAAAGGAAAGAAATCAAATCATACAAACCCCCCCAACTCTAGTAAAGTAAGGATATCAGGGGAAATTGAGAATTTAGAATCATGGAATCATTTAGATTGGAAAAGACCTCTAAGATCACTGAGTCCAAGCATTAAATCAGCACTGCCAAGGCCACCACTAAACCATGTCCCCAAGTGCCACATCTCCATGTCAGAAATCCCCCCAGGAGTGGTGACTCAACCACTGCCCTGGACAACTTGTTCCAATCCTTGACAAGCCTTTCAGTGAAGAAATGTTCCCCAAGATCCAATCAAAACCTCTCCTGGCACAACTTGAGGACATTTCCATTTGTTGCTTGGGAGAAGAGACCAAATTCCACCTCACCAAAAGCTCCTTTAAAGATGAAGTTGATGTTTGCTCTGCTCTGTGATGGCCCTGGTTGATGCACAGATTCCAGCCAGAAATTTTTAATTCCATGCCACATTTTCTGAAATCAATCCCATGTTCCGTAATTTCACATTCTTTTACGTAGATATACCATGTGAAAAGCAAAGAATCCTATAAATTAATAAAGAGCAAAGTAAATGAATGAAAAGCAAAGAATCCTGTAAATTAATAGATAGATAGATAGATAGATGGATAGATAGATAGATAGATAGATAGATAGATAGATAGATAGATAGATAGATAGATAGATGATAGATAGATAGATATAATTCTAATTCATGTCAGTGTACAGCCTTGATTTCTGAAAGTAAAGCACTGAGAGCCAAATTAAGTGCTGTAATTACAGCAAATCAATGGCATAAAAATCTGATTTAATTGTAGAAATCTTGCAGAGTCACTCTTTATTTGTGCCCAGTCTGTGCCTCCTCCTTATGCACAATCCAAGCCCTGCCACCAGCTCTGACTTTTTTTCCAATCCCAAAGAAGTAAACAATAATCCGTGCTATTCTTGGGCAACCAAAGCTCTCATGAAAGCAAAGGAATGGCTGCAGAAAGGTCATTGCCAGGAAGTGTCCCACCACCACTAATCCCCCTCTATCAGTCCCTCATGGCTGATAAGACCCTCTTTAGACCCTGAAGTTCCTCTCACCCTGATGTGTTCAAGTGGTCACTGTCGTGCTCCCATCACTCATGTCTGGTTGGAAGGTGAAGTTTCTCTCCCAGTTTTTCCTTTCCCTTTGTAGCTCTGGGGTCAGGACAACGTGGCCTCATCAGTTTTACTCTTCTCCATCAAATCTTCTACCAACAAAAAAAAATGTAACTTTTTAACATGCATGTTCAACATCCATGTTTATATTGAAGTGCTCATTCTACATGTACCAACAGTACAGAAGTGCCTGGTTTGGGCACATACAGGGAATACAAAATCATCTCCTGACCTCCCTCTTCCATAAATGGCACCATTAATTTTCTTTTAACTTCATTCACACCTAGAAATTCCTGCCTAGAACTGTGTGTTTGGCCATTGGGGCAAAAGGCACCCCAGACTGCAAGTCTTTACATCAAGATTTTAATTCTTCCTCATTTCTCCAGCTGTTTGTGGGATCATGCAACCCAAGGTTAGTTAATAATATGGCTCCTGAAGTAATTCATTCCACCTACTCTTTATTTGCTGAGCTACATGGAAACCTCTTACACTAATGAATATTTGGATTCTTTTCAGGTCCCTTACAAGAGTATCTGAGCACCTCATTGCTTCTAGACATGCATTTTACTGAACAGAGAGATGGAATGACCCTGTTTCACAGGTGGACACTTGGGACACTGGAAAATAACAGAAAGGGAATTCAGCTCAAATGTACACTTGGAAATGAATTATAAACACAGCACAAATACCACTGCTTGGAACCACTGCCTAAATACCTTGTTTCATGAAGTCCCTCATCTCAAATCCATGCTCATGCCACTTGATTTGTACTGGCACCTCCAAACCACTGCCCGTACCAGCCTGAACACTGCAGGTCTTTACACTCTCCTTTTGTTATAAAACTAATTTTTAAGCATGTATTTTTATGAGGAAAATCAAGGCTTTGTGCTGTGAACCTGATTTCATGCCCTGTGGATTTGTGTGTGGACGTGTCCTCCAGCTTTCCCTTCAAGGAGGGCATTAAGTCAAATTTCTGCCTCGAACTATTTTATGAAACTTTACATTTAGGGAGATTTTGGCTCATTGATCACTTTTGACAGATGGATACACAGATACGACACAGACACAACGGCTGCACAAGCCTTAAACCCCGAGGAGAGCAGCTAAAAACACTTGGTGAGGAGCAGCCTCACTTCTTCCCAAGCAGTTGCAGAATTGCAGGTGGGATTTCATGTGGACTGTGCAGCTCTGGCTGCAGCCACAAGTGGCTTGTCTGTAGAAATGAAACACAGAATAGACATTAAAAATGTGTGAAATGGGAAAATCAGAGCTTTCAGAAATCCATAATTAAGCCAGAAGAGTTGATTGGACGTAAGGAATATTCTGCTCGGTGTGCTGTGGGCTCCTCTCTGTCTGAGATATGTTTGGGCAGAAAAATCCCCCAATCATATTTACAAATGTCCGCTGATAAATTTGCCTTTTTTTATTTTTCCATTTCTTTCTTTTTCATCATAATCAATTCTTTCTTTTTAATGATGACTTGATTATAAATATATGGCATTTTGGCCATAGGTGGCAGAGGCACTTTGGGCCAGATGTGTTGGCTGCCTGTGAAGGGCTTGGCCATGGGATGTTCGTGGTTTAAAGTAACAGGAAACCTGAGGAATAGCATAAATCAGGCTTTTCTGACTAGGTTTTTGTACAGAGCATAACAAAATGTATTGAATAACTTAAGTATGTGTGAGCCTCCTGCCCACCAAATTACTGGGGTCTGCCAGTGGAAAACACACTAATTTGGTGTTGGCCTCAAACAGAAAGTTGTTAAATGAAAATTAGGCTTCAGCATTTAACAAAAAATCAACTTGGAGCTCAGTGTTAACAGGAGCCTAAGGATTTAACTAACTGCAAGGAAAATAAAGAGAGACAAAATTCTTGACTTACTGAGCCCCAGTCCTGAGGAAAGGTTTCTCCTCCAGGATCCCAGCACAGCAGGAGGGACAGAGCTTGTACCACAGGGTGGGTTGTCTTTCTTTTCTCTCTCCTGCCATGGATTTCAGAAGGTCATAGGTTGACATTTTGTACTTTTCCACACTTCTATTGACTTTCATTAACAACAAAGAGAAGGTACTGGGCCAAAGTCATCGAGCCCATGACAGAGTGTTCTAAAACATCAAACCTCCTGCGTGCAAGGACATCAGGAGGGGCTGAGCTCAGAGATCCTCTCGCCTGCTGGCCTGGCCCTACCCTGCCCAGCACAGGCCAGTTCAGGGGAGACATGAGAGCCACAGCTGAGCTATTCCCCACTGGGGAGCTCTTTCCAACCCTAACTGATAGAAGCAATCCCATTGCAGTGATACCCCTGGAGATGAACCTGCCTGTGGCACTGCAGCTCCTGCTCTAACCAGCTAACATTAGTTATTGCCAATTGTTCATCCAAGGCCTTAATTAAAAGATGTTCTATTCTCATCATCCAATTAAAGGTCTTAAAATGCTGCTTGTTTCTCTCACAGCTCTTCTCTACTTAGACAGAATAAAACTGAGAAGTCAAATGTATTTTTTGCATCTCATAACCATTCTTTTTTTTTTTTTTAAGCAACAATTTTAAACTTCCTTCAGTCTCTTCCTTCAGACTCTTTTGTGGAGACAGTCATGGCACACTGATGTATCCTTACTCCCTGAAGTATGGGTCCCACATCAATGCTTCAGCATCCACACCTTCTCAGATGCCCAAGTTTTCCCTTTCGCAAACCGCTGCGAAATCACTTTTAAATTTATAAAGTTAATGGGCTTACAGTGAGCTGGCCCAAGTTTTACCATTTCCTCCACACTGTAGATGATTTTTGGTCCGTTCTCTTTCCTGCCCTGTCTCTCCCTTTCTCCATGATGTCACTACATGATATATTTCCACATGGCCCTCCCCTTTCATTGACTCCTCATGGCTCTGAGAGCAGTTAATGCATTAAATGTTAGAGAAAGCTCCCCCTCGAAATGCATCCGCCAACCAGAGTCCTGAGCCATATTTCTTATTCTTTTTTTTTTTATTATTATTATATTTTGGGTTCTGGCAGAGCTGCAGGGAGCGAGTGTGGCGTGCAGCCTTCCCCAGACTGTGTAGCTTGGCACCAGAAAATAATTTCTTGGGAGTTCAAAACCTGTCAGGATGCTCTCTCGAAACCGCTCCACATTTAAGACGTGTAACACTAAAATGTCACTTTTGGAGCCCAGACCAGAGTGCCTTCAGCTCTGTGATTGGCAGAAAACTGCCTGTTAAGCTCCAGGGAATTTCTACTACAGCTGTAAACTTTCAAAAATACTTTGCTGCTGCAGAAAGTATAGAGTGTGGTTTAAATGAACAATATGCCCCCTTCATACCTCAGCACTGGGGAGAACACGCTTTTGACTTCAGCATGAACAACCCATGGTTTGATTTTTTTAAATTATTTTTCACCTCCCCCAGAACAGGTTAAGAAGTTTTTAGCTCGTTTTCTACCTGTCACACAAAAAGAACTATAGTCCAGACATCTCTGGGAGGAGGAAGAGATGACACACATGGTTGTGCAGATGTTTGGAGCCTGTTCTCTTAATGCTTTACTCAGGGCAAATTTAACCTCCTTATATGCCTCACAGAAGACTAGATCACAGCCCTGCTCCATGCCTGGGATCTCAGAGAGAGCCAAGTCTCCAGTTAATGTGTTTGTGTGACATTCTGAGCTTGGCTCTCCTCCACCTTGTGGGCCAAATCCTAATATGACCCAATGCTCTCTCACATCCACTGGACTTTTGCCTGAATAAAGCAGAAGTTAAAACTAAGTGATGCCTCCAGGTTTGAGGCCAGTGATCCCATTTCACAAAAACTCATTGTATTATAAAAAGATACACCGGCTCCAGCCCACTGCGGGGTCATGGTTTTTTGGAATATTTTTCTGTATTTTGGTTTCTTTTCTGGTGACGGTTTTCAAAAATCTGAAGGAGGAGGAGGCAGGTCTTCTCCTCCCAACCCTGGGGCTACACATTCCCTGAACAAACCTGCTCTCAGCAGGACCTGAATCCTTCCAAAACCAGTTGTGTCTCCAGGGGCCAGAGCTGTTGGCACCCTGCCTTGCTGTGGTCAGCAGAAAGATGTTTCCTGAGGTTTCCAGGGGCTCAGTTGGGTCCTATTTTATTGCCCAAAGAAGCTGTGGGTGCCCATTCCTGGAAGGTTTCAAAGTCAGGTTGGATGGAACTCTGAGAAACCTGGTCTAGTGGGAGGTGTCCCTGCCCACAGCAGGGGGAGTGGAATGAGATGACCTTTAAAGTCCCTTCCAGTGACACCATTCTGTGATTCCACAATTCTATGATTCTATTTGCTTATAAACAGGTCCCAGCTTTTATCTTGGTCTTATTTTAACATCTACCCCTATGTTGTCTCCCTGCATTTCATTCAAACCAAGGAAATGACTGTTGATTTATAAGAACAATCCAGACAAGCAATACAGGAAGAGCTAAACAGTCTTGGAAAAGGGGATTACAGCTCTCCTTTTCATTACAGCTGGGAAAAACCAGCCAGGTGGAAAACAGGGAAAAGACTCAAGCTCCAATCCCCAGTGAGGGCTTGCCTGTTGACTCCATGGTGTCCACAGCTGAATTGCCAGTCCTGGACATGTATCTCATGGACATGTATCTCATGGGCATGTATCTCATGTGTCTCATGGTTCCCAATGTCGGGCTGGGGCTGTGTGAGACATCTGGGCTGTCCTTTGGAGGGAACAGTGAGGAAATTTGCTGGAGGACTCTCTACCCCTTTCACAATACTGGGATGCATCAATCCCAGTCCAGATCAGAGGAGACATCAAGCTTGAACTCACTGTCTGCATGAGCTGCTTTGGGTTGTAAGGGGTAAAATCCTGAGATGGTATCATAAAATCATAGACCAATTGAGGTTGGAAAATACCTCCAACATCATAACACCCATCCTTTGACCCAACACCACCGTGCCCACTAGACTGTATCGCAAAGTGCCACATTCACTCGTTTTTTGGATACTTCCAGGGATGATGACTCCACGCTTCCCTGGAAAGCATCACCTCTTTGGATGGCCCATGGCTGTGCAGGCCCAGAAGGATTGTGCGCATGAAGATGTCCATGACACGTTGGGTGGAGTTTGTGAGGGAAGATGTGCCCCTTGCACAGGGTCAACTTCCCCCAGGGCCAGATGGTTTCTGAGCTCTGTCTCACCACCAATATTTGAAATAATTATGAGCCCAACAAAGGCAAAAAATCAATGCAATTCAATTTTGACGTCAATCTTCTCTACGTGTGTCTTGGAGGTGCTGTTGAGCCTCTAATCACAGCTCAGCTCCAGCACTTTAATTGTGCCTGTGCTTTTGAAACACATCACAGGCAAACGCCTGAGTAATCACCACAATCCCATGAATGAGCTGGATAAGTGAGATGGAGAAGCTGAGGGAGAGAGAGAGAGAGACCACACAGCCAGTAGTGTGAGCCCTGGGATTAGGAATTGGGATTTCTTCCTCTCTGTGCAGAATCCACGAGGCCATGCTGCTCTGGATGATCTCATGAAAGAAGTATATTTTCCATGTGTGAGGAGCTCAGAGCAGTATCAGCTAAGTGCAAATTACTGTGCTCATTAGGCACTCTCAGAGCGAGGCAGCTGCCAGGAAGCCTGTGTGTATGTTTGAGGAAGAATTCCTAATGTCTGTGTGTCTGGAGGAGGATAAATTCTTCTATTCCCCTCCAGTAGCCTAATTAGATTTTACTCTGTTTATTAGAAGAGTTCAGTTGCTAGCTTAACATGAAATAAAATCTGCATGCTGAGGAAGTCACGAGCAGTAAAGCCTCCAGTGTGCTGCTGGAAATTTTCCTTTTGTATCAGCAATGATGAAACCCTCCAGTGTTAAATAAAGTGAAAGCAGGAGTGTGTTTGGATCCAGCAGCCAGGATCAAAACAGAGGGTTGGGGTGGGAAGGGGGGATCGTGCCACTCAAATGGCACTTGAAAAGAGAGAATTATGGAAAATATTGCATTTGTAAGCACATAAAAACTGGGAGGAATGTGCCCCTTTATGGATCTTCACTGTAAAACCAGGGTAGGGAAGACGCTGCTCTGTTTGCAAAGACATTCGCCAGCTTTCCTCACTCCCTTCTGTGGGTACAGTATGTCAAGGGTCATAAAAAGATGGAGTAGTATCTAAATCTAGGTCTGTTCAAACATCTTCAGAGGATTCCAGATCTAAGCCCTTGAGAGACTGAGGCCTTAGTGATGTCAAAGAGCCTCCAGGAGTAGCTGTGTCCATTGGACATTAAATTTCCTAAAGTGACTCCTGGTCTTGACCTTGGAATAAAAATCCATGGAAGACAAGGAGATGTTTGGAATGAAGTTTAGATCCTTGTATGAAACGTGCTGAGGTCTATGAGGACGAGCCAATAACCACTGAGATTTCTCACTTTCAGGGTTTGCCCCTCAGATTCCAGATCTCTGGTGGCACTGAAATCCAGGCATGTGTCCCTCCAAACCTCCATATAACACTGCAGGTACTGAAGGCTGGGGGACCAGAAAAGGAGGCAGATGTTCTTCAGTTTCCCCTGACTTTGTTGGAAGCTTCTGTGTCACACACAAAGCCACGAGCAACCAGCACTAGGGAGTTTGCCAAATGGTCTTTGAGTTGATGACCCCCCCAAATCCTACTGAGAAAGTGCCACTATTCCCTTACCTATAGAAAGAAAATGACAGAGTGGTTTTTCCTGTCTCCTAACAATCTGAGAAGTCAGCTGCAAGGTAGGTCATTCTTCTAGAGGAGCTCCAAGAGCTCTGTCTAGTCTAGGTTTGCACCAGTGCCGGGCCGTGCCCATAGCCTGAGTCCAGCCTCACCTGATCAACAGCCCCTGAGGTCCCATTTCTCATGGATCACTTAAAAATCCATTAGGGGGTAGAGTCAGGGTCCAAATCCCAGGACAAAGTAGAAATCCTGGTGTAGAAAGCCAGTTCTGGAGCCTAAAAAAGGAAAAGAGCAAGCTCAGAGGACGTTAGGAGGCAAGGGAAGGAGACTGGAAACCTAAACCCTTCCCAAAAAAGCAAAGGGATTTGTGTAACCCGGGGGACTAAAAGCACATTTTGGCCCATGCTCTGGTTTTCCTCAGCACGTGCCCAGCCACAAGAGGCCATGTGGTTCTTCTGTTTTCCCAAGTCTTTTGAAATACAGATGGAGGAGCCTCGAGCCCCTGCACTTCCCTGCATTCCTCAAGAAACTGGCCCACCAAGTCGTTGTAATTCAGGATACCACCATCCACCCACGTGGAAGATTCCTTCACAACTATGCACATTTTTAGGCTCAAATATTTGAGAATTGTTTTCCCTGTGCCTGAGCTGTAATTGGCTCAGCTTCCCAAGTGTTGGATCATCTAACTAGAGTGATTTTTGACTCAGAGCCCAGGCACTATATCAAAACATTTATCAATTAATCATAAAAAGTAACTAACATTGTTGTCCACCCAAGAAAAACTGTCACTTACAGACTCGTGTATGTTACTCTTTATGAAAGAGCTGCTATATAGAAGTTGATTTCCTGCACAGACCAGGTGGAAAATCTGCTAAAGGCAGAGGTCAAATCTAGTTTAATTTTATACCCTTTGTTAAGAATGTTCTCCCCCTCTCTCTCTAAAAAAAAAAAAAAAATCCAAGGGAAAAAAAAAACACCCTTGTGTTCCTTTCCAAGTATTCTAAAGTTAATTCATGTGGAAGAAAAAAAAAAAGATTAGGATAAAATTTCAAATATTAAATTCAAATGCAGGATTAATGAGTTTTATTTCAAAGCCCCAGAGGTTGTCTGGAATTTAGGACATTTTTTTAGTAGCAGACACGAGACACAGCCAGATGCAGTCGTGTTTTGGACCAGCTCAGCACAAATTTAGCACCTTGAAGGAGAAATTTTATGTCTGTTTTGTAAAGCAAACATTTCAACTTTTCCAAAATGCCTTGTCCAAAAGATATTACTGTTGCATGGGATGAAGGAATGGATTTAAAATAACGCTGACTCGTTGCTCTGGCACCCAGTAATTGCCACCCCCACCGCCATCCCTGTAGGTGATGTAGGTCCTCTGCCTCATGCAATAGACCCACATAAATCATATATTTATTTTTTTAACAGTGTGGAACAACCCAGATTTAAAATAAAAAAAAAGGAGTTAAACTATTTTCTGAAGCCAAATTTGAGACAGTCCTTGCAACACTCTGCAGGAAAGAGCTTTTTTGCAACTTGGTTTCTCAAAGGCCAGCAGGGAACAGCTTGGCAGAGGTACAACCACAGTTCTTCTCACGCCCTTGCAGATAGGATGGCAGACCCGGGGAGGATGAGCTGCTTCACTTCACACCCTCTCCCTGAGGCAAAGGAGTTGGAGGCCAAACCCTCCAAAGGCTCAAAGTCTCTTCATTAAAAGATTTTTTTTATTATCATAATCACAAAAATTACCAGCGTTCAACTACCTCGGGTCGCTCCCAAATATCAGCAGCGTTTCAGGTCCCCAGGGTTGGTTTGTTCAACTGGCAGAGAAATTCCCACTCCAGTCAAAACTCAGGACTCAGGAAGGGCTGGAAACACCTGTGAGGCACAGCCTGAAGATCCAGAGCAGGTGGTCTGGACCAGGGTGCATTTTGGACAGCCAAAAGTGTTAAACATTGGCCTGATTGTGCTTTGCCTGAAATCAAAGTCTGAAATCCCCGTTGAGTTCCATGGGAGAAGAAGGAGGCCAACAGTGAGTTTAATGTTTTATACATCAGCACTGAAAACTCGATGGGAAAGGACCAAAACCTTGCAGTGAACACCTTCAAACATTGGAATCTTGTCTTGAAAGATTCCAATTATAGCCAAGAGAAAACACTGGGGTTTCAGTTTCAGTCTGGCTTTCCCTCAAATGGACATACCACAGTCTGTAAATAGAACCAAAAGCTGAAAAATCATTCTGTTTAAATTCCTCCCTTGCCTTAGAACTCTGCCACACCTGTGGAGAATTAATGTAATTAGCTGTAACACCAACAAGTAATTAGGACGTGGTGACAGGCAAGTTCAGATTAATTAGTCCATTTAGAACAACACAAATGACTTTTTTCTGATTTCTTTTTTATCTGTAAATCCTACAAGAACAGGTTTTCTCCCTCCAGTACAGCACAAAAATAGTCCATGGAAATAGCTTTGTCTCACGGTATTTCTGCTTTTGGTCCCCATCAAAATCAGTCACTGTGATGACACACCAAAATATGCAAAGTAAAAAATGCGCTTAAAAAAACTTCTAAATGTTTTGTTTGAGTTGCAACCCAATTTCCTGGTCAACCACAACTTTATCCCATCCAGTCACTCAGAATCACATCCCTTCTCTAACCCTTTTTAACAGCGATGGAAGTTTGGATTTAAAGCTTCGTTTTCGAAGCGATTTCTTGCACAGAATGGGAGAAGATGGATGTAATTGTCAGGAATTTCAGATTATAACTGCCTTGAGCTATTCTGAGGGAAGCCCTGAGCCACCACCAAAGGAAGGGCAAAGCTGTGCAAGGCAGTGGCAGCTGCACCAACTGCAACCACAGTTCACTTATGTGAGGCCCATGACTCTTTTGGTCTTTCTTATCTCTGAACTCAACCCTGGACATTTTCTCAGCTCTTTCAACTGAAAAATATCCTAAAAGTAAAAAATTTCACCAAAATTTGCTGAAGAGGAGGTGTCTTAGCTGGTTTAACAGAACAAGCTTTCCTGTATGGCATCAGTGGCACAAGTTGATGCTTCATTTTGGATATACTACGATATGTTTTATTTCTATTTCATATAAGCTAGGATCTAGAAAGCAAGTCATCTGAGGAGCAGTTGAGGGAGGTGGGGAGGATCAGCCTGGAGGAAAAGAGGCTCAGAGGAGACCTTATCACTCTCTCCAAATCCCTGAGAGGAGGTTGTAGCCCAGTGGGAATCAGTCTCTTCTCCCAGGTAACAAGTGACAGGACAAGAGGAAACGGCCTCAAGCTGTGCCAGGAGAGGTTCAGGTTGGACAGCAGGAAGAATTTCTTCACTCTAAAGGTTGTCAGGCATTGGAAAGGGGCTGCTTGGAGTCCCCATCCCTGGAGGTGTCCAAGGAATGACTGGAGGTGGCACTCAGTGACAAGGTGGGGATTGGGCACAGGCTGGACTTGGTGATCTTGGAGATCTTTTCCAACCTAAATGATTTGGTGATTTACAACCCTTATCAATACTGCACAATTTGACCCAAAACACTCATGTCCAAAAGATGCCCCCAAATCAGTTGCATCACTATGACCTATTGTCCATGGACAGCTAAAGTGGAGACACAGCCAAGGGACACGTCACCCAAAGGAAATCCCCAATAGCTGAACTGTATCTGATGCACCAACAGGATGTGAACCCTACACAACATCTTCCTTTGTTGAAATCCTACACTCTCAACACAATGAAAACAATGGGCTGTGCTCCCACCTGGACCACGTGGCATCTCCCAGGGCTGTTTGGCTGAATAGATTGGAGGGGTTTCCACTCTTGGCCGGGATTTCAATGTGAAATATTCCCACAGCTGGATGCTCACAGCAAACAAAGAGTGAAGCATCCCAGCGGCCAGAGGATGGAGACACAGGAGCCAAGGCCAGGCCTGGGGGAAGCCTGGGCCGTGACCAGTTGCTCCACACCTGGCTCGGTGCTTAGGGATGTCCTACACGGTGCCGTGAGGCTTTATGGGCACTCCATCTATCATTGCACTGAGGGGAAAAAAGGGTAAGAAAACAGCAAAAAAGAGCCAAATGAAGATTTTTATGGGCCTAGGAGGAGCTAACCTGGAAATATCATTGGCACAAATAGAGCTGTTCAGCAGACAATAGCACTGTGGTATTGCCATGAGTTTGTTTACCCAAACGTGGCCATCCTCGGTGAGAATTCCCACCCTCCTGGTCCCCAGCCTGGTGAGCTGGTGGAACACCAGCACTGCAGGGATTGCCATGCTGACAGCTTTATTGCCTCCCTGACCTTGCTATTTTTAAAGGAGCAGGTTATCTCAGTGGTGTAATCAGGTTTTCCTCACGCTGTTACATCATTCCCACTGCAGGGAGCTGGAGCCTTTGGTCCTCGCTCCCTTGGGCTGTCAAGTCAGCTGTTCCAGGTGCCCAGTTTATGGCACTGGTGCCACTGAGAGCTGCTCACTGGTGAAGGGATTTTATTTTCCCAAATCACTCCGAAAACACAGCTTTAGTTCTCTCCTTCCAACCTACTTTACCCAAATTGATAGAGTTAAATTATGGAAATTTTGAGCCTCGAAGCTTAAAGAACATCAGTGAAGTGAGGAAGAGTAAGTACAACTTGTAGCGCATGAGGAATTCTCTGGAATAAGAGCCAAAAGCAGGTAAATGACAAAAATATCATTGTCCTTCCACTTTGAAGGTTCTCATTGCAAAACAAGTGGATGGAATGGCTGGACCTTCACTTAGGGAAAATAAAATATCTCAGGCTGAGTGCTATAGAGTTATTAAAGACTTAATGTCAAGATTATCTTGTCTGGAGAAGAGATAGCCATGGTTTCAGAGAATGCTAAAAGTTTGGGTTAAATTAGAAGAGCATTTACTAATTTGATAACCATTTATCTAAGATTATCTGTATGCAAGATATTTACTCAGAACGATATGAATAAAATGGAAAATGCCACAGCCTTTCTCCAACTCTGAAATTCCTGCCTCCTGTCCTAATTCCATAAGCAAAGAAGGACTCACAGCAAAGGTTAGACCAGCTCATTCCTCAGCTGGTATGAGGACCAGTTCATTCCTCAGCTGGAATGAGGATGTGAAAAAGAATTAAAAATCAAATCCTATTTGAGCTAATACAGCCCAAACACAGTCAGGCTGCTCCAAATCATTTCTCCAACCTCTGTTTGTGTTGATCTGTTCAAGTAGGCTGGGAGACCATATCACAAAACTGCTTGGAAGGTTCCCCTGGAGCCTCTCAGTCTGCAGGTAAACCTTGAGGGACGTGCATTGAAGGAGGTGGTGCCCCTTCCCTCCACAAGTTGGATATCAGAAAAAACTTCTTTGCAGAGAGAGTGCTCAGGCATTGGAATGGGCTGCCCAGAGAGGGGGTGGATTCCCCATCCCTGGAGGTTTTTCAACTGAGCTTGGCCGTGGCATTGAGTGCCATGATCTGGTAAAGGGACTGGAGTTGGCCCAAGGGTTGGACTTGATGATCTGGGAGTTCTTTTCCAACCCAATCCATTCTAGGATTCTGTAATTGCTCCTGCTTAGCCCTTGGGAATGGGAAAATAGGTGGAAACTGGTTCATCTGAGGTCCCCAGGGAGCAGCCAGGAGGTGAGAGCTGCACAGTGACACAGTTCCCACAACATCACAGCAAGAAGAGGTGAGTTGGAGTGAAAATACCGTTCACTTTCTCACCACTCACCCTTCTACTTTTTGGAGTCCAGATAAGCAAATTAAAAATGATGTCATGGCTCCCCCAGGACACTGCAAAACGCTGTCGTTTGTCCAGCCAGAGTACAACACTTATTAGCATGATATAACACAGTAGTTGGGAACTCAATAGAAAAAACAGAGCTGGAATTTAATAAAAAAACCCCTACAGCTTTTAACTCATTGCCCTTAACAAGCAGAGCTACTGCAAGTGAGGGCCTCAACATGAACACTCTGAAGACCAAAGAATTAAAGTAAATGCAATCAGCAGATTACTAAATACCAATGGGAAATTTAGAGCTATAGAGCAAAATCCCAGAGCATTAAAGGCTTTACTGCTTGGCATTGACGAGAAGCAAATCTTTGGATTTCTATTCCTATCCTTAATTAGTCACTGAGGTTTATTTTAGTCTAAACTAAGTCACAGAAGATAACACGCCCTAAAAGAAAATAGATAGCAGTGCAATAAACTTCATACAAAGTCTTATTAAAAATTAGAAGGAAAAAAAAAGATTCAAATGGAAAATCAATTTCCAGGACTTCCATTTCCTTTTGTTTTCTTCTCTTCCCACCCATACTCAGCTCTTTTCTAATAACATTCAGCTCTTTGCTAGTGAGGTTACCAAGGGTGGTGACAAAGATAGCATTGAAACCCAAAAGGGAGGCTCCCGTTTCGAGGGGACATTGTAGGAGTGTTCCTGCTCCTTCACAGCTTGGGTTTTGAAAGTTGTCTCCCTGCCCAGTTCCCAGGGCCTCTCACTGGAAGTAGGATCTAAAATGGATGGTCCGTGTTCTCTGTGGCCTCAGCTCTGAGAAAAACTGTGTGAAATGGAGCCGGTTTTATATGGATTCTCTGGGACAGGGGAAAGATAAGGCTCTTGTGGTTAATGAGGAGATTCCAGCCTGGTTATCTGCTGTTCCCATCTGCCAGTTGCACCGTGGTGATGTGCTCCCAGAAGCTGGTTTGGCAGGGGCATCCTGGGTTGCTGGCAGGGCTGGGTTGGAGCCTTCCCAGCTGCCAAGATGCACCAGGGATTTGGGGGCTGATTTCCTCAGCTGTGAGAGAGGCTCCCACGGCAGCATTTCCAGCACAGCTCTGGCCATGGCTTTAAGGAAAGCTGTAAAATAGAAGCAGTTGCTTCAGAACAGGAAAAGAGTAAAAGTCTGTGAGTTAAACCTGAAGAAATCTCTAATACCAAGGCCAGTCCCAAACAAACCACTGGCTGCAGTGAGAAAAAAAATGAGGTACCATCTCCCTGCTGTTAATCACTCCCTGCTTTCCTCCCTTCCCCACTGAACCCAAGAATACGTTTGGTCCCAATAAAATTTACTACAGAGTGTTCTGAGTGTGATTCCTGGGCTGAGGATGAAAAGCAATGCCCAGGCAGAATGGAGCAGTGAAAGGATGTCATGTTAGTGAGGCCAAGACAGGAAAAATAGAGCCATTTAAGGAGGAAGGTTTGGGGAAGTTCCCCTTCTCTGGGCAGGTGTGGGCTCAGTGAGTGTCCCAGGTACCAGACATGTCCCTCTCCTCTGCAGTTGTGATGATGTGAAAGACAAAGCAATGCTGGCTCCACATACAAAGTCATCTCTTTGGCCCAGGGTTGAGCCATAGCTCAAATATTATTTCTAGAGGTCTGGAATTCAACTTCATCTTGCCAAACATGGCCATAAATATCCCTTTGTTCCCCTTCTTGTTGTGTGTTACAGTGTGACTGGACAGAGCTTGCCCAAACCAAAAGCAAAGAGACCAGGAGCAGGGATGAGGCTCCACTAACCCCCAGTTCAACCTGGTTGGTGGGGACAGCGAAACTGGGCCCATTCCCTGTGTTTTCCAGTTAAACAAGGAGCCAGCAGATGTGTGCAGTCCATGGGCTCCTGGAGCCTGGGGATTCCAAGGCTCAGACCCATAGATCCATCTCTCCAGCAGCAAAGTTCCACATGGCTTCACAGTCAGGGGGTTGACTCAAATCCACCCCCAGCATCAAAGCTTTTGAATCATCCTAGGAGCAAAAATTGCATCAAGTACAGCCAACCTCAGAAGCTGCAAAGTTGGTATTTAGGACTCAAAAATTACTGGATGGCTTAAAAATGATGAGTTTTAAAAAAAATACTTTGAATTATTTTTATTTATCTTGCAGTTTGTAGTTGCTTGGATTGAAAACTGGACTCTCTATGGACATTGTCAAAGCTTTCATTGTGAGATAAAAGAATTAGAGATATGCACCTGAAAATGAACGCTGATGATAGTCACAAGATTGCAGGAGCTGAGACCTTAAGATAAATCATCAATTACCTTGCAAAGTGAAATCACAAGTAATCTTTTCAACTCATTCCTTCATGGGAAAAAAAAAAAAAAAAAGAAAAAAAAAGGGGGGGAATAAAAAAACAGCCATAAACCAACCAAAAAACCCACAACCCATTTAATGCATTACTTAAGAAGGGGTGATATTCTAATTTATGGTTATTCATTGTGTCCTTATTCCCAAGGTGAATCCCAGAGTGCTCATTCTGAGGCCCTGAGGGATATCTGCCCATCTCAGCGAGCAGATCCCTTTATCTCAGAGCCTGAGATAAAGCTCACCAGCATCTCACCAACTTTAATGTGTGTGGGGTTTGTGACACCCCTGCTATCGCCAGGAGGAAGGAGGGAATGTGATGGATGGACAAGCTTGGCAGAGCCACAAACTGGGACCTACCCACAGGGTGCCCTGCACCAGCTCAAGCAAAAGAGAGCCAGCAACTCCCTCCCTGGCTTTTTAATTTGCTAAAACAACAGCTCCATATTCCCGGGGGGCAAATGTCAGGAATAATTGCATGCAAATTGTGCTGGAGTCATGCAAGGCACCCACTGCCACCCAAGGGTTCCTGAAGGGTTAATATCGAGGGCTCGCAGGAGTTCAGTTAATTTACAACTGGAGACTTTTATCATCTCACACTGACATTGAGGGCTCACATTTCCCACTTAATTACTTGTTCAGCAATCACGCCTGGAAGAGATAGATGTGTTTCTGTGTTTAGCCCAGGCAGCTGTGACTTGTTTATTTACTTCTCCTCAGGTCGGGCATGGCTGTAATTTAAAAGTTCACATCTCTGCTACCCCGAGAGGGGCAGGTCTTCCTTTAAACACTTCCACATTGCGGCGCTGGAATTCCGCTGGAGATGCCCATCTTCTCCTCCTTTATCCACGGAAAGGGCCGGCAGGTGTTCCTGGTTATGGGCCACTGCGATTATTTACACCACCCAGCCCCTGCCAAGTTCACAATCAGAAGGAAGGATCTGCCGGGATGCGTTTTGGAAGGTATAAAAAGAGGTCAGCGAGATGAAGGAGATGGAGAGCAGTAACTCAGCAGCTTCCGTGGAATGACTCGATCCCTATCTCGGGGCGGCAAGAGCTGAATCACAAGGCGGCTTCAAACAGTGGCTCGCAGCAATTCAGAGGCCAAATGGTGTAATTACAATTGAAGCTGTCAAATGGTGACCAGATGGCTTTATCTTTCTCACCAAAGGCCTGAGAAGTTGGGAGGTGTGACCTCTCCACATCCCGATCCACCTGCACACAGGGCGCACGAGGTCTGGGAAGGTGCCCAGCCCTGGGTGCTGACACCCAGCCTTGGCTTTGATGAATTTGGGGCAAAGCCCTGGAAAATCAACAGCCTTGCTTTTCACAGGGTTACCTCACCCTTGAATGCAGCACCAGCACCAACCACTTGAGGGGTTGGACTTGCTGGGGGTTGGAACCAAATAATCTCTTCCAATCTGACCCTGAGGTTAGCTCAGTTGGTTAAAACTTGCTTGTAATAATGCCAAGGTCATGGGTTCAATCCCCTGTGTGGGCCATTGACTTAAGAGTTGGACTCGATGATCCTTGTGGGTCCTTCCAACTCAGAATAGTCTGTGAATCTCTCACTAGTCTGTCTGTGAATTCCATGTTTCACCACACATGGATGCAGAGGGTTCCTGGGGTGCAAAGAAAGGGGGATGCTCCTCATTATTCCCTTGGAGCACGCACAGACCTCCCATCTACCTGGGAAAGAAGGAGCTGAGCAGGGGAAGAGAATCTCAGCTCAATAGTTGGCTGACAAAAGACATCTCGGAAGGAAAATTGGTGAAACTCCCTTCAAGAAGGGAGTAGCCAAAACGGTCTGTCCATGCAGGCCATATTGCTGCTGTCCTCAGGTTGTGCCTGGTGGAGGAGAGGTTGGTGGTGAGAGCAGGCTGGGCACATCCCCTAAAAATCCTAAGATAGTTCCTGAAGAGTCTCACTGGGCAAAGTCCAGCCCGATTTCCAGTTCACAGGATTAGGGGCTTGCTGGGGAGAAAACCCTCCTGACCAAGCCTGAGAGAGCTCAAGGAGTGTTTGGGTGATACTCTGAGTCACATGTTGTGACTCTTGGGCAGGGTCCTGAGTTGGACTCAGTGATCCTTGTAGGTCCCTTCCAATGTGGCATCTGTGTGATTCCGTGATTCTCTGCCCTGCCCCATCTCCACAGGCAGCTCCAGGAAAACCCAGCCTGTTCCCACATGGAGAACACACAGCTTTGCAGCAGGTCTCAGCTTAGAGCAGTCCCCAGAATAAGGACTTTGGGTTCGTTATTAAGCCCTGAGAATTCTGCCTGTGGGCAGGTGGAGGGGCTGACCCTCAGCAGCAGCAGCAGCAGCAGCAGCAGCAGAGGTTCTGCCTCAAGGCTCCTGCAGCCACCAACTGCTTTTGATTTAAAGAAAAGGCTTTTCAGTCCCCCACTCTTATGAGAAACACACTTTTCTGCCAGTCCCAAGGTTATTTCTATCTCACAGATGAGGAGAAGGAGATCCAAACTGACAGGGAACACGTCAAGGAAGGCTAATGCACAGGGGTGGTGCTTCCTAATATTTTTTTTTATTATCATCATCACTGCTGTAACAAATTAATGATCTCTGAAGATGGGACATCATTCAAATGGTTTAATAATAACATGGAACAAACAATAGATCTCAACTTTCTAGTCTAGTGTAACAAATTAATGATCTCTGAACATGGGAAGGCATTAAAATGGTTTAATAATAATATGGAACAAACAATAGATCTGAATTTTCTAGTCTAGTGTAAGGGATATTGTTGGGCATACACAAAGAAATTCCAGGGTGATTTGGATTTTCTCAGAAAAAGACACCCAATCTTCTGTGGCACTTCAGTAAAGCCAAAAAAAGAAGGAAAGAACCTAGATAGGTATAATTGAATTAGACAAAATCCTGGATTTTGATGAGAGATAAAGTTACCACTAATTCACTTGAAAGAAAGAAAGAAAGAAAGAAAGAAAGAAAGAAAGAAAGAAAGAAAGAAAGAAAGAAAGAAGGAAAGAAAGAAAGAAAGAAGGAAAGAAAGAAAGAAAGAAAGAAAGAAAGAAAGAAAGAAAGAAAGAAAGANAAAAAGAAAAAGAAAAAGAAAAAGAAAAAGGAAAAGAAAAAGAAAAAGAAAAAGAAAAAGAAAAAGAAAAAGAGGAGATGAAATTAAAATGTCAAAAGAGCAGTGAGCTGCCTAATTCAACCTTCAGTTCTGGGTGTCTCACCGTTCTGTTGGCAGCTCGTCTGTGTAGGCACTGAAGCAAAAACCCTGCAAAAGGAAAGAAACAACAATAAAATGCAGCACTTCAAGGAGAACAGAACAGAAATGCTGCAGGATTTACAGACGAGCAGTGCAAGGCAGAAACAAATCCCAAAGCTGGACCAGGAACAGCCCTGTGTGTGTATGAGCTCTGCAGGTTGGACCCAGCCAGCTCCCGGGGTGGCCACCTCTACAACGACCCCCTGACACAGAAAATGGAGAGAGAGATTTGTTTCTTACCGTATTTTGCCTTTTTTCCCTTTGTTTGAATTTTCCCCCCTGCTGCCCGCAGGTTGGCAGCAGCTCCCGGGGGTTCAGGGCCGCAGCCTCAGCTTCACTAAGTGGGCATTTTCAGTGAGCTTTGAAAATTTAACTCCGGATCTTGCCCTGTTTTAGCAGACATAAAATGACAGGAGGCAACTATTGGCTACAAATCAACTTCTCAGGTCATCAGAGGAATTATTGGCGGGCTGAAAAATAACCTGCCCAGAGATTAAAGACAACGAGCTGTTTCAAAGGCAAGCACAGAGGGGAAGGGGAGAGTATCCCCTGTGCCATGTCCCCAGCCCTGCTGGTTCAGCCAGGCTTTTCCCCCACTTAAAAAGAAGCAAAAAAGTCCTTAAAGAGCCTGAGGGGATCCGAGGAAGCAAAATGTGCTGGGAAGGATGAGCCAGGATCCTGTTTGGTACCATCGGACGCTGACCCAGATGTAAAGAGTACAGGGAGAGCTGGAGGACCCCACATCGACCAGACACACTCATTGTCCTGAATGCATAAAACACTTCCTTAGTAATAATATCATTCTCAAATGCCTTTTTTTCCCCCAGGCATTTGCAGCAGAGCACTGGAGAAGGTGCATTTCTGCAGGCGAAGGTGATGGCTCCGGCCCCGCAGCAAAGGGGGTCTCTGACAGTTGCTCATCACATCTCCCCCCACATTTCAAAGAGATTTTATCTGTCTGGCATGAAAGATTTCCCAAACTGTTTTTATTAAGGGCAGTTTTTGATGCCAGCAGTGAATATCACCATATTACTGAAAGGAATCAAAAGCTAAAGTGCCTGCGTGTACAGTTAATCTATCCAAACAGAAAATGTTTCTTAAAAAATTACGGCTCTATTTTTATAACAAACCTCAGCCAAACTCCAAACTGAATAAATATAATGTGTCCTTTGAAAACAAATTTATTTTTTTTAATCATGGGCAAAAAATACTTTCCTTGCTTTCATTCATCAGGTAATGCTTCACACCCCCCCCACATATTTGGGCACCGAGATTTGCCTGTGATGGGATTTCTGCTTCAGAGGCATCGAAACCCCTCCCAAAACTGGGGGAAGGTGACTGTGAGCTCAGGTTGGCATCACAACCAGCCTGTGGTTTCCATGTCTTTTTAACCAAACCATGAATAAGGCAAGAAAATGCCTCGAAGTGGCCAGTAGTGATGGGGAAGAGCCACCCGGAATCCAGCAAAAATCTGAATTAAGGCGGAGCCAAATGTATTTCTCCAGAATTCTATAAGGGCATGTATTCCTACAGGATTGTATAAGGGCATGTATTCCTATTGCCATGCTAATACAAAGCCACTGTATTTATATTATTTAAAACTGGCCTGCACAGTCATTACCACAATGTAATTATCATTAGCGTTGCTTATAGTACAGTTTGGCCCTCCTTTTTTTGTTTTTTTTACCACGTTATTATTATTACGGTTTTATTTTAACTAGAAGCCTGTGCAGAGCTTTTTCCTGGAGTTTTTCAGTATTTATTTAGCCTTGCATCATTGCCCAAGACCACAATTTGAATCTCTCAAGCCTCATCCCACGATCTTTTACTCCCCTAAATGCTGCGCATATTTGATTCCATCACGAAGAGGAGTCGAACCAAACAATTCATAGCCTGAAAATACCCGAAAAAGTAGTTAAAAATTACCAGAGGAGACGGTGGTGAAGAGCCAAGAGGGATAACCTGACCCTTGAGAGTTTACACGTCCCCTTTTTGTTTGTTTGTTGGTTTGCTCTGCTGGACTTTGCAGGAGTTTCAGCCGCGGGATCAAACCCCCGGGGCCTTCCCGTGCTGGAAAACACCAGGAAAATGTTTGAATTCTTCCAACCACACTGTGCATTTTTTACAAAAGGGCATCATTCCAGCTGCAAGCTGGCAGGGAAAAATCAGTGATTCCAATTTCTTCCCTCTGATTTCCTTGGGTGAAAGAGAAACGTGTGTGGGTGCCTTGATGTCCCCCAGAGTTGCTGCTCTGCTTGTTCTGCTGCTCCGCTAAAGGTCAGAAGCAGGTAATGTGTGTTGAAATTTCCACAGACTGGGGCAAGCTCGGAGCTTGTTGACTTTGATATCAGTTTTCTTCCACCCGGGGGAGAAAAAGGAAAAAAAAAAAAAAAAAAAGGAAAAAAAAATCATTCCAGCTCCTCATTGATTTTTCATGGAAATTCACCAATTTCTCTTCGTTTCAGATCTGGTCTCTGATTTCTCCCTGATTATCATATCCCTCTGCCCCCCAAATGAAGCCCTGCTTTGTTTTAGCTCGGGATGATGAAATCACTCTTGGTGCCCGGAGCAGGGGGCAGAAATCCCGGGGGGAATCGGAGCTTTGGTGCTGAGTGACAGGGGGTTACTTGAGAAAAACGCCAACAAAGCCCAGTGAACACACCTCGAGAAAAAGGCAAAATAGCGACAGGAAAAGTTCAAGCTGGAAATGGGAATGGAAGGAGCCCGTGCCTTTGTGCAGGAGATGTTAATGAGCTCAGCATGGCATAATTAACCACTGTTAGGGCTCGAAATTCTCCTTTCGGAGCCCCCACTTTGCCCTGGCTCAGTTTGGTGGCGTTTCACTGACTGTCCTTCCCTTCTGCTTTTGGCCACAAACTGCTCCAGGGAGGGGGGAAATGGTTTGCATCGCTCCAACTTTAGAGAGTGTGTGAAAAATTGATGCAATCAGCCATGTAAATTTAATGGTGTGTGTGTATGTGTGTGTGTATGTGTGTGTGTGTGACCCGGTCCTGCAAGGGGCAAAAATTACCTTTAAAACACAAAAATTTCACTCATCAACGTCTTAATTGCCACAGAACTGCATTAGGATGTTCCCATTGGGCTCTTGAGAGTTACAACCCACTTTTCTTCACATAGATGGAAATAAAAGTTGGTTTTAATTCACCCTCTCGGGCTCTTGTGGATGTTACAAGAAAATTATTTAAAATTTACATTTTAAAATATATGTAGGACATGAGCACTCAATTTGTTATTGCTGGAGTCCAAAAAACTAAAGTATTACAGTGAAATTTTTGTATTAATTGTTGCTGAGCCACATATTGAAATAAAAGTGTTGGTCTGTGCCCACTAAATTGGAAAAAAAAAATAGAAAAAGCTTTTGAAAACTTCAGTTGTCCAAATAATCAGAATATTCTCTCCCATGGGAGCAAAAGAAGGGTTATTAAAAGAAGTTCAAAATAAGGACACTTTTAACATATGCCCAGGAAATTAATCCAGGGAGAGGAAGGAAGGTAAAAGTGAGGGAAAAAATGTACAATGAGAAAATTTTGTAGCACGAAATAATTATTTTCTAGATACAACAGAATAAATGCTTTAACACATATTTAGCCATTAGTGTGTGTATATATTTAATCATATATATATAAATATATCTTAAGGTAACATTTCCCATACAGCTTTCAGTAATAACTTAGACAAAATATACAGTTCAGTCCTTGTGAATCAGAAGGTTTTAAAGCCATTCAGGTCTTTAACACAGAGCCCTGCAATTAAAATGCAGATTTAATTCCTCAGAACATTTTTCCCAAATGAATATAAATGTGAAGTTTGCCCTTTAAATGAAATGACAGCAAGAAGTCAAGGGTTTAAAGCAAACAAACCAAACCAAACAATAGCAAACAGTTTGAGCTGATTCTGCTCTCGCGAACCTCATTGTAAATAAGGGACTGGCTCTAATTTACTTAATGAGATTTCTCCAGTGTAAATTGAATTAGGCTAATTATCCTACGATTAAAATGATCTCTGTCGTTGCAAACAAAATAGATTTTTTTTTAACAATTAAAATATTTTTTTTTAATTTAACAAAAACTGCTGGCATGAGATGTAAATAAAAACAAAACTCCCGCAGAAAGAAAGTTACTGTGAGGAGAAAAAATATTTTTCTTAAGTGATTTACATTTCATTTTATTTTCTTAGAAATTTTATTATTTAATATACTATTTATAATCCCTCTGATCGAGCCCAGTTTGTGCTACACACATTAAAAAAACTTTAAAAAATAACTATTATAATCTTGTCTTTGTGCAGCAGCAAACTAATCACAACTCGTGTGTGAAATTCCTTTCGGGCTGAGTTATCAGGTGTTTGAACCTTCAGAAAACAGGAAAGGGCTGCGTGTAATCTGCTCGACATTATTTTTGTTTGTTATGCTTTCCAAGTGTTGTATGGCAGAGAAAATTATTTTTATAACGCCTTTAATTGAACAAAAAGCAGCCCCAACTCTCTCCGTGGAGGGCAGGGGAGGGACGGGTATTGCTTTTCATTCCTGCTACAGAAAACCACCCGATAAAGTTATTAAACCCTGTGTTGATAAAGCAAATTGTACTGTAAGTATAGAACAAGTGCTGAAAAGATAAATACGCTCCCGATCGCGACTCGAAGCCATTCCCGGAGCTCGGAGCCACCTTCTCCCTCTCCCACCACCAAACTACCAATGCCACCTAATGGAGAGCCCGCACCTCGCACCGGCCCGGCGAGAGGGTTTTTATCCCGATAGGAATCTCTCCTTGGCTTTACCGCCTTTCCAAACGCTTTCCACAGCAAGAGTTTTAATGGTAAAGCAACAAAATCCCGCGGCAAAGGCTGGGCAAATATTTGGATTGCATCGCTCGATGTCGACACTTGACATGAGCCGCGTTGTCTCGACCCATCCCTGTCTCAGGGGCAGATACACGTGGCCCCTGAAGTGTGAGTAAAGTGTGAGTAAAGTGTGAGTAAAGCGTGAGTAAAGCGAGAAAAAGTGAGTCTTGGGAAAAAGTGAGTCTTGGTTTTACAAGGGCTGCACGGCTTGGATTTATTATCTCCATAGAAATCTCCCGTTCCTGTTGGGCAGAAAACTCGGAGATGTGACCCGGTTGTAAAGCAATGTGGAAATGCATTGGGATGCACTAATTGCTGTTCTCCGGGATGCACTAATTGCTGCTCTCCGGGATGCACCAATCCCTGCTCTCTGAGGCGTGGTCCTGACATGTTTTCACCTTCCTCATCCTTCATCTTCCCCACCCTTCATCTTCCCCATCCTTCATCTTCCCCCCCTTCATCTTCCTCATCCCTCATCTTTCCCCCCCCTTCATCTTCCCCACCCTTCACCTTCCCTTCATCTTCCCCCCC